>JAKTSG010000004.1:0-504657 GCA_030580095.1 Blastobotrys petasosporus
GAATCCAGCCGAGAGTCCCTTTGCTACGCTACGCTGGGTTGGGTTGGGTTGGGTACCTTGGGTCCCTATCAATGTTGTATTCCCTGTAAAGGAAGCGATTATCGTTGTGCGATAAATTATCGTTTCCGATCCTATGACATTTTTTCTTGAGTGATTCCTAAAAGTTATTATATTTGCAATAGTCGGTAATGGGGATTTGGGCATGGAATATGAGAATAATCATATTCTAATCTCGGCCAATAGGAATGGCTCTTTCCCAATTAGGCACAAGATGCGGCGCTGATTAGGCAGATTTCCTTTGGCAGTAACGTGATCTCAGCTCATCTCTATTGGTGTTGGTACACCCCGCAAATTGAGAGATTAGGTGAGGGGCAGGCGGCCGGGAACAGATCCAGATTTACTGCGGCGGGCGGCGGCGGACGCCACCCCGGGCCGGTAAGTGAAGGGCTTCTATGCAGCGACGTTTGTTTTGAGGCTGGTGATGGGTGACAGGAGGGTAATTGTGTGTTCTCTAAAAGGTCTATAGTTGTAGTTGTATTCTTCTTTATTACTACTTTCACAGTCTGTGTGATATGGAGTTTATGAGGAACAGCGACAATTGGATGGCGATAATCAGGTTATCATCTTTACGAACCTCACGAGAGATGCCCCCATGGTGCGTATGAGTGAGAGACACTGCAGCTGGATCATCCTTTACGCAGTCGATAAAGCAGAGATCGTCTTGGCCCACAGTAGTACGACACGACACAACACAACACATGTTATAGGGCCGAGTATTTGGTTTTTGAGGTAAGTTAAGGAGTCTGGAGAGAAGTTGAACAAGTGTGGGGGCCACAGAAGTATAGATCAAAGATTTGAATACCGGTTTCTCGTTTCTGAAACCAGTGTACTGAAGCGGCTCTTTGTGCGGTATGATAGTACTGACATTCTTAGGGGAGTGGAAGAGTGGACGTCAGTCAAAGGGATTTGAACACGGTGATTGTAAAATGTGAGATTCTGTGACCTACATTTGTTGAAACATTTATTTCAGATGAAATTATTTCTACTACCTGAAAGTGTTCCTAATGACAAGGACTTTATTGCGACAGTCGTTCGCGGAAGAATGAACAAGATGCAGGTATTACCAGTATACCTGTCGCAGAGAAGAGCTTGAGGCTCTCCTCACTCACGGCTGAGATTGAGATTAGATTAAAGCACGGCGCTCTAATTGCTCCAGAGGGTGCGTTTCCAAATATCGGTCCGTCAAAGCAATCTCATCGCAGCATGCAAATTTGTGGCGGAACCATGGGGTTCGTATTAACGGGCTCGTGGCTTCAAGGGAGTGTTCTTTTTGGTGGTGCGGAGCGGACGGTTCGTCGAGTAAGCGGCCCGCAAACTGTGCTGTTTGAGGACCGAGACCTTCCAATTTATCCACCACTCCGCACTCACCACCACACGCCAGCCCCAGCATGACCTTGGGTACCAATTTATGCGTGATATATTGTCCCCAGGACACAAAAGACCACGGAATTTACGGTTTTGACAAATTTCCGACCGACATATAACCTCAGTATTTACGAACGGTTCAAAGTTACGCCCTGTTTTTGCCAAACTTTCGCTGTCTCACCGATAGAAACACAGCAACTAGGCATTGTCTTATAATACTGTAATTGTGAAAATGTCTCTGGGAGGAGAGGAAGGCAAAAAGAAGGCAGAATTCCAATTCCGGGATATGAACTTTTTTTTGCCTGGAATAGGCAGCTCCATGCTTTGGGAAACTTGAGTGAGTGAGCACAATTTGGCCCTGTGATTCTTTTAGAGGTACCCGCCTTTGTGGGTGAGATTCCTATCGGTACAACGTATAACCCCCACACGGGTCTTTGTGAATGGAACTATGAGAATCAGATGGAAAGGTTCCCCCGTCCATTTTTCCATCCAGTGGTACCATCTAGTTGTGGTGTAGTATAAGGGGGATTTCAAAGTACACCTGCCAGTGATTCATGCAGTATGCAACCCAAAGTTATCAAAAATGTTGTTAAGATTATAGGAGATGTTTCTTGTGCGGTGCATATAATCTTATAGTTTACCTGCAAGAAGATCTTGGTATTGCATCTCCTTTTCCTCCACAAAATACTACTGTACACTCATTGTCAGTGTTGTATTTTCAACTCCATGCAACGCGCCCACAAACAGGATTATGCACAAAGCAGGCACAAACGGACAAAAATCCTGGAGAACTGAGAACTGTACCAAGATCCTTGTTTAGAGTGTACCGATAATTCCCCTGAACCTTTTTTGTTCTTTTTTCAAAGCGGTCAGGTATTCCTGTCCCGGTGTTGGACACCCGTCCAGAAACAGGAACAGGGCGGATAAGGAACAAGCGGGTTGATTGGAATAATATGCCTTATTGAATATCGAATAACAACTTGTTGATGGGCATTCTAAATTTACATGACAATTAGTGCGCTCATCTAGATCTCCCATAACTCTAAAGTTACTATCTTAAGTCTATCGGCCAATAGCACTTGCAGGAAATCCACCACAGTCATAAGACACACATAGAAAAACCTTGAAACAGCGGCATTTGATTTATCTCCAAACTCGTCATTCTTTTTCTAGTGTCTTTGGTTAAGACTTTTCCTTGAACGTTGTTGGCCCAAACAAGTGTGCAATTTCTGAACAGGTCCCTAGGTTGGGTCCTTCTGCACCCCCACGGGCGTTCGGGTGTTCCCGAAAGAAGAAGTTGGGACTTTTTCTTTCTCGCTCTCGTCGTGTCGGAACAGCCGAGTTCGTCGTTTTTTTCTGTTTCGGAACTGGTATTCCTTCTCGGCCACCTCCGACGGTATATTCCTACGATGAATACTATCTACATTTCAATAGGAAAAGCTAGCAGTTTACGAACTAACTATACAATGCCGAGGTTTGTGAGTATATGAGACCAGACACACATGCACGGCTCACGTACGTCCAAAATCATGGGCATCGAGTGAGTGTGTGAGTGAGAGGTGCATATCTTGTTCTCGTGGTGCGTCTGTCCGCCCCCGGAAATCTCGTTCACATGAGATGCCATGCGAATCTCGGCATGAATAATGTGATTATGAGGATCGGCTAGTCGGTGACGGACGAATTTACATGCACCGAGTGCCACGAAATGGAGATTGCCGAACTGAATTCTTATTCTATTGAATATTCACAAGCTCCCAATTATCGGGTCTAACATTTCTACTGTTCCCAACTCTCCCTCGGTGTGACCGAGAGGAAAATCCACAACCGCACTACTTCTTGGGAATACTCTCGATCAAGTCTCCAACATCTCTAGCCCAGCGAGTTTCAAACACGTCTATAGACCCGGGAGTATCCTCCCCAAGTCACGAGAGTATCTCCTCCGTAGTCTCGAGAATCCTAGTACCATACCACAACTCTCACAGTGGGTCTATAGGTCACTCTTCTGTCCAGTACCGATAGGAGGCTGCATCTGGTCCGTAGACTCAAGATGGAACCGCACGTTGCGTTGGTAATTCTCCCACATTTGCGACAACAGCTCCAGGTTCATATTCTCCCTATTGACGTCCTGCAACTGCAGGTTCACCGCAACAATCGCCTCATTCAGTTTTTCCTATCAATTAGAGAACCTACGATTTCTAACGACGTACCACGTTGTTGATGATTCGCGACAGCAGCGCGTTGTGCACTTGCTCGTGTGGGTTCTCCATCGTTGTTGTGGAAAAGAGGTGGGAGTTTGGTGGTACAAAATACAACGCTCCGCTAAAAGCGTCGCTAAAATATATTAATATGCAATGCGGCAGTGTGGTTTTTTCGCTACGCAGCCATTCAACTCTCTAGCTAGTACAGTAAGTCCCGACTCGTAATCTAAATGGTAAAACCCGCGCCATCCTTGCGTCGCTTGTACCGTCGCGCTGCGCAGCTGCCGCAGCTCCTGCGGCGACGCAGTCAAGCTAGTAGCAGCAGTAGTAGTGGTGCGACAGTTGCGGCGCACATCAACAACATGGTCGTCGCAGATTTTGAACAGTGCCGAAATGACTGGAAGGGTTCTTGTAGATTCAGGTATCAATGACCGACTGGACATGTCGAGTATATTACAAGAGTCGGAGGTGATCCACTCGGGATGCGATAAATAGTATGATGCAATTTGGTTCGTTGCTAGCGATTTCTTAGCTTGTGCGACAGATTCTGCCGACGGGTTCTCAAACATATGCCATAACGCACCGCGGGGGTTTCCAGCATCTTGATGGTCCAGCAACTTCCACTTGTTATAAGAATACTCACACGCAATGGCTCGCTCGACATGAGGAACAGACACACGCACTATGTGATTGGGGAACACCCTTGTCAATGCGCCAATTACGCCGTTTTCGCCTGTACAGCAAAACGCGTCAATCTCTGCTACCGCGTCGCTGTAGTGGTACTTGAGCGTTTTGAGAAACGTCGCCCATGTGCAGTAGCTCGCAGGCAGCATGTACGCAACGGCGACTAGAACCGGATTGCCGTTCACGTCATCAACACTGCAACTGTAGAAATCGTACTGGTTCTCGGTGTCGCACTGTGCGCGTTCCGTCTGCAGGTACCATTGCTTGTGGGCGGCCACTTTGACCATAGATTGCATAGGACTGGTCGCTAGAAATATGCCCTGCGCAGGGGTTCCAGCGAGGTACCGCACATTACTGCTCCAAAACTGCATATTTTGTATCGAAAAGCCGAATTGCTCTTCTACCAGCTCTTCATACGGCGTGTCGGTGCTAGCAAGTCTAGGCTCCGACGAGTCGGTTCGGTCAGGTACCGGCAGCAGCTCATGCACCTGCTGCCTAACGTCAGTACTACTACTAGGCGGCGGCGGCAAAAATTCGAGTGAAACGTTCATCTTTGTATCCATAGTCAAAGATTCATACATTGCATCGACCGCTTTTTCGATTTTCCTCCGCGCCACATCATAAGTCTCCATCTCTTTTCGGAACTTGCGGACGACGTACTTTTTCAATGAATCACGGTCGACTGGTGGATCATTTGGATTTAACAAGTGCATCTCCTGCATCTCCCCGTACCCAATCACGACAAACATCCTCGCAAGGTCGTTCTCGATATGCTTTTTAAACCTTAAATGGTCAGATTCAATATGCGCAGTGGAGATGGCCAGTCCGTCGCTATTCTCTTCCACAGACAAACTGACTTTACTGCCCGGATCTATCGATTTCAGATACGCCGCGAGCACATACAATCCTCCTATATTATCCGTCTCCTCGTCCTCGCCAAAGTTGAGATACTCATCGTACGCTTGCCGGCTGAGCTGTTCAATCTTTGCTGCATCACCACCTCCATGAAACACCCGCTCTAGCAGTCTATGCACAACTTGTCGTTTCCGTCCAATTGTCAAAGTGTCGGGAACTAACCTATGAAGATACTGCATCCGCCGCGTCGTTAGAAATTGCGTATTCTCGTAATCTGTATTACTCGGCAGCCGTCCCAAACTACCCTTTTCATCTTTGAGCTTGATACTGAGATCTTCCAACACTCTTCCAACTCTGGACCTATCGATAGTACCCATAGATGGCGTGCATTGAGCATCCATTTCTTCGCTACCATGACAGTCCCAGCTATGTGGCCTGCTATCTACAACCACATACATTGGAGCATTGTCGCCAATTGTGCTCTTATCAGGCACAAGCTTGACCTTGTATGTACAGCGATCACTCTGGCACACTGCCACCGCTTTAGACCTGCTGCGCAGTTTCTCCAAGTCGAACCCTACATGGTAAATTGAAGTCTTCCACTCGACCAGGTTCCACAGCCACACTGCCATTTCAAACTCCTCGGGGCTGAAAAACACTGTTCCAACCTTCAACTTCCTGCTGCCAATGTATCTGATGAATTCGTCGACCATATCATCCAACATTTCATCATCCATTTCATCATCCAAGTTGTTTGAATCCGAGGCTCGACCCTCTCTTGCATCACCACTCCCCTTCTCTTCGATCATATCAAATATGAATCCGATATCTGGTTCCATATCCGTATACGCAGAGCTTGCCGGGCTCACAGACCCCGGTGTGTTGCTGCAACTATCCTCAAACGTCGTCGTCGCTGCTGTAGTCGTCGTCGCCGTCGCCTCGTCGTCTTCGCACCGCCTGCGCTTGGCCAGCCGCGGCGACGACGGCACTATGGAGGACCGGACGTTGGACTCGTAGTTGCGTGTCGCGGTCGATGTCAGCCGCCATCGCCATGACTGTACAGCGCTGACCGGCGTGGCGGTCGTCGTCATGACGCGGTACTTGCTCTCCTGAAGTTGTGGTGTGGGGTGATGAGGGATCGACTGACTTCTGACTGACGTTTTTGTATCACCGCGCAATGTAGAACAGATTCTCAACACTTGGCAACAAATTTTCTCGAAAAGTGTTGAGACACGTTACAAGTTACAATGCTCGAATGCAAGTTTGGAGATATTTGGGGGGTCGTGACCATTCGCCGCACCTCAAGCGGCAACCATCACCAACCTACGTGGTCAAAGTGATCAAATAAAAAAAGGGGTACATATTAATCGTTACAAAAGTTACTGCTTCTTCTGCTGCTGCTCCTGTTTCTGCTGTTCTAGCAGCTTTACACGACGCTGGAAATCGGCGTACTGGCACTCTTCGTACACATGTCGCTCGTCAACGCACTTCCACGGCATGAACGCCGTCTCGCGTCTGCATTTATTCAAAGCTACTAGCAGCGACGAGCACCGGTCTCGCCACACGAGCGGAATGTCGTTCTTCTTCATCTCCTCCTCGGATACTACTGAGGTTAGCTTCGTTATCTTGGTGGGTGGGTGGGTTCAGCAATCTAGTGAATCGGGACGACGAAAGGGATTCGAGATATGAACAGGCGTAGGATTCTAGTTGTAATGTAGATTCTAGGTGTCGCATGGGCCTTGTAATGGTGGATTCTTGCCGTATCGACTCTACTCACTACACAGATCGGGCAACTTCGACGAGTCAAGCGCAACATGCCGTCCATTCTTATGTCGTTATACCCAATAGGTCTCCAAATGCCGGGGTTTCAAAGAGTCGTTTGGTCCTCGGGCCGTCGAGTTCATTCGTCATTCGCCCATCATCCACAATGCAATCACCTCCACCCATCCCTAAATTTCCAAAACTTACGAGGAGCAGGGAGCTCAAAAGTGCTGTGTCCCATTATGCAGAATGTGTTATGCAAAAAAAGATCGTAAGGAACACCCCGTGTGTCGTGTTGGTGGTGCGTTGTGAATAATTTGTCTGCGATTTGATTGGGGGCTCTTTTTTTCCGTGGCGCGCGCCCCCGAGTTTTGGCTGGGTGCGGCGTTGTGCGGCGCAGCGAGCTTCTTCAATAAAATTCATCCATTCAATTCATTATCACAAACTAGCACTACTTTACTAGTATAATTTAAAAAAAAAAGAGAGGGGGTATAATAGCAGGTGGAGGAAAGAAAGAACAAGGTCTATCACACAACAAAAATCGGGAAAAAAACAACAAACAAAATTAATCATTCTTCCTTCTTCCCCCCTCAAATAGAAATAAAAAAAGCATTCATGGGTCTTCGTTTCAAATATTAGGCGCACTCTTCTTTAATGCGGAGGTGGAATGTGCTGCGAGTGGATAAACGCAGCAGCATTGTATTGCAATGTCTGCTGCTGTGCAGCTCGAACTGCCGCATTCGCCGCGGCCATTCGCGCATCTTCGGCAAGCAGTTGCTCCACTTTGGGCTCTCGCTTAGCTCGGAAAATCTCCGCAGCTTCAACCTCGCCCTTCTTCTTGACAAGCTTGGCATGGTACAATCCACATGCATTGCACAACGTTCGTGCACCGTCGGGTCCTCGTCGCCATTCGGGCGTTTCCGTCATGCCGCACTGTCGGCAGCGAGTAACCTCGCCAGAGTGCTGCCGCGATCGCTTCTTTGGCGTTCGCCGTGGCTCATCGTCGTAGCCCTCCAGCGATCGCTTCTGAGATGTAGTGCCATAGTTGGGTGGCGCCACATTGCCATTGCTGGAATAGATTGAAATCGCAGGCATCGATTGGTGACGAACCAGCTGGCCATACTGCTGAGATGAACCAGCAGCGTACGGTTGCGTCTGCTGCTGTCGATACCACTGGCTATACCAGTTATCCAACAGCTGGTAAAGCGTCTGCGCCCGATTCCGAATGTCGGCGAGCATCTCAACCGAACAGTCGCTTCTACCAGATTGCAGACCAGACGTGAAATTATAAATATGTCCAGCCGCGTCAGCTAGCTGGGAAACCATAACAGAATATTCATTCGCCGGCAGCGTAGTGCTTTGTCTACCAGGCGGTGGTGGAGGCATGGAAACAGACGTAGCAAATGGGGCCACCTGTGGTTGCGTATATCCCATTGGATGGCCAAAGTAGGCATTAGGATCCAAATGAGGCTGATAGCCCATAAGTGCCTGCTGATCTTGCAAAGCATGGCCATTGCTGAGACCATTGGCGTAACCGTTCGCGTGGCCATTAGCATAACCGTTCGTGTGGCCATTGGTGTAACCGTTCGTATTGCCATTGGCGTGTCCGTTAGCCTGGCCATTGCTTTGTCCGTTGACTTGACCATTTGTTGCAGATCCATTGGATTGAGGGTAGTCCACGCTGGTATTTGTAGGCGTTGGAGGAAACGCCCCTGGCTGACTGGACGAGCCAAGCGCCGCCGAGTTCTTGTCGTCATTTGGTGAAGCACGGCCGCTGCTGCTGTCATCCTTGGTAGCAGACTCATTCTGAAGTTGTCTTGCTGCGCTAGAAAGCTCTTCCAATCCCTCAGTGCCAGTAGTTGGAGGGCTTGGGGGCCGCTTGCCGGAGCTAGAGCCAGCAGAGCCCCAAAGCTTTGACTGTTCCTCATAACCAGAGTCAATACCAGACACAGCGGAAGAAGGCGCCGTAGATGGGGCAGAAGGAGGAGCACCAGCAAAATCCAGTGCGGCGGAGGTAGATCCACTATTGAGTGGGCCGCTCATATTTCCACCACGGCCAATGCTGCTCATTTGAGCACCAGCCGTGTCCCATGGGCCACTAGTAGCCTCATGGGGCGCAGAAAATGTTTGGATCGGCGGTAATCTAGTGGGTTTTTTGTTAGCATTTTTTTCGAAAAAAAATCGCCTAAGACAAGGACCCTGAGCCAGGGTCCAGGTGTGGCGGCTGTCAATATGCACGTACTGTTTCGTATTTGACATGTTGTTTGGCACTTCTGTGGATAATAGCAAGAAATGCGAGCAAAGTCAAGGAGAGTGAATAAAAAAGCTTCCAGCAGTTAATATATACCGCAGATCAACGTCAAAGTATTCTGTGACGGATTTCGAACAAGCCAGGTTGATGGGTCTTGCTCAGATAAAGAATGTCTTAGGGCGTCTAAGACGGTATTATTGCGTGTTTCTGGTGCCTCGAAGCGAACAAGCAAAGAATAAAAAGTAATAAGAGGAAATTCCACACAGAGAAAGAATAATGATCAGAAAAGAATCGAGTTATTATCTGTGCAAGGTAGCAAGTGTTGGTAGTTGAGCGTAGAAGTGATGGCCGTAACGGTTTGTGACTAGCGATCAGAGATTTGTCCAAGTTTGTGGGTATGGGAACGAGAAAAAAAAGAAGAAGAACAGATTGAGATTTGCGAATGGCTCGGGGGTTTATATACACCTGTGCAAAGATTAAGAGCCCGCAAATTAGGTAGCAGTTGTTGATGTTACTCTTGTCGTCCGAAAAGCGTATAAAGTTGTATGATAAAACGTTATTTGCTGGTTTGGGTGCTTCCAAGGTTGGAAAGTGTTAAGATGAGATCCGGAAACGGTGTACTTCAATCTCACGACCTGCCCGACCAAAACCCAAATGTCGCTTAGCGATAGACTCCTTTGCTACCAGATTGATTTTGAGATTCCGAGTTTGAAAGAAGTTTGAGCCAAATGTCGTGTACCTTCCTAAAGGAGAGTCGGTTAAGTGGTCTAGGAAAGTTCAAGATGGAGCTGCTGTTAATCTTGCCGAAAATCTCCGCACCGAGCTTAATGAACGTAGCAAATATACAACAAATGCCGCAAGTGGCGACAGAATTAGGGAAAGCGAGAAGCGAAATGAAAGTGGCAGTGCTGTTGAGAAAGGAGTGACGAATTAGCTGGACTTTCTGAAAGAAAACGAACGACGGATTAAGAGAATTCAACGACAAGAGGTCGACTAGAGCCCCAAATTCTCCATTCAGCCCCCTTGTGCGTAGGAATCGGTGCCCATTATATTAGCTGAGATTTTCAGCGACCTGAAGCTTTAGCGAGGGACCAGGAACCAGGTTCTGTTTGCGTTTTTCTTTTCCTGCCATACTGGCGTGTGTGTGTGTTCAGATCCCGCATATCGATGTGCAAGGGCCATGGCCTTGCCGATTTTCGATTGCCGCACTTGGAAGCGATCATATAGTTTATTGAGAAAAGCAAATCTAACATCTTGGTTAGGATGGTACTGTGAAAGAGAGTCTCTTGAGGGTGTAAACTTAAAAATTGAACTATTGACACGGTGGAAAGTGCACTTGCTGTTTATGATATATGCCAGCAAATTGAATGCTACACTTCACGGAATGGTCTAGAAACCCGATATCAGCGGGGGCCACCCACAGTTTGGACGTCGAGCGTCGAGCTTCCAGCGTCATGGTCCGATTGTTCATCAAGCCGACATATCTTCATCTATATCAACTCACCAAACGTACAAATCACGGATCATCAAGATTCGAGTGAACGTAGCCTATAAACCGTAGTATGAATTTAACCGTGATCTTGTGCACGAGGCATGAGATTCAACCTGACAGCCAGCACAGGTACTTTTTTACTGCAGGTTTGAACTGCGCATCGCGTCAAAATAATGCACTACATGGGGGCGGTCGGCATTTGCATGCAGACATGTACTTGCACTTTCCATTCGACTTGTGGAACACCTCTTAATTGCCCAAAAGTGAACAACTTCCAATGTGTTCTTTTGACAGCCGGTATCAAGGTTTGGGGGGTTTGAGCTCTTTCAGGCAGGTGCAGTAGCACCTTCTAAAGATCTAGGTTCACATCCGTGATCACAACGACGCCCGGCATCACGATGAAGTGATAATTCGCTGGTACCCAGAGCCGAATTCTGCAAATTGTATAATGTCGCAGCAGTGTACACTGTACAATCCGGATCAAGCCAAGGGTCGGCGCATGTTTCCTTTTTCGCTGCAAAGCACCCTTGTAATCTCAATTTCCAGATCAGATTCAGCTTAATCGTGCATGGCACTTTTGTACCCCTGGACTTGTACCGGGATGCCAGATCCAAATCCGCCAGCTGTCAAAATGAAAAAGTGTTTAGAAAGCGTCTCGAAGCCATAGAAGTTTTTCATTACCCATCTTCCACTGCAGTGGCTCGACCCCCAAATTCAAACCTTTTCACAGCGACACTTCATCCAAGCTTTCTGCAACAAGATCGGAGGTGATCGTCTTCTCTTCACTCACATTCTGCGATGATTAACGCGCAATGAAAAATAAAAAAAACATCTGAGAATCGGCACAGATGCTCAGCGATTTCTCGTACGCGACACGTCGCGAAATCTGGCAAAAAAAAATTTAGATCTGGGACATGGTGAGACATTGATTCAGGACCCCTGTTCGGGCAGTAGGCTTTTTCGCATGCAAAAAACCACATGAACGCAAGCCGCATCGGATTTCTTCCTGAAGAATTTGCGTACTGAGTACAGGCGGGATAGACCCGGTTTGCAAAAATAGATGCTGGAGAAAAGATCTTTGCATGCAAGTGTGTGGAAACCTGCCAAAGTCATAGAGCTTGGGATTACTAAGGCATTTATGGATCAGGTGTCTATTTTATCTTACAATCTTGAATATCTCATTCTGATAAGACGAAACGATTTAGTGGACATTTCTGATGTTGATCGACGATCTGAGCTCCAGTGTATCTAATCATAACAACAGACCAGTCGAGAACAGTGAGATCTGAATGGTCTGCGCCGCCGGCTCTCCACAGAATCCTGGAAATTAACAGATACTTTCTTGAAAAAGACTGGGGACTTAGTTGATAGCGGCTTAGAGTCTGACGCCTTTGTGGAACTGTTCGATCGTCTTTTCCATGCTGGTATTGCATTCTACAGAAACCGGAAGGTCAAGTCGCCTGCAATGTCCAAACCCCAGGAACCGTACAAGCAAGAGTTATTTTTACCGATTTAATTACAGCGATCAAGTCTCAGTTACTGAAAAAAAGGCGTTCAAATGGAGGTGATGCGTTAGATCAGATCAGATCGAAGATAAAGCTTGTTGATGCACACACATGTGGTCCAGGCACCAAACACAAATAAACAATAAGCTCAGACGCGACTATTATTCTAGGACAAGCTCTAAATACATAAATTTATTTCAAGCTGTTGTGAAAATACGTTCCATTGCGTTGAAGATACAAGGCGTCGAGGCGTCTGGGATATGGGCACTCAGAACGTGATCGGACATTGCGCACATAGTAGAAACGGAAAAAAAGTCCACGCCTCGGATGTACCAATCGGTAGAATTATAAAGACCAGGAAGTAGAAGAATGAAGCGATGGAAGTAGATCCGCCTAAAAGATGAGATACCCGATCTTGGATAAGATCCCAGTGATGCATCATCCCACTCATGCCGACTAGTGAGTAGCTTGATAGGGACTGTACAGTACTCGAGGACATCAGTTTGTAGGCTGCGGCTGCATTCGACGTCAAGCGCAGCCCCTTAGAGTCTACAGCAGATTTCCAGCTCTCCATCTGTCTGTACGGATTGCATGTGGTTGAAGGCAGCACCATTCGACCCTGTTTCACATGCGCAATCTGGATACCTATGAACACTCATTAACCACCATCTTAAACCCTTTTACGGTATCTAATCAGATACGAGAAACTAATATCCACTACCACCAGTTTATCGTCCGCCAAGGCATCGCAAAAAATGGTCCCGGTTACTTGTCGTGAGCACGGAATCTCCCTGATTCTTCAAGGACCGCCGCTATCCGTGGCTCATTTAGAAAAGCCTCGGATAAATCAACAATTTTTTGCCGTGCTGCCTCGAGGCGGAGCATTTTTTGTCACATTTCTTTGGATATTCGAAGATCGTTTATTACGGTCCTCGGCATTCTGGCAGAAATGAAATTTTTCACAAGCACCATGGCATTCTAGCAGATTCTCATTGCTCGTGGCAACTTTTCGCCGAGCACAAGACATGCGGATGCATCCGCATGTCCGGTTGTTGCGTCGGCATTCAGTCACAGAGAGGGCACGAAAACCACATCGAGGGGTGCGGCACATAGAGACTTGCATATCGCGTCGTATTCAATCTGATAGTATATAAGTCACCGTGCACCCTTTTGATTCTATTCTGTAACTAACCTCTAGCTAAACGTCGGAGAAAAGTGCGCGTATTACGCTCATAGTCTCAGAGCAACCTGCTTTCTGCACTGCGCGAGGCTGATCTCCCAACACCACAAATCTTTGCCCCTCCAAAAAAAAAAAACTCCTTGACGGTTGCTCGAAATTGGACGCTTTTTAAACTCACAGGACTGCATCCACCCACCCACACTCAACAATTGGCGGAATGAAGGACATAGACAAGCGTCTGACATGGTGGACGTGGACGTACGACACCATGCTGTGGGTGTTCACAATCATCTTCGACCTGTTTTTCCGAGAGATTACTTCGAGAGGTTCGTTTAGAATCCCGAAGAACGGCCCGGTCATTTTCGTCGGGGCTCCTCACGCTAACCAGTTTGTCGACCCTATGATATTGATGCAACGAGTAAAGTACGGTGCAGGGCGCAGAGTGTCGTTTTTAATTGCAGAGAACTCGCTCAAGAGAAGGTTCATCAACTTGTTTGCCAAAGCAACGTCTGCCATTTCGGTGGCACGGGCGCAGGACAATTTGAAACTAGCGACTGGAACAATTCGTTTGGATGCACAAAATCCGTTGAAAGTGATTGGCGAGGGAACAAAGTTTACGAAAGAAGCAGAAGTTCGAGGATTGGTTGGGCTGCCCAAGAGCGTCGGAAATGCCGAGATTGCAGAGATTGTCAGCGACACGGAATTGATATTGAGAAAGGAGTTTAAAGGCAGCAAGGCCCTCCAGTTGCTCAAGGAAGGCACTGTATTCAAGACTGCGCCGCATATCAACCAGAGTTCCATGTACAACCGTGTATTCACTCATTTGAGCAAAGGCGGCTGCATTGGCATCTTCCCTGAAGGTGGCTCCCACGACAGAACGGAACTCTTGCCATTGAAGGCTGGTGTGGCTATTATGGCATTAGGTGCACTGGCGGACCATCCTGACTGTGGGCTGAAAATTGTGCCCTGTGGCATGAACTACTTCCACGCCCACAAGTTTAGGTCCAGAGCTGTTATTGAGTTTGGAGCACCACTTGAGATATCTGCTGCTCTTGTTGAGCAGTATAAAAAAGGTGGCGATGAAAAGCGCGCTGCAGTAAAAGAGACTTTGGATTCTATCTATGATTCTTTGGGAGCCGTCACGGTGCAGTGTCCAGATTACGATACTTTGATGCTCATCCAAGCCGCACGACGGCTGTACCGCCCAACTGGCAAGAGGATGCCACTTTCAATGATTGTTGAATTGAATCGACGACTATTGAAAGGCTACGACACTTATAAAGAAGACCCAGAGATTATCCGACTTCAGAACGAAGTGGCTGCGTATAACAAGCAGCTGAAGAATCTAGGGATCAAGGACCACCAAGTCGAAACAGCTTCTCTGTCTCCAGAAAAGGTCATCTTCAAGCTGGTGTACCGATCTATTAAGTTGATGTTCTTACTCATTGGCTCACTACCAGGGCTGATTCTATTCGCCCCAGTGTTTATCTTGACCAAGGCCATTTCACGCAAAAAGGCCAAGGAGGCATTGGCCGGGTCCACGGTCAAGATTGCTGCACGAGATGTACTTGCTACATGGAAACTTCTCGTTGCAATGGCGGTCACTCCGCTGCTTTACTCGGTTTATGCGTTTTTGTTTGCATTCATCGCATGGCGCCACGAGCTGGTGCAGCCCACTTGGAAGGGTCTCTTCAGCGTGGTGCTTGCCGGGTACATTATCCTTCCTCTACTATCAGTCGCCGCATTATTGACAGGCGAGACGGGTATGGACATTTTCAAATCTCTCAAGCCATTGGCACTTGCATTAAACCCTGCACAGAAGAACACGGTGGAGAAGCTACGACGCACACGACAAGAACTGGTCGTCGACGTGACGCAGCTCGTCAACACCGTTGGGCCCGAGCTGTACCCTGATTTCGGCAAACATGGGTTCCAGAGCGCCACGGCGCCGCCGCCGGTCGACGCCGACGACGACGAATTGGCCGAGCAGGCTCGTCAAGCAACTATCCGCGAGCGGCTCAAGCGGCGAGACTCGAGCATGTCGACGCGATCCCAGTCCGACGGCATGTCGCGTGTCGGCTCAGAAAACGATCTGGCCAGCATGCCTCTTTTCTCAACGGGTCCGTACGTCGAAGCCAGCGTGGTCAATTCGCCCGGCGAGCCCATCAAGATTGGTGGCTCGGGAGCTCTCAACGGCTCGGCTTCGTCACAGCGACTGTTCCAATCTGAAGTCTCACGCCGAATCCTTGAATCGAGGTCAAAGCGTGAAGAAGCTAATGGAGATGCGTAAAGTACTAACCCAAAAAGATCCGCTATGCATGAATTTGTCATTTTTCGATAGTTTTTACTCTTTTGTTTTTGTGTATTATTTTTTTCTAATCATATATCATCATTAATAGTCCTCTCCTGCAGGGATTTCGTCTTCTAGGATCTTGACCAGTTTGACTCTTAACTCAGTACAGTCGCTGCCTTGTAATACATCCTGGACAAACTCCGTCTCCACCTCGAGTTGCACCATCTCCAGGGCGCCCCGGAGCACGCCCGCGAGAATGTTGCTGTACCACAGCTCCTTGTGTGCTCTGCCATCATCCGGCAGCTCGACAAAGTCGGCGAGCGGGTTTTCCTCAAATATCAGCGAAAACTGCTTGCTGTCTGCGGTCCAATTGTCAATGGCCGGCGTAATGTTGAGAAACATCTTGAACCCGACTTTGGAAATCGTCTCGGCCGTGTCGCGGAAGTTGGTGCAACGGCCTGTGTTCGATCTGGCTAGGAAATCCTCAATCAGCCGTAGGCCAATGTTGTATCCCATCTTGTCGAGCTGTTTGTTGACGGCGCTGTAGTCGCCTTCAAAGTCCTTGCACAGCTGGGCCACAATCGCACCGTACGATAACGTGAGTATCTCGGCATTCTGAATTGTTAGCTATCGGTTCTTCTCTCAAAAACCACGTACTACTTTGTCGACCTTGTTCTTCCACACATCTTCGCCAATCGCCCTCGCTGCCTTGGACATGGTTTGAGTGATGAGAGGCGGTGGTCGTTGCGTGCGCGTGTGAAGGAAGGTCTCCAAGCGTCCAAAGCCGCGTGCTGCACGGCTCGTAGTGCAAATAGTACACGTTTTTCATTTCTATACGACGAAGACTCATGTATGTACCTGAAGTATTGCGGTTACACTGGAGAATGAGCCCTTGATGTCTCGTCTCCTAGCTGGGAAAATCATCAAAAACCCGCAGAATCGAGGAGTCAGCATAGTGAACTCATCAACCGCGCTCCAAACTCGAAAAGGTCAAATACGCATGTAAATTCGCAGTATTAGGTGCGAGCTTCCGATCTACTTGATCGACATTGTCATTGGGTAGTCTGCCCGGATGCAATCGTCTCCTGCTCCGCCTCAGCACCTCTGAGGGAGACTTTCTAAAAGCCGCGAGCGCCCTCAACGCCATTTCATCTCTTGTTCTCTGTAGAGTGCTTAAAACAGGGGTAACGTCGACATTTATTTCCATCTCACCGAGGTGTACTTGAAGAACACTGTCGCTGTCGTACCTATAGATCGGGCCACCTTCAACGTCCGTAAACTCGTACATATGAGAATCAACCAACACCAGGTCGAAATTCTGGTCAAGAGCTCGATCATCTGGTGCTGGAATGGTGTACCTCTCGGTAGCACACTCAGTACCCCATGTACTGTACCGCCCATTGAGCTGCTCCAGACTCGTCAACCGGTCGAATACTTGAAACTCTAGTCGAAAATCGGGACTATAATCTTCTATCTTGTCGCCAATGGTCGGGTATAGATGAATAGCGACGAATTTGGCAATAGTCGGGACCAAGCTACTCACACGCATCATCCGGTTCAATACCGACTTGTACGAATGTCCATCAATAATCTCGCACCAGATCAAAGGGTCACGGGTTTCGGGATCAACCACTGCAACAGGCGCAGAAAACGTCTCTTCGTCTCTGCTAAATTCGAACTCAGACTCGACAGCGAGCTCATTTGTGGCGGTGGTAAAAGCATCGTTCATTAGACGTTGCATTAGAGAGTACCGCTCGCGCTCACAGTTGATGACCAAGTACCGCTTCGACACCTCCGACAAGCAAATATGCGTGCATGGAGATAAAACGTGGTCCCCCATGTACTGCTTCACTTGCGTCCACACCCGGCGCAGGTCGAGTGGCGGGTCGTGGTCAGTAAAGTATGCGACTGTGGAGCAATTCGGGTCTCGTTGTGAAGAGAGAAGCCTGCCTGTGATGTAGGATACCGCGGTAGCGTACTCGCGGGGCGGTTTGGCCATGTGGTTGGGGGTGGATGAAGATGAAGTGCTCATAGTACTGTACTTCTTCAATCACTGGTGTATCCAGTTGAGAAGCTTGATGGGAAATTATCAGTTGGCCATTGATTGTGTGCCAGATGAACTTTATTTTGAAAGATTCTACAGATGGTGACTCAGGTGAAATATCCTGAGCCAAATACAGGCGGACAACGAGCATTGAAATATCCAGGGGACGACTGAGACATGTCACAGACTTGATTTTGCTAGCAGAGTTTTAGCATTGTATTTACCGCTACTTGACATGGACCACTCTCATCCAGCTAACTCAGGACCATTGAACGAATAGTTAACAAGCCTATGGAAATTTGATCAAAAGCTTGCCCGTGGTTGTACCGCTTTCAAGGTCCGAAAACGCCTGACCGACTTGCTCAAGCGTGTACACCTTGGAAACAGTGATCTTAACCGATCCGTCCTCGACCAACTTGAAGAACCCGGATGAGATGGATTCAAACTCGGCATTCGATGTAAAGTAGTTGAATACACTCGGCCGCGACAATGTCAAGCTCTTGGGAGCCAAATCACCAATAGTGAACGGCGGGACGGGTCCACTCGCAAACCCGAACGACACCACATGCCCAAGAATCGCGGCACTTTCGAGACTCGCCTTCCAAGTGCTCTGGCCTACGGGATCATATACCACCTGCACCCCGGATCCGCCAGTGTACTCCTTCACCTTCTCGACAATGTCTTCTTGTTTGTAATTGATAACATGATCCGCACCCGCAGCTTTGGCGACTTTGATCTTTTCTTCCGACGACGTGACTGCAATGACCACTGCCCCGAACAATTTGGCCAATTGAACAATAATAGCACCGGTACCGCCAGCTGCACTGTGTACAAGCACAGTGTCGCCGGCTTTCACCTTGTAAGTGCGTGTAGTAAGCACATACGCAGTGAGCCCTTGCAAGATACCAGCAGCAGTGGTCTCTTCATCGCCATGGTACTTGAACACGGTACTGTCTTGTTTAAGCTTGAAGAATTGGGCCAACGAGCCGGCGCTAGTGTACCCGACCTTGTCCCCGACTGCAAACTTGGTGACATTCTTACCGACTTGAGCCACCACCCCTGTAGCTTCTCGGCCGTGGGTGTACGGGTGCTCGGCCACGGGCACTGAGCCGCGTCGGATCAAAATGTCCACAAAGTTGACGCCGGAGTAGGTGTTTTTCACAAGGATCTCGTCGTCGCCGATGGTAGGCACGGCCACCTCGTCGACTTTGAGCACTTCCGGTCCACCAGTACCGTGAGACCTGGCTGCTAGCATTTTCTGAGGAATTGACATTATTTTTTGGGTAGACAACAAGATAAGAGCACCGGGGTGGATATATTTATATACGGAGATAGCATGTGTTCGATTTGTCATCAAACACCATCAGCCGTGAAGAAGTACCCACATTACCCATTGGGTGTGTATATTTATATGAAAGTACTCTTGTATATTGAATCTACTAGTAATACCTATGAATCGACTTGATCTTTATTGTACACTTAAATATGGTTCCTTTCGAACGCCAAGCCGCGGGACGGCTTTAAGGCTTTAAGGCGCGGCTGAAAATCCTCGAAGAGCCAAACCGCCACAAGACTTGCCAAGTCACGTGTGATTACGCTCTAAGGCGCCACACTCGCGTGGCTAGTGCGTCTAAGCCTGTGGCTATGGGATTTTTCAAATGACTGATTCTTCTTTGGTTCTTCACTAACTAATGCTTACAAGTCAAAAGATTACAGGCCATAGGATACTGGTCCTTGGCGATGGAGGACTGGTCAAGCGACGCACACAGACGGTGCTGGCGAGCGGCGGCGTGCCAGTGGTCGTGGGATCAGTGGTAGAAGGGGTGGAAAGTTACGACAGAGAGTACTCGCACAGTGATCTGACGACGCTCGGACGGGAAGAGACTGGTAACGTGGTTGATTCGGTGTTTGTATGCTACGGCCGAACTAAAATAGATATATCGACGCAGGTTTCGCAGAAATGCCGGCAGCTGAGAATCCCGGTCAACGTGGTGGACGAGCCCGAGTTGTGCACGTTCACTCTGCTCTCTACACACATTGACGGTGATTTCAAGCTCGGAATCAGTACGAGTGGCACTGGGTGCCGGCTCGCTAACCGGCTTCGGCGGCATGTAGTCTCGTCGCTTCCTTCTAACGTGGCTGCCATTTGCAACAATGTTGGAGCTCTCCGCAAGCAGATCCAGCAGGATGACGACGGTAGCGAGGAACCAGGACAGCACGACGACGACGCCGAACAGAATGCCAAATTCAACAAACTCGTGCTGGCAGACGAGCAGCGGAAGCAGAGATTGCGGTGGTTGAGCCAGATTGTAGAGTACTACCCACTGGACCATCTCGCCACAGTCGGCATTTCAGACCTGTCAGAATCATATGCATCTTCAAAATCACCATCACCTTCTTTGAAATCTCAAGGCAGAATTGCGCTAGTCGGCGCTGGACCTGGATCTGAGGGTTTGCTCACTACAGCAGCACTGCAAGCCATCAACAGCGCTGACTTGATCCTCACCGACAAACTCGTCCCACAAGCAGTACTCGACTTGATCCCACGTCGCACACCGGTACAGGTCGCCAAAAAATTCCCTGGCAACGCCGACAAGGCGCAGGAAGAGCTGCTGGAGACCGGGCTGGCAGCTGCCCAAGAGGGAAAGTACGTGGTGCGGCTCAAGCAGGGCGACCCGTACATTTTCGGCCGCGGAGCCGAGGAGTACGTGTTCTTCAGCCAGCACGGGTTCAAACCCGAAGTCATCTGTGGAGTCACTTCAGCATTGTCTGCGCCGCTACTAGCCAATATCCCCGCGACGCATCGCAATGTGGCCGACCAGGTGCTGTTCATGACGGGCACTGGCCGCGGCGGCGCGCTGCCCAGCTTCCCGGAGTACGTCGACACGCGCACTTGTGTGTTTCTGATGGCATTGCATCGAATATCGACGATTGTGGAGGCTTTGGAAAGTAAAGGATGGTCGCTGGACGTGCCGTGCTGCGTGATTGAGCGGAGCAGCTGTGCTGACCAGCGGATCATCCGCACGACGTTGAAATATGTCGTCGAGGCCGTTGAGCAGCTGGGGTCGCGGCCGCCGGGGCTGCTTGTCACTGGGCGTGCATGCCAGGTGATTGAAAAAGTGCCCGAGGGTGAGAAATGGGTCGTGGAAGAGGGACTAAATTGATTGTATTATTATTAATGTATTATAGTATAGAATTTATGATTGAGACGAGTTTTTCAATGTGAGACATTGCATCACCGCGTTGGGATCCAGGTACCACTCACGACATTGAATAGATATCATGTTTCGGCGAATGGAGGTATTGAGACGAGTACCGTTGCGGTACTTGTCGACGTCTGCCAAGCGTACCGCGTTTGCACTAGAGTATGTATTTCAGTTTCATCAAAAGCTAACAGTGCAGCATTGATGGGGTTCTTCTGCGTGGGTCCAAACCCATCGCCGAAGCGCAATCGGCATTGACGCTACTCAACAAGAAGCAAATCCCCTGGATCCTGTTAACCAACGGCGGCGGCAAGTCTGAAAAAGAACGTTCTGCGGATTTGTCCTCAAAGCTCGGAGTACAAGTGAGCGAAAGCCAGATCATCCAGTCGCACACGCCGTTCAAGCAGCTTGTACCTCAGTATCGCCGCGTGCTGGTGGTCGGCGGCGACGGGGACAAATGCCGGCATGTCGCAACTGGGTACGGGTTTCAGGACGTGGTCATCAGTGCAGACATTGTGAACAAGGACCAAGAGATCTGGCCGTTTCACCGGTTCACGGCGCAGCAGCTTGCAGAGTGGAGTGTAGAGTTTGATCCTGCGCGGCGGTTTGATGCCGTGCTGGTGTTCAACGATCCCAGGGATGCTGGTACCGATACGCAGGTCGTGATGGACTTGTTGCTAAGCGAAGGCGGTGTGTTGGACACGCGGCGGTCCGTCCACTCGACGACGCCCGCCGTGCCGATTCATTTTAGTAACAATGACCTGTTGTGGGCGTCGGGATACAATCTGCCGCGGTTTGGGCAAGGTGCATTTAGAACTATGATAGAGGCATTGTATAAAGAGTGCACGGGGTATGAGCTCGAAGACACGATCATTGGCAAGCCGTTCTGGCCCACGTACGACTATGCGGACAAGGTGCTCATGGGGTGGATCAATCAACAAGGCGGTTTGCAAGGCGAGGTGTACATGGTTGGCGACAATCCTGCGAGCGACATTGTTGGAGCCAATTCGTATGGGTGGAAGAGCATTTTGGTGCGCAGCGGGGTGTACCGCGACGGCGACGAGCTGCGTTCTAAACCGGATCATGTGTTTGACAATATTTTGCAAGCAGTCGAGCAGATTGTATAATTATTTTAGAGTTCAAGGTACTGAAGGTTGCTGAAACTTGCCGAGGGCCCTTGAAACTGTGGTACATGAAAGCGAATTTCGCTACGACGAAGTGATCTCCAGTATATAAACCGTCGCTTCTTCAAGAGATTAGAAAAATAACAATGTACTCTCGTGCGATTATTCTTGCCTGCGTCAACGCGCTCGTGGTCTTGGGCTCCCCAATACCACAATGGTCCGTACCCCAGCCATCCACCGACCTTGCTCCACCACTGGACAACTCCAACAGCTACGACCCTAACTTTGGCGCCGCTAACAATGCCCCATTTGACAATAGTCAATTGCAGCCCGAGCAGCAGTCCAACTATGCTCCGAGCGGCGAGGCGTTCAACAATGAACAGCAGACTCCGTATAACGGAGTTCAAGCGCCATCCACGGGCGCCCAGGCACCCGGCTGGCAACCGTACGGCGAGCCGCAGTACAATGCGCCGCAGCGGTTTGAATCTACCCCTGGCGCCACGACTTACAATCTGGACAACGACGACCCGCAGTCGCCGGATTACGAGAGCGCCAACAACTGGGTCCAGCAGCCAGCCCGAGGACCACAGGCGCCCGACACCGCGCCGTATGGCGCTGCGTCTGTGCCGTCGCAGGATTTGGAGGCGCCGTATTATGGCACCCCGGTCAATGGGTACGACAACAACGGGTACACTGATAACGGCCTGAACAATTACAATTACCGGTCGCCGAATGACATTTTGCCGGGGGTGAACTCTGATGGTACTTCGCCCAACTCGTATGGCGACGCGGCTCCGAATGACGGTGCCAATTCGTATGATGATACCCAGGGCCAGAATGGTCAAAACTACCCAACCGCCTCGGGCGACGGGTTTGACGATTTTGATCCAAGGGTTTAATCATCCAAACGCATTATAGTTTAAGAACACGTATATTAAATTGAATATTGAATATTGAATATCCTGGCATTTTTGATGCCGCATTGCGTGCGGCTGGGCTGTCGGAAAGAACTGCTCCATAGAACCGATAGAGGCAGTTTGGTACCTTTTGATTGGAAATTCAGGTTCAGGTACAATGAAGTCATGAATCTCCATACGACGGGACTGCTTTTCTTTAACACCTGAGAACCGGGGCTCTACTTCTCCATCTGCTCCACAGATCCAAACACAGAGACGCTATTATCAATTATGGAAATAAATGTATAAAAACTTCAGAATACAAAAAAACTACATCAACATCTCCGGAGCAATCCCCGCCCTTGTACTCAACTCGAAAAACAGCCCTCCTTCATCGTACAACTCCCTTGGCGTCCCTATATCCACCACACATCCATTATCCAACACCAACACTTGATCGTACCCATTAATAGTCTGAATCCGATGCGCCACCGTCACCACCGTGCAGTCGCGTGCTTCTCTTTCAAGAATCTCCTGTACCAGCTTCTGCATCTCGTAATCCACACTCGAAGTCGCTTCATCCATAACCAACACTTTGCGCCCGAGAGCTAGAGCTCGGAGCAACACCAAAAGCTGCCGCTCGCCAGCACTATAATTCGACCCGCCGTCTTCTACTTTCTCATCGAGCCGGAACTTGTGTCGGTCGTATAAACCGCACCGCTTCAACAGGTTCCAAATATCAACATCCGGTTGCACACCCTCGGGGTCAATGTTCTTACGCACCGTTCCTTCGAGGAGAATCGGGTCCTGGGGGATCACGGAAATGAGGTTCCGTAGCTCTTGCGCAGGTATATCTTTTAGAGACGTGTCTCCTATTGAGATGTCACCTTCGTACTCGTACGCCTTGAGTAGGACGGCAATAATTGACGATTTCCCGGCCCCGGAACGTCCACATATCCCGAGCCGCTTGTGCGGTTGGATAGTGAATGACACATTTTTCAAGATCTGTGGACCTCCATATGAGAGTGAAACGTTGTTGAACCGGATCTCGCTTTCTGAAATGTCCAATGCGGTGACACGGTTCTCTTTGTCCAACTTTGCAGTGATTTCACGTTTGTCTTTGCTGCCCAACTTTGCATACTCTTCCAATCTCTCCACCGAGTTCATGTTCTGCTCAAGCTCGGAAATGTATTGAACAAGGTACGTCAACGCCGACACGACACTAGGCACCATGGTCAACAACAGACCAACTGTCGAAGACGTGAGTTTGAACGTTTTAAAAACACACATCAACGACACTGTCAATGCCACAAACAGTCCTGCGAAATCAAGCCTCACCCCGAGCCATCCATTGTACGCATTCACAGTAGTCTTAGCCGCGATCGTATCGTCCATTGCATTCTGGATATTCCTCAACGCCCCCTCTATGTTTCTAGAGAGGATAATCGTCTCAATTCCAGTAACCGAGTCAACCAGTGCACCGGTGCTTTTGGCTACAAACAGAGACGAACATCTTTGCACTTCACGAAACGATCGTTTGTAAAAGAAGGAAAATCCAACGAAGAAGACTAGCAACGGGATGAGCGCCAGTGTCGAGAACGGCAGGTACACAAACACCGGGGCCATCGTTGCAAGTGTCAAGAACAGACACCGCAGTACAACCCCAAAGTACACTGGCAGCGCAAGATCTAGGTTGATCAAATCATCAGAAAACCGTGTCAGAATCCTTCCAGTCGGTGTTTGATCAAAGAACTTGAATGGAGCATTGAACACCCCGTCTAGAGCATCGAACGAAAGCTTCTGACTACCATTCAATCCCATCGAGATCACCGCAGTGTTGAATGCCCATAGTAACAGTCCCCATAACAGAATAAACGCAAGGTACAGTGAAATATACACGTTGGAATTCACTCCGAGGTTGAATTTGTCGGAGGACCAAAAGCTGAGCCACACGGGCGCCATTGCGTAGCACCCGCTATGGAGCACGATAAGCACCACACAGCTTAGAGCCGCAATGTATCCACCACCATGAATAATATAGCTCTTGTAAAGGCTCAATGGGACTCTTCCATCCAGCTTGCTCTCTTTCGTATTATCCACCTGTGGTTCGGTGCGTTCTTCCTCGACTGTGGAGACGGAACTGCTGCTTTCAATCAAGGCAGACTGATTCTCATCCGCCACCTCCTCCTTCTCCTCCACCTCGAAAACCGACGAGACAAAAGAGGCAAACTCAGTATTCGACTCTCTAAGAGCCGAAATTGTGTCCAGGTGTACGTCATGCTCAGAATCAATGAACAAAATCCGGTCAGCGCGATGCAAGTATTCCAACTGATGAGTAGTGACGATTCGAGTTCTACCAGCCAAGAAACCGCATATACACTTGTCCACAATAGACTTGGCAACAACCGTGTCCACGGCACTGAGAATATCGTCAAAAATTACAACGTCATTCGAAGTATAGCAAGTTCTTGCCATTGCTACTCGTGCCCTTTGACCGCCGCTCAGCGTCGTTCCTCCTTTACCGACATAAGTCTTCAACCCATTCGGCAAGGTTTCGACGTCGCGCTGGAGTTCACACGCAGAAATTACATCTTGCACTCGCTCCTCATTTGGTTCCTGGCCGAATGTGATATTCTCCTCTATGGTAGTCGGGGCAATCCACTGGTCAATCGTCGCTCCGATATTCAGAGAGCTGTATTTGAACTCCCCACCCACACCAGATCCAATACCGGCCATGGCAGAAACAAGTCGTGTTTTACCAGTACCGACTTTGCCAACAACGAAGATCAATTCGCCTTTTTTTATAGAAATGTTGAGATTCTTTATCCCATCGACCTGGTTGTCTGAAGTCCAGGTAACACTGCCATCTGAGATCTTGATTGCGGTTTCATCCAGCTTGTCGTCCTCGATTAAATACGGCTTGGCATTTTCAAGATTGAAAAATTTTGTAAACTTCTTGTAAGCTGCCTTGCCCGAACCGATTGTTGCCACAGCGTTCGAAAACGAAGATACAGTAGGTAGGAGAATTGCAAAGAGAGTCAATGAAGGAAACCACTGTGCTGCACTGACATGAGGGTCAACGTGGACCATAGTAGCAAACGATACAACCCCAGCCAACTCTGGGACCAGCATCACAACAATTTCAAATACGTATCCTTTGATTTTCATGTCCCGGAATATCGATACCTCTTTCTTTCGAACTTCTTTAATGGCCGAGAGACGCATCTGCTCCCAGTTATGCAGCTTGATAGCCTTTATCGAACTGAGGTCTTGTTGAACCATACCAATTCTTTTAGACGTCTCGCCCAGTCCTTTGATTGATAGCTGTTTGATGTACTTGACGACCAGCATGTTGAACGCAATACCGCACGCAATGAATGCCAGTCCAGGAAGCACAGCGACTCGCAAATTGTTGGCAAGTATCGCCATCGACAACCCGAGAACAATTGGGAATGAAATGATGTAATGAATATTATTGACCACGCTTGTGAGAAAGCCCAACGACACTGAAGTCAACGTGACGACATTTGATGTCGGAAACTTGAGCCGGGCATCGGGAGAGAGCGTAGCGACCTTATTGTAAACCGCGAGGTTAAGAACTCCACTGAAGATTAGTACAACCCTTTTGATTTGGTACTGAAAGTGGTTGTTCAAGAAAGATCCAGCCAAGGTCATGAGTCCAATTCCCAGAGCCATGCAAACTCCTCTCACAACAGACATAGGCTCATTGTTATACAAACTTTCTGCATATTCAAGAAATGCTTTGGCAAGAAGAGTAGAAGTGACACTTACAGTCTCAGATGCCACGAGCAACATACAAGACACCCAGAAACGCACCTGGACCGTCTTGTACAGAGCCTTGAATACCTCTTCACCAGTAGAATATTCGCCAGCTTGTATCTGCTGCAGGTTCCGTTCAAACTGCTGGTACTTTAACTTCATAGATAGCTCTGGTTGGATCTTGTACATGTCTTCCGTCTGTATTGGCTGAGAATTGCCTTTCCAGAGCAATGGCCATGTCCATCCCCATGTCAGTTTCGCAAAAACTGAAGCGTTTTGCTCGGGTGAAACTTCACGCTCGACTTTTGGCGATTGCTCAGAGTGTACTAATTCTAATTCAATCTGCTCTTCAGCACCCATTGAGAGATACTAGTCCTGGACCAGTTAGCGATTTGATATTCTTGCCTTCCATACCTAATCCTTCCCAAATTTTCCACCACTAATATCGAGGTTCGAAAGAAAATGTCAATTGGCAGCGTTTGCAAGTTGAAAAAAACTCCATCGGTACTCATCCTTATACGAGATACATTGACCAGTGGCACTTGTGCCGCATGCATGAAAAAATCCAGCGCCGTGTCTGGCGAATACGGTTCTCACTTGTCAGCCCCATCCCCCCCTGCGGACTAACTTCAACATAACAGCATTGGAAGTTCGTTTATGAGTAAGGGTTGCTGAGAGGGCATAAAATGTGATAATCTGAATTTATAGAATAATTGAGAGCAGCAAGCTAGTATCTGAGGGGTGAAGATTAGCGATTACAAGGTGCCTGCCGTAATCATTTTTCTTGCACGACGATATTGAAACTACACTAGCACGCGATACATGCGTTAACGACGTTGGACAGAAATTGTCCCTTATCCAGGATCCGATTCTCCCCTAGGATCCGTATTACAGTTGCATATGTACATCTGAAGCCCCATCACGTACTGATAGCCTTGACTTAGATTATGCAATGCTGGTCTTACCGGGTACCAGCGGCTCAAGTGAAATAGAATACGATGGTAGTGAAGGGACCGACAACGACAACTTCCCGGAGTGTATCTAATTTAAACGGAGAGTTTTGGTTTAACATTTTTGCCCTATGAAATCAATGAATAAAGACAGTGCGACTGCCACAGTACGACGTTGATGTCACTAGCAAAAAGACCACAGACTCAATTCTACTATCTGCTCTTTTTTCATGTCGCTTATAGCAATTGCTACTTTGATCAGGTCTGTTTGATGTATTTTACAGCCTTCGACAGGTGGAACTAGCTAAACACTTGCACTACTACCAAATGATTTCGAAGCAGTTTACCCGAAGATTTGACTTGTACATCCACAGAAGAGTTCAAACCGCTCCATCAAACAATGGCCCAAATTGTGCAAAGACCTTATGTACGCTGAACAGGAGTGGAATTGGTTTAAACTGAGAACCAGTTGGAATCAGCCATAAATTCGCACAGCCAGGCTGGGTAAATAGTTCAATGAAACTGAATAAAGTACCAAAATATCACAGAGACGCAATTGGTATACCTGGATATGGTTAGGAAGAAGGGCAATGGATGTGTCCTTGCGGTTGGAGCTGGAGACAATTGATCCTAGAGTGCCCATGAGCTTGGCTCAAGAAGAACCGATGACCAGAAAAGACAGTTTCGTACCTTACAATTGGGAACTGGCCAGCCGAGACCCGGAATTCCAAATCTGAAACCTTCCACCAGGACCCAAATCCACTGCACCGCCCGCGCGCCGCCTTATCTCAGCGCCTTTATTAAGGGAAAGCACAAAACTAGATCACAGGACCTTTGAGATACCGAAAGAGTCATTTTGAACATGATAGATATGATGGTATGATATGAATTGCGTGTGTGTATATACACTATATATAAATCGAGACTGTAATAAATAAATACAAAATGAGCTTGTCTGGGTAACTGTAGTCCATATAGAAGAAAGGGCGCAAAGAGATTAGTGTTGTGTATGAGAGAGGGGGGGGGGGTTCTAAAAAGGAATCAAGAGTAATGCGATGAAAGAAGAATGGAAAGGGGATCAAACCTTGTGGGCTGTAGTCTGCTGTTGCTGGAGTCTGACGGCGTTGCGTTCATGCATTTGTTGCTTGCACGATTGCAAGTACTCACAGTCGTGCTGCTCCAAGAGGCGGTGCTTGGAACAGAATCGGCCCTCGCAGAATCGGCAGTCGCCAACGCCTCGAAGAGGAGCAGAGATACAGCTCTTGAAGGAGCATCTGTTGCGTCTCTTCTTGGGCTTTACGACGGTAGCGTCCTTCTCGGCCGAGTGCTCCGCCCGCAGCTCGGCGGTGGCGGCAATGTCGTAGTCGGCAAGCGTCTTGGAGTCGTCTAGTGGCTTGTCCTCGAAGAGAAGCTTTGTGGAAGTGTCTATGCTTGAGTTTTGCTGTTGGGCAAGCAGTTGCTTGAGTTCTGCAATGGTGTTTGAAGTGTCTGCATCGAGGACGACTAGGTTGAGGAGAGGGTTAGTACTGTGAGAGATGGAAGAGGAGGAAGAGGACATACAGGTACCAGTGGAGGTAGTGATAGAGATCTGAATAGGCGACATGGTGAGAGTGATATGGGGGGTTGAGTAGAGAGTAGAGAGTAGAGAGAGAAAGAGAAAAAGTGAAAGTGGGAAAGAAGGTTTGTGGTCGGAGGGACAAGAAGCAGCGTTTATAAGTGGAGTTGTGAAGGTGGCGGTTTTTGTGTGTGTAATGGCGCCTCCCAGCCGCATCTGTGCTGCTCCCCTCCTCCGCTTCTCTCTCTCTCGGAACTTGTACTAGCCGGTCTTAATTCTCTTGTATTGTTTGTATCTTATAGTACTATTCTACCAGTTGTATACATATATTCTAAACTCTTCTTGAATATCAATTATATCTAATACCCAAACCACCCCCTTTTAAAGAGCAATCGACGATCGTTTGGTACTCTCCTACTCCTCTCTCCTCAGAACAGCCGCGTCCGAGGCAGTCCATCCATGTGTGCAGTGCGCAGCGTACATCATCAACATGCACACCACTCCTTTCTTGACTGCATGGATCATTGTTCAATAAGAGGGGCATCACCTCATGACCTGTTCTCTATCATCATATGTTCCAATCCTCTATGCTGGAAAAGACACTTACGGTTTTATGTTCTCCATTGACTTTGATAGGTTTTAAACTTCTCTTTGGAAACCAATCAAAATTTTTGGGTTCCATGGCAACACTCTTTCTTAAAACGTCCTATTTACGTAATCTGGTACCGTATAGATTATGTAATGCTTATGTCACTCATCCATACACACATCACGTAATCTTGGACCACAAATAAAGAACTGGAACCTCCCAGAAAAAAAAAAACGCTCTCCGTCGGAACCGCACGGCTGTTGAGAAGGACGGTTCCGGCTTGGGAAAAATCTTAACGGTATAAAAGGGTTCTTTAAATGTATTTTAGATTTTAATTGCATTAGGCTTGATGGCATTAAAATTTTTATAAAGGAAGAGAGAGAGCAATTATTCCAAATATTCGTCATTGTGCACTTTGTGTTCTTCCATCTCCAAATGACGTCTTTCAACATGCTATCGTCATCGGCTTCAAATGTCTCTCTCTCTCTCTTTCTTGTCGCTGCTATCAGTGCTGTATCAGCTGCTGGCATGTCCCACCCCGGGTAACCCCTTGCACCTTGCACACATGCCAATTTCCCCCACACACACGCACATCGAACACACCAAGGTATTACAGTGTAGAATCCCAAAAATGGACAACCCCATCGACAATGATGACCAAGTCGTTGTCCAACAAATGGACGAAAACGGCTTCTTGTCGTCAATCTACGAAGGGTCCTCTACAAGGTCACTCACGCGCAGAACCGTGCGCAATGGCTCCTCCCCATCATCTTCATCATACACCTCTTCCGAAGTGCTCCAGCAATTGATCAACATTTTCTTACCGACCGGATACCCACACAGCGTGTCTCCCGACTACATTGACTACCAGATCTACGACTCTATCCAAGCGTTTTCGTCGTCCATTGCGTCGCTGTTTGCCAACCGCGCGGTGCTGTCTGCCGTGGGCGTGGGCGACGACTCTGCGACATCGACGTCTGCATTGTTCATGAAAGTGATCCAAGAAACTGTGGGACGGCTGGGCACGATTATATTTGCATGGAAGCTGGGCTCGGCGCTGGAACCGGAGGCGAAAAAGTTCCGATACATGGCCGATCTCGTCAACGACTCTGCGATTGTGTTTGATTGTCTTTCTCCACTATTCCCAGGCTCCAAGAATTTGAAACTGGTCATGCTGTGCATGTCGGGTTTGCTGCGATCCATCTGCGGCGTGTTTGCAGGCGGCTCGCGAGCCGCACTGACTCTCCATTTTACGCATCCGGTTAAAGGCTCGGTCGCGGACGTCAACGCCAAGGACCAGTCGCAGGAAACGGTGATTACATTGATGGGAATGTTGACCGGGTCGTTGGTGGTCGGGATAGTCCAGGGCGAGGGGCTGTCCATGTGGCTGACTGTTGGCATTCTCCTCACGATACATTTGTGGACCAATTACCAAGCAGTGTGGCATGTGGTGATGCGCACATTGAATCGGCAGCGCACGAATATTGTGTTTTCAGATATCATCAACTCGATGGCTGATTTTGAGCGCACCCACTCTGTCGCCGCCGACGCGCCCCAATCTCTTTCAAAACTGGTTCTGAGTCCAAAGAAAACATCGAGACGGGAGAAAATATTGGAACCTGATGGATTACTGAGGTGGTACTCGCCCGCGGGAGTGCGGTCTGATCTCGGCAGGGCCAAATTTGGCGGTTTTGCGTCTGTCACACGCAACATGAACTGCCCCATCACCCACCTATTCGACGCATGCTCGACCAAAACATCGGGATACGTTCTTTCATATTCCGTAACGACCGGCCAGGTGCAGGTGGATATTTGCCTTGTCCACGAAGCAGCCCGGTGCGCCGACTTGCATGCGTGGGTGCATGCCCTACTAGTAGCCCGTGAACTCAAGCACCCGTCCACAACAGCCAAAGTGTCGTCGCCGCTGGAGCTTATTGCGGCCACGCGGTCCACAGTCGACAAACTGTTCAGCGAGCTGGAAATAGCGCGGGCGCTTAGTCTAGCAGGCTGGGAACTGGACAAGAACTCCATCCAAAGCAGACCCACCCCGACCATCCAGCTACGGTTAGATGACCCCGAAAAAGTATAATAGAATCATAATCGCATTAAATAATTTTGTACAAAAAATCTAGCATCGCATGTCAATACCTTTACGTTTTTCACGCTCTCTAAACTCAAACATTGCCTGTGCACCGACAAACAAACAGCTCGTCGACACTATAACGTACTTGAGCCCGTCGGCCGTGGCAAACATGTCATGCAACATCTGCTGCATGCCGTCCAGATGCACACAGAACCCAATCAAGTTGGCAATCATCATCATCCAGATATTAGCCACCGCGCCCACCGCACACAGGTGCCTGAACCACGGCGCGTTCTTCATGGGCTTGAACACGGCCGTGGCTGCCACCTCGGGCAGGATGAAAATGACCACCAGCCAGCCCCAAAATAGTAAATAGAGCTTAATGTCGTGCCAGATGGCGACGAAGGTAAACACCAGCAGCGAATTGGCAATAGGCCGCGAGGATCCGCCGAGCGGGATGTAAATGTACCGCAGAATCCACCGGTTGTACGACCGGTGCCACGACCGCCAAAATGACAATGCAGAGTAGTTGTTGCACACGCACCGGATCATGTTCTCGGGAGCGTCAATCTTGTCAGTCAGCCCCCATAGCCGGAAGAACCGCCATATAATGAGCAGCTTGAGCCAGATGATGTTCAAATTGAACAATGCAATCATGGAGATTTGGAACGGGCTGTCGCCGTCCCACGCGCGTCTTTTGGAGATGGCCACAACATATGTGTAATGGAGCAAGAATTCCATCGTCAACAGGCAGAACAGGAACCGAATAGCATAAAGCAAAGTTCGCTTCCCCCGGACAGACGGTAATGGCCGCTCGGTCTGGTACACAAAGTCGTTGAACGTGATGATCGGACCGGCCATGTACAGAGGCGAGTACAATGCATATGCAACATAGGTCGAGAAACTGTACTTGTCTAATGAATGATAAGTATCAATTCTCTCTCGTTCAGTCAAGACAACACCCTTTTCCGGACGTTTCGAAATGCCATTCTCTCGTGCTTGGATATAGTCGATATTAAAACTGATCATTCTCAAGATTGTAAACTTGAACGTCACCTCCCACCGTGACATGATGCCGCTGTAATTCTTATCAATAAATAACAAACTCGGATGGATATTATGCAACTGATAACCCTCCAGCAACTCGTTGGCAAACAAAATTGCAATATTATACACCCACGTCAACAGGTACGCCCGTTTTTTGTCCTTCACCCGCGAAATTCCAAAATTGACACTCAAAATCGCCAAAATCTTGAAATAACTCACCCCATGAATCGCCAACAGAAACAACGCACCAAATATTACATCAAACTTGAGTCTCGACACCCCGACCGAGTCGGCCACCCGCCTCAGTGCAAAATGGCCAATTAGAGCCGCACCGAGGTACGGCATATTGTCCCTGAAGCCGGAATACTGGTCATCTGAATTATCCACCAGGCGCCCACGGATCCACCCGGGCTCCAACAAGTCCTTGTACTGGTCGTAATTGATGTTCTTGTCGCTGCTCGCGTCCATGGCGGCCTTGAACATGAGCGGCACCGCGATGGCGAAGATCACCCCGTACGCTATAAATTCCGGAGTTGTCCATCGTTTCGGTCCAGCGCGTTTCTGCACCTGTTGCCGCTTCTTCTCGTCGGCAGGCGGCTCCAGACGCGTGTCTAGAGCTTCTACAGAGAAGATCTTGAGCACGTTGGACAGGCCCATTTGTGGAGAAATTTGTGTGTGTGTGAGAGGACAGAACTGACGTGGTGCTTAAGCTCAGGGGTGTGTGCGCGCCTTTGGACGGTGGGTGCGGCGTCGTGCGGCGGGATGTGGAATTCGAGTGTTAAAGATTGATTAGATTGTGAATTTGGTGATGGGTAGAAATATTATATGAATTAGAGTTGAAGTGAATGCATATTAGTTTTGGGGGAACCGTGGGCGGGGGACATTGCGGTGATCGAGCCTCACCTCACATACAGCCGTGTACTTCATGTAGCATCGCGACTAGATTTCTACAATCTCACATCTGTCTATTAAGTACTCCGTAGCCGTTCATTGGACAGACAGTCCCGGGTCATGTATGCTGCAGACGGGATCAAATACAAGACACTACTGTTTTTCAAAGCTTGTCTGCTACAGACTGTACAGTACAGTACAGAAACATGAAATTACGCACTCTTCTAAATTCATATGCCCATTTATTCAAAATGCACGTTTACCGGTATTTGAATAGATCCAGTCGGGTACACACTCCCGAAATGTCCATGAGCGAAACCGCTTTTGCCGTTGGGATGATTTTCTGACTCAAACCGTTACCGAACGGCGCCAACGATTTTTAATTCCCCGGACTCCATGGGATCTAGATAAGCCCTTGCGACGTTATATTTGACCGCTTGACATCTAGCTATTATCCAAACTCAACGCCACTATACTAGTGATAGTGATAGATTACTGATAATTATATAAAAAATACAGAAAAAAATGGGCAGCTCATCTCAGAGTCAAACTGCAGCAGCTTAAATCTGTAGCCTAATGTCCACCTAACTCTCATTGCCCCAAAAAGCACGCCATTCTGAATCTGATGCATCGAATGAGCCCAGCAGAACAGATTCGCTGGGCTCACTGCACCAAAAGCATCGCATTTTGCCGCCGGGCGTGCTTCAGGTGACAGTTTACCAATAGAACGATGCGGCTGACCCAAAAAGGCATGAGAAAATCTGCTGCGATAATGACGAGCTTCGCCTAAAAAAACGCGGTCCCCGCCGCCGTTAGACTGTAAAATAATCTGCGTCAGACATTTTTTTATGTCTTGAACGTTGAAAAATCTGTGAGACATCCAAACGACCAACCGCGAAAATGCACAAATTTTAATATCTAGAGATTTGCCTTTTTTCTCCACTTGCATTCTTCTTTTCCTTATAACCACTTGGTATCTCTTTTGCATCTCGGGAGATTGAACCTCCTATTCCTTATCTAAAAGTTCACTGGAGATTCCAACCCTCCAGCCTTTTTACCTTCAGCATGAGCACGAAAGACAGTATTGTTGTTGATTCGAAAGAAGTCGATGGTCCTCTCAGCTGGAAGGACCGAGTGCTCGGCACTTCGACAGAGACACACAAGGGCTTGAAGTCCCGTCACATTACGTTCATCGCCCTGGGCGGTACTATCTCCACCGGTATCTTCTTGTCGATCGGGTCCGGTATCTCTCTGGCTGGTCCTGGCGGTGCGCTGGTGACTTACTTGGTAGTCGGTCTGTTTGTGTTTTCTGTCGTTGTGTGCTTGTGTGAGATGGCCGCTTATATTCCAAACTCGGGTGCGTTTGCCCATTACGCCGGTCGATTCTACGACGACTCGTTTGCGTTTGCACTTGGTATTAATTATTACCTCCAGTGGGCGTTTTCCATCCCATCTGAACTAACTGCTGCTGCGATCATTGCCCAGTTCTGGGCGCCGCATGTGCCTGCGTGGGCGTGGGCTATCATCTTTATCGCACCAATGTTTGTTATCCAAATGATCAATGTGCGGTCGTATGGTGAAGTCGAGTACTGGGGCACGATCGTCAAGGTAGTCTTCATCATTGTGTTTATCATTGTCGGCTTGTTGTACGACTGGGGTGCTGTGAAGAACGCTGAAGTGCCTAGCCCGGGTCTCAGCAATTGGCAAAACGGTCAAGCCTTTATTGGCGGGTTCAGTGCATTCTTCCAAGGTGTCATTTTCGCATTCTACTCGTTTGGTGGTACTGAGTTGGTCGCTCTTGCGTCTGCAGAGACCGACAAGCCATGGGACTCGATTCCTCGAGCAGCCAAGACCACTGTCATTCGAATCTTCTTGTTCATGATCATGACCGTGTTGGTTGTCGGGTTGTGTGTCAACAACGCCGACCCTCGACTTTTGAATGCGTCCAACGATTCCGACGTTGCCCAGTCTCCTATCACGATTGTGTTTGTCGATGCCGGGTTCGGCGCCGCCAAGCACGTTGTCAATGCGATTCTGCTCGTCTCTGTTCTCACGTCCATCAACTCGTGTTTCTACGCCTCGTCGCGAATGCTCATGTCCATGGCCCACGAAGGTAAAATGTTCAAGGTATTTGGCTGGACCAACAAGCGGGGTGTACCTGTCGCGTCGCTGCTGCTCACATTGGCAGTGTCGTGCTTGGTATTCCTAACCACCATCTGGGGCGAAGGTGTCGTTTTCACATGGTTCTTGAACATTACCGGTGCGTCTGCCATTTTGACGTGGTTGTCGATTGGATTCATTTCGATCCGGTTCCACATGGCACTCAAGGCGCAGAACCGGCCATTGAGCGATCTGCCGTTCCGACAGAAATTGTTCCCGGTGCTTCCAATCTTGGTGCTTGTGCTTGGACTCTTCTTGTTTGCCGGTATGGGCTACGGTGCGGTCATGGAGGAGCAGCCTACTTCATGGAAGGACGTGTTTGGCACATACCTCGGTGTTGCCGTATTCATCATTTCATATATCGGATGGAAGATCACCCACTGGCGAACAGACAAGATTGTCTCACCGCTTGAGGCTGACCTAGATACCGACGTGGTGTGGAACGAGCCAGGCACCGGCGCCGAGATTATGGAGAACGAGAAGGAGATGCGAAAGGCGCGAATCTCCGCCAACAAGCACACCGTCACGGGCCAGCTCCGGTACCGACTGCACCAAATCTCCAACATTGCTTAGTTCTAATTTTCCGTTACTAATTAATTGATTTATTGTTTTTTTTTCCCTTAATGTACAGATTTCTGATAATTGTAGGCGCGGTAAAAGCCAAATGCAAAATTCAATCCAAACGCCGCACCAACTGTGGCGACGAGCATGACCACCGTTTTGGCCGTGAACGGCTCGACAAACGCGTTGATGATTTCGGCCACAACCTCAGCAGACACTCTCAACCGGCCAACGCTCAACACATCTTGGTCCATGCACTTCTCCCACTGCTCGCACTGGGCGTCCAGCGCCGGTGCGCGCAGGTCGGGCCGGCAGTCGTTTTCCAGGTACTTGCGCGTACAGCGCTGGGCCTCTGTGAGCATGGACGCGGCGTACGCGTCCAGCTTGCGGTCCACGTCGCGCCAGAACGTGAGGAGGATCGATGACAGGGTGTATAGGAGTATCGACGCGATGGCCGTGTTGAATGCTAGTTGGATGTATGTCGATGCAAGGTAGAGGTGCGACGTTGAAAGTCTGGGGTGTGTACGGGTATACTGATAAGTGTCTTCCTTCCGTAGTACTTCTGTGCGATTATCTTCCGGTTCATGATCATCGGTGGTGTCCAATTCTGGGTGATGTTCATCTGGATGTTCGTCTGTGTCAGAGTGATGTTCGTGGTGGTCTTTCGAGAACAGCACCAGCTCGGTCGCGACTTTTTCGCCCAGCTTTGTCGGGTTGAATAAATAATTAGGTTCGTCTTTCTTGAGTTCATCTTCTACTTCTTCTTCTTCTCCCACATCCAATGGTGCATCTTCCATCTCCACGTCGCGAGGCTCGTACTCGTCATATTCTTCCTTCATCTCCACATCCTCCTTTTCCTGACCGACCAAATCGAGCAATGCGCCGGACATGTCATCCACTTTGAACCGGCCCTCGCCCACATCGTTCTCGATCGAGCTCAGCAGCCCGCTGAAGTTCATGCTCTAGAATTTTCAACTGATTGTCAATAGAATATTCCAACCTCGCGCACGAAAAAAAAAACAAGCGGCGCGGGGAGCAGCAGCAGGAGCGTGCGCATGCCGCCGCTCACTCTAAGGAGAAAGTGCCGCTGCATCTTTCTCTCTCTTCTCTCATATAAGAAGCGACTTGAATCCACCTTTTTTTTTCTTTAGAATCCTCCCGTTACATGCCGCCCCTTTAGGCCACTTGGTGCACCGTATTTCCTAAATGAACGGGCGCCCACCTTCCTCTGGCCCCACGAGGCACGACCAGCAAGACCTGGTCAACACGTTCAAGAAGAACGGCATGTTCGACGACCTCAAGCGGCAGATTATCGGCGACTTCATGGCTAGTGTATGTCTGAGAGAGAGGGAAGAGATTCTAACATTCAGGACGCCCACACCCAGGTACGCTCTGCCGTCCGCGAGATTGCAGAGGACGAGATTGCGCAGCGGCCGGATTTGCTCCAGCAGAGCAGACTCAACGCCGCGTCGCTGCTGCAGGGAGTCATTGATAAGAAGAGCAGCCAGCGGTCGTCGCAGCATGAACAGCAGGTGTACCGTATCGTGAAGGAGTACCTGGACGACCGGCTGCTCAACGAGGAGATCAAGACCAAAGTCGAGTCGTCGCTGCGCGAGATTGAGCGTGATCTATAAGCATTTTTCTTTAGCATTGGATTTAAATTGGACTATTATAAACATACATGGCATTTTTACGATAATACAGATTTTAACAGAATTGAAGAACACGTATTGAACAATACGCGCATTGTTTCGGCATGGGAACAATGGCGGGCGGGAATGGCGCCCATTGATCCCATTCACACGAATGTCTCACCCGCACTTTTTCGTAGCGGACACAATCGCAACTCTAGCAACCATAACTGCTGGGAACGGTACGGCAAGGATTGTTTGGAGTTTGACAGCACTGTTCTTTAAAGTTCTGTATAGATCAACGGGGTTACATTGTGTGTGTGTCTCGCAATGTTCTATATTCCGTGCGCAGGGTACTTTAGGAATGGAAAGGTTGAAAGATCTTCATTGATCCCGCGTATGGAAAGCGTCTGCATCTGGACTTATTCCTGACGCCTGAATGGAATATCCCTGCCAGAGCAATGTATTGCTCGTATCCGTCGTACTACCGGGTACAGGTGTAGTAACTGAGCAATTGAAATATTAGTACCCTCGAATTGCTCGTGCTCCCTGGAGGTTAGGTTATGCTCGAGTCCAGGGGTCCCGTTAACGACCGCCACGTCATAATGAACACTAGAAGCTTGGGTAGTGTCCATGGAAGATAGACCGGAGTGTGCTTCTCGTACATGTCTTAGATTCGTACACACCCCGAGTTTAACAGTGCATGAGACTGAGGGTTCGTGCATTTGCACGTTGGAAAAGTGTAGTTGTTCGCAATCATCGAGGATTTTGAGTTCTTGGGGAATTATGGAGAATACAAATCAAGTGCGGTGAGAGGTTGTGTAGGGAGTTGCCGTTACGTAGACTTGTCGGGCGACCATGTATCCTTACCGAGGCTACAAATCAGTATAATGAGCGTCTCTGACCCCGAAAGCGTATGAAAATTTTCAATTGGCTTCCCTATGAAAATGGATCAAGTTCAATTCTGACAGGTGACATTGTCAGCATGGTGCCCGCAGAGACTCGAATCCAAAATTTCATCTGTATAATTTGAATAATCCTGTACAATTGAATAATTCCCCTATAAAATTTCAATAATTCAGCTTTTTAATTTGAATTGTGGAATCCCTTGCTTGGATAGCTATCTGCCAAGGTACCTAGTGATGCGACCAGAATATTGAGTGTGTTACCTGGACTTTGTTCTCACACGGCCTTTTCAGGTCAGTTTTGAAAGAACCGATCCGCGCATAATATGCATCTACTGGTGATGTGACCAAATTAATTCCTATAATCTGTTGTCGAAGCACGTTCACATCTGTTATTATAGCAAGAGTATAGCCCCTTCGTTTTCCATTGTTGCATTGATACGGGATATTTCAATTCACTAGACATTCCAATGAACATTGGATTTGCACAGCTTATGCTGTTTGAACACTACCATGTATGTGAAAGAACTGATGCTGATCAATACATTCTTGCAGTAGTTGGCTCCGATAACTATGCTTGTGACATGGTAAAGGATCTCTGCTCTGGACAATGCTACTCATATTTTGCCACTAGTGGATTAATCACAGTTGCATTTCACTTGTACTTAATAAAATAACCAACACGGGAGTATCGCTATAACATAATAGCCGGCGTTTGCACAAGTAAGATTAAATTCGCTACAAACTTTAATAATCCACTTCCACCCACCGACCGGACAACCTGTCCATTCCTATTTCAACCATGTCTAAAGAAAAAACCGACTTGGACAACATTGTGAAGAGCCTTCAAGCTGCATTTGCATCACCCTACCGCCAGTGCAACGGTTACAGAATCGACGCAAAGGATGTACAGAACAGTAATCTTTATGATTTCTGGAAAGACCTCAAGCAAAGCCAGGAGATATCATTGTCCCTGTCACAAGTCTCGACAGAGTACCTGTCTATAAAGCGCGAGACTGAGAGACGCCAGACGCTGAAAAAGTCGATTCATGAGGCGCTGCTTTCTGCGGTTTCAACAGCAGGACTGGGTGATGTCCTCAAAGTCGAGACGGATTTTGAAACTAGACGAAAACAAGGTGGGTTATTCGGTGATGAAGAAGAGGAGACACTTGCAGCTGACGTTGCAATCACAGATGGTACGAACCCTTTAATATGGTGCGAGGTTGCGGATGGCCAGTCATACAACCCGGTACTCGACCAGATGATGCACATCAATGCGTCTTTCCGGACCGTGACGCAATTTGTCATTGTTCATGTTCACTCTAACAGTCGTGCTGTGGTGGAACCGTTACAGCGGTACTTTTCAATAAACATTCAACTGTTTGAGCGGATGACTGATATGGAGCAACTCGGTTCCGGACGCCTGTGTACGCTGAAAAAATATTCGACGAGTAGAATGTTTCCGTATCCAGTGCCAGGTTCACGACATTTGGATCAAAATTTTGACCTGGTTCTGACTGCGCTGCGTGGGTTTGAGTGTTTTGAAGGTTCATCGTGCTACTATGTTTGCAATGAAAGCGCTTTGCAAGCGCAATTTGATACCGGAGCGGGTGATGCAAATCTTAGTATTGATGTTACTGGAATCATGAAGCCATGGCTAGAAGACAAGGTTGCAAACAAGGAGATTCGAACGTATCCTGCTGATTGGATACCAGATGAAGATGAAGATGAAGATGATCAGAAACAGGTGTACCTTCCTTTTGACATGGTGTGTGCACTTGCTTACGTAGATTCTACAGGATCGTCGAAGAAAATGAACAATAGAAATTGAGTGAAATCACTCAAGCAGTTGAATTAAGAAGAGTTCGTCATGTTCAAGATAAAACAGAGTACTAATTATGAATAGATTTATGAGATTCAATAGCACTACAAATATCCAATCTGCTTGAACCGCTTCTAGGAGGCAACCCTCTCAAAACTACAATCAATGCCTAGACAAGTCCAAAACGGGTGACCGAGAAAGATATTTAATTGTTGTCGCTGACCGAACAGTGCGTCATGTCGGGCACGGCGTGAGTGCGGCGCCGCGATATCGCGAGCGCACGGCTCTAAAAAACGCGATTACCGATTCCCTCGACCTGACCTTTCCCCTTATACACAATTACTATTGAAAATGAAGCTCGGTGTGACGACGTCGCTGGGGCTTCTGGCACTGGCTGGTGCAGCGCCATTGAGCTGGTTCGCATCGTCGAGTGCGTTGGAGTCCGTCTTGGAGCTGCTTGCACCTAAGGTTGAGTCACTCATTGGTGATAAGCCATCCACTTCAGGCTTTTCAGAGGAACTGCAGTCGTTCATCACTAAAGAGGCATTGGAGGAGCGGGCCAAAAAGCTGTACGAAATCGCATCCACTAGTTCCCCCCAGTTTGGACACCCGACGCGAGTCATTGGATCCAAGGGCCATTTGGAAACATTGAAATACATTCAGTCCGAGCTCGAGTCGTTTGATTTCTATGATGTATGGCTCCAGAGTCTGTTGGCTCCAATGGTCGGTGCCAATTCGTGGTCGGTGGAGTTTGATGGCAAGAATATTGAGTCTGCGTTGCCATTCGTCCCGACCCCGTCCACTCCTGAAGGCGGCAAGCCTATTACCGCCAAGCTGAGTGCTGCCTCGAACGTTGGGTGCAATTTAGCAGATTTCGGACCAGAAGTCAACGGGACTGTTGTGCTTGTTGAGCGTGGCGACTGTCCGTTTGCCCAAAAGACGGAACAAGCAGGACGGGCCGGCGCTGTTGCAGTGATCCAGTACGACTACCAGGGCGAAGACAAGCCGTATAGTGGCAGCCTCGGCGGTGAGCTTGGCGAATTCTTTGTGCCGACGTTTGGAGTCCCGCGAAACGATGCATTGAAGCTGCTGGAGCACTTGGGTGAGGATATTACTGTCGCGGTGGACGCATACTTTTATCAAGTCCAGACGTACAATGTGCTTGCTCAGACTCGAGGCGGTGATCCAGAAAACGTGGTCATGCTAGGTGCTCACTCCGACTCTGTTGCTGCCGGTGCAGGTATCAACGACGATGGATCTGGCACAAACTCGTTGCTGGAGGTCGCCCAGCACTTGGTCAACTTTAACGTCACCAACGCGGTGCGATTCGCATGGTGGACTGCCGAGGAAGAAGGGTTGATTGGGTCCAACGAGTACGCATACTCGCTTGAGGAGGAGGAGAACCAGAAGATCCGGCTGTTTATGGATTACGACATGATGGCATCTCCAAACTACGCGTACGAGATTTATGACGCTAACAACAAGGACCATCCCAACGGGTCTGAGGAGTTGAAGAACTTGTATGTTGATTTCTACGAGCAGCATGGCGTCAACTACACGTTCACGCCATTCGACGGCCGAAGCGACTACGACGGGTTTATCAGGAACCGCATCCCAGGCGGCGGCGTGGCTACCGGTGCGGAAGAGCTAAAGTCCGAAAAATACAAGCAGCTGTTTGGCGGGACTGTGGGCGAGCAGCTCGATCCATGTTACCATGAGCTATGTGACAATCTTGATAACTTGGACTACGATGCTTGGGTGTTGAATACTCAGTTGATCGCACACAGTGTCGCGACGTATGCGCATAGTCTGGACGACTTTCCAAAGCGGGAGGCGTTTGCGGCTCAGCAGATCAACTACCAGCCAAAGTACCAGGGCTCCAAGCTTATCATGTAAACTAATCAATGTTATAGAATATAGATAAATAGGTTATAAAAAATCTACACAGTGAGAGTAATGCTTGAATGCTTAACCTCAATCACTTGAGTTGTTCATAGTAGTGTATGTTGCACAAGAGATGCAATTCCATCAAAAACTAGGGGCCATGGACCAAGTTCAAATTACTTATCACAGTGCAAGGCAATCCAAGGACTCTTCACAATTCAAGGACTCATAACATAGCATTATCACATATCAACGCACTAACAACAATTAAAATCAAGAAAATTAAGCAATGTACTTATTGTGCGGGTCGAATGGCAAAAGCATGGACACAATCGCCATGGCGCCAAACAACGCCGCACAGATGAACAACGGGGCAGTCGTCTCGACATTGGCGTACCCGGCGATCACATTAGCCATAACGTTGCACACTCGGTTGATTGCAACAGATAGACCGTAACCGGTAGCTCGCGAGCCGGTTGGAAGCAGCTCGGGAGTGACACCGTAGAGAGCGCCAAAGAAGATATTCTCGACGGCGCTGATGACAAACGACAACGCCATATTCTGCGTGCCGTTCTTGACCTGGGTGTAGCCGAACAAGAAGGCCATCGTACTCAACGCACCAATTGCAAGAGTACCTTTTCTGCCAATGTATTTAGTGTTGAGCAATGGCCACGCCAAGAACGGACCGACCAAGCCTGTAATGTTACCAATGGCGTAGTTTCTCCACACAATGAAATTGGATGCCGGGGTGTCGTCAGTGTAGCCTCGTGTTTTAAGATAGTATGGCCGGAACACGGAGTAAAGCGGGTCACCAAGGCCGATCAAAATCCATAGGAGGAAAAGCAGAAGCGTGGTGTAGACCATCTTCTTGGTAGCAAACAAGCCGTTGAAGTGCTTGAGGGATCGTTTCCAGTTGAACCGAGCCTGAGCTTCGTGCTGGTCGATTTTGCCAATGCTTGTCAATTGCTCAAGCTCGAGGGAGAATGGCCGGTTGTTCTTTTGCGCAATGGTTCGAAGCAGCTCATAAGCCTCCTCGTCTCGGCCCTGGGTGATGAACCATTTCGGAGTGTGTGGGAGCTTGATCACAGTGACTCGAGCAATGGCTGCGAGGAGAATCAGAGCACCAGAGGTGTAATGCAAGTACCTCCATCCGGAGTTGTTCTTGTAAGTGCATGTCTCTGCTGTCTCACATGAAAAGTTGGACATGAACGCCCAAGCCAACAGGCCCGTGATGGTGTATCCCACGCCCCACCAAAACGCCATGATTGTAGTCAAAAAAGCATGACTTCGAGGGCAGAACTCGAAAAAGTTTGTAGCGTCGAGAATGTAGTTGCCACCTGCACCGGCAGAGTAAATAGCCACCATTGCACAAAACGAGAGCAGCGACGGCATGGCGCCGGCGATGAGCACAAACAGCGCCGACACAAACAGACTCGAGTTGAAGGCGACTTTTCGGCCAATGGCATCTGCACCTAGACCCCATACAATAGCGCCGAAAAACAATCCAACAGCACTGGCAGTAGACACTGGAGGCAATTTGCTGGACGAAGGGTACTCAAGTAGCACCTGCGGCTGCGCAATGCTCTGGCACACCACGAGCAACGAGTCGGCAGCGTAGCCAAACCCGTTCAAACAAAACAGTTTCCAGTGGAACGGCGTGAATCCGATTTCATCCAGCGTCTTCTGTACAAGAACCTGTTTTCGGTACAGAACAGGGTCATCGATAATGATTCCGAGCAAATCCTCGTCTGAGTCGATGGACGAGTTGTCGAGCTCTCGCACCACCGCCGCGTCCTTGTTGGACGAAACCGAGGCACTTTCTTCGTCGTGCAGCTTGGACATTTGATTTTTGGGATGCTTCTTTGGAATAGGGAAGATCTCATGGTATATATAATTTTATATGGCCATCGGCTCGTGAAGCCTCTGGTCAAGCCACACACACCACACACAAACCAACGCATGCACGAGCCGCAGCCGCGCCGCGAAATCACCATGCAGACTGTCGCAATTGAATTGAGTCAATGATGCTGCTGCTTTGTACTATGCATATTTCCACCGACTGCGGGACATACGGTAGGGTTGTTTATCGACTCCGTGATGTGGAGGACATAATACTGTACGTGAATCAAAAAAGGTCTCACCGTATGGAGGCACAAATAATTTCCTGAGTGACCGTTCCGGCCTGTGCATAAGACACTCGGCGGCATAAATATGCACAATCACCCCACATGCACCGCAATCGCGACAGTCTGACGAGATCCAAAGTTGCTGGGGCTGGTGACAAGATACGGGTATGAGTGGTGTGGCGCTAGCAAATGAGCAGCTGGAGAGTAATCATGCCTGGCGGCGGCGGTCATCTCAGCTTGCATCCAGCACAAGCGGCCATTGGTCTCATGAGGAATTCGTCAGTTCAGCAACAAAGATTGACATTCTTGATAAAGACACACTGATGTGATGTGCATTTATTGATGGGAGTCTAGAATGAAGGGAGCGAATCTAGATTAGAACTGTGCTGCTGAAAACAAGCATATGCTCTAGGCAAATAAAAAAATGCCTCGTGCTGACAAGTAACCTAAATGTCATCCATACAAGCGGATAAGATAGTACTGATCTTCCTCGGAAGCAAGAAACATAACAGGCAGCCCCACAATTATGCGGCTGCGAGAGCTGCTCCGAATTGATACACCCGGATAATAAGATCCAAGACTTATTATTATTATTCACCGTGCCCCTCTCCCACTCAGGGACTGGTTCTCCGCAACAAATGTCGCGAGATTGGATGGCATTTGTAATCTTTTTTATCACGGCGAGTTTTCGGAGTTTCCTCCGGTCTCCGTTTGAAGTATAAATACAGTCGTTGATATCACATACAGGTCAATTCCCAAGTAATACTACAAAATGCCATTTGTTAGTGAGAAGACTGCATCCTTCGTACCTCCAGAGCCACCGCTCAAGGAGTTTGTCCCGCCCAAGGAAAAGTCCCATGCCGCTGATCCAGCGAAGAAGAGCTTGTTGTCCATTGCCAAAGCTAGGGATTTGACACCACTCATTGGCACCGAATTGTCCGGTATCCAGATCCATGAGTTGACTGATGCTCAGAAAAACGAACTCGCATTGCTAGTTTCCGAACGTGGTGTGGTGTTTTTCCGGGATCAAGAGATTGCCGTCGAGCAAGAGCACGAGCTGGCCAAGTACTACGGTATCCAGGACTGCGATCCAAACCAGCAGGATCCTCGCCATGTGACGATTCTAGGCCGAGACTCGCACGAGCGAGCGTTTTTTGACTTTTTCGCCAAAGAGCGAAACACGTTCCATGTGGACCATTCGTACGAGCTCAACTCTCCGGGTTTGACATTGTTGAAGATGCTCAAGACTCCACCGGCAGGCGGAGACACCGTCTTCACTTCATCTTACGGATTGTACGCTACATTGAGTCCAGCTTACAAAAAGTTCTTGTCGTCGTTGACAGCTACCCATTCTTCGCGACGGGGCTACATTGCTTCATTGGAGAACGGCGCTGCTCCACGTCGACACGCCGTCGACACGGACCACCCGTTGGTGGCGACGCATCCAGTGACCAAGCTCAAGTACTTGAACTACAACCCTACATTTGTGGAGAGGTTCCCGGATTTGTTCCATGCAGAGTCCGACAACTTGATTAAATTCCTGAACCACCACGTGCACACCGCCGACGACATCACCGTGCGGTGGAAGTGGGAGCCCAACTCTGTGGCGTTTTGGGACAACCGGGCCGTGTTGCATAAGATTGTGCCTGGGTTCTACGACAAGTCGTTGAGAGAGGGAAAGAGAATTGCAATCTATGCTCCTCGGGCCAAGTACGACGAGGCTGGCGAGGATATCATTGAGCGGTACGAGCGATTGAGTTTGATCCCTGCTGTCGTTCCTAGACCTGCGTTCCGGGGAACTAATGGAGATGACAATGGCCTCAAGGAGACTAATGGTATTAATGCTGCTAAGCCAATTGAGAATGTAAATGGCAATGTTAACGCGCCAAAGTTAGTCGAAGCTACCAATTAGGCATATATAACAATAATGAATTGAATCTTTTGAATTTTAAACATTTCAGTCCAATTACAGAGTTATACAGTTAAAAGAGCAATTGACACATCAGCCACTCTACTCATAGTACGCCACCATGGTCGTCGCTTCTAGTGTGTGGCACTTAGACTTGCATTTACAGACACAAATCATCAGAGCCACCTATCGCCACTAACTGCCACAATCTTGAAGATGTACAGTATTCCTTCAAGTTCAGAATATTGCGAGACTCAATTACTGTGTTCTATTCCACGGACCAACTTCCCCGCTCCAATTGACTCTTTCTCACCTCAACTGAGTCACTACCAGACCAAACTGTCGTCAGTCTCGAATGACGAGATTTCTTCTTCTTGTAACCCTGAATAACCATTTCAGGACCGATATCTTTTTCCTCCAGCCGCACTGCAGGAAGCATGTCTCTGCGATAATCGCCTAGGGCTGCACCGGTGATAAGCATAAGCCCAAAGCACGTACCACTACCAAGTTCCCCTCAAACCCAAACCAATTCAACCGAAGCCAACGCCGAAAATATCGACCAATGAGCAACCTTGGAAATATGGATCTGTGGCGCTCGTCAGACTGTCGTATACAGAGCCACAGCGCGCGTAACTGTCAGCACGTGGCGCCGCCGGCCAACTGTACTTAGCACGTCAGCCTGCAATTCGATGGACAAATCCCAGTTTCAGCCACACACACTTTGGTGGTGGTGGCGCCCGTGCACGCACAAATCAGATAATAAGCAAATTGCCCCACAGGTCCCTTGGCCATGTCGTCAGTTCCGGGCAGACTGACTCGTGCGGCCTGAGATATAAAAGATCCGCGACATCCTAGAGATTTAATCCCTTAGATACACACACCCACAATGCCTACCGCCACAGAAGTCGAGAACCACGATAGGTACAAGCCACTCACCGCCGAGCACCCCATCTCCATCGAGCAGTTCGACTCGCCGGTCACTGTGTCGTCTGGTGAGAATGTGCTGGTCGACCACGGCTCCGCGGTGGCGCTCCACGAGTCGCACCACGACGAGAAGACTGGTACTAAGCACTACCCTACCACTTACTACATTGCCCCAGAGAGCATTGACCGAAGCAAGTTTGTCAAGAGCGACACTGTCACTTACTGCCCATTCAAGGGATACGCCAACTACTACTCTTACAACGACCAGAAGGACGTTGCGTGGGTGTACGAGCAGCCATACGAGCAAGTGCGGGACATCAAAGGCCGACTGGCTTTCTACCCAGACAAGGTCACCATCGTCGTTTAATTGTTCTTAGTACCGTATATTTTCAATTGCATTTATTTCTATCAAGTTTCGTTCCCGCCGCGTGTGGCTCACTTTGTCCCCAAGCCGCACAAGACAATCTTAAAAATATAAAAATACAAACTTCATTACGATTTATCTATTTACATTATTATAAGAAGATTCTACTCTTCTCGAATATACATATCGCCCAGCCGCTTGCTTACCGTGTCCCAGTTAATACAGTCGTACACATTCTCCACAAACTTGCGCTTGCCCTCAATGCCATAATCCGTCAGATACGCATGCTGCCACGTATTGATCGAAACGAGCGGAACCAGATTCGTCGCCGCCAGCGACGTGTTGCCCCTGGTAGCCGCCGTGCTCAGGCGCTGGCCCGCCACTGTGTCCACCCGCTGCTGCTCCGTCGGCTCGGCCTCAATAGGGTTCCCATGGTTGTACGTGTTCAGCACATATAAATGGTTATTAGTGCCGACGAGCCACGAGTAGCCGTTGCCAAACGCCCCAGCGGCACGGTTGATCAGCAGCTCGCGGAACGACAGCTCCGAGTCGAACGAGTCCTTCATGGCGCCGCTGAGCCAGTTGAGCTTGGACTTGTTCACCGTCGTCGGCACCGCGTTGGCCACCTTCGTCGAAATGTCCACGTGCCGCGACTCCTCGGGCGTTGGCGCACTCGCACTGGCGTTCTTGTTCACACTGCTGTCCCGAAGACCGGCGAAGAAAAACTCGTTGTTGTATGCTTGCGAGGCGTAGTAGTTGATCTCAAACAGTTCCGGGTTCGTGCTCGTCGTCTGCATCAGCTGGAACGCCGTCATTCCCTCGACCTCGGGGTGCTCCCTAGTCAGCTCGTTGAGCTTGTCGACCATCAGCTGCTGGTACTGGAACCACGCAACGTCCAGCCCTTCGGGCGAATAAAGACCTGGAATGCCCCTACTTTTGTCCAGATGCGGCATCTCAGCCACTGTGAATATCGATCTCGTGGAGAACCGAGTAGCCACTCGTCCAATTGGGCGGCTTAACCGGAACATCCTTGTTTTTTATGTATGTGTGGTGTCGTCGATTTTTCGAAATTTTTCACGCTGTGGTCCCAAACTATCACACATCTCACTCCAGTGCGGCTGACACCATTTCAATTTCAAACAATATTTTTATGCGATACACAAATTCTATAAAGCTCTCGTCAAAAGAAAAATAGGAAAAAATTACAAACACATGAGAGAAAATATAGCACCTTTAAAAATAATAATAATAATTCAAAATCCCTTCAGGAAGGAGAGAGAGAGGCCTTAGGAAGACCGTCGTGATCGACCAACCTTCAAACTCTTCACTCGTCGCAACAGTCCTCCAGGGGCTGGTGGTGCATCCTTCTCTTCAATTCGTGGCTTGGCAAGCTCCTTGTCCCAGTTGATGCCTGGCTTCTCAAAAGTAGTATCTGGATTAGACGCAGTTCGATAGATCTGATCGTCGCCACCTCGAAGAACCGGCGGCGCTCGCCGTGGCACAGCAGGTCCCTGGCCATTAGTGCCTCGCAGTCGCTGAACCAACGACTTCTTTCGGCCCAACGCAGCCTTGTCGTCTTCTGCACTCTGAGCAATGGCATCTCGAGATGCTGGCGCACCATCAAGGAAAGTGGTGCTTCCAAGACCCCAGGTAGCCACGCCATGCACTGGGTCACTCTTGGCTGAAGCGTCAAATCTGCCAGTATTGTCAGTGTCTCGTGGAGTGGATGTATAATTGCTTCGTCGCGATGCCTGGTTGAAGTCATTGTACGCGTCATCCTGATTTCGGCCCAAAATCTGGTCCTCAGTGGCATACTTGCTTCTCAACTCAGAACCACCGTTGATAGTCATGTTAGCACCATCAACTGGGAACGCCTTGACTGGAGCACGCTTGGTGTTCTTGTTTCGGTGCGGGTTGCATGCATCAAATGGACCATCGTGGTGGAATGATCCTGGGCCAAAAATACCAGTAACATCAAGCTTATCAATGGTATCAGTGTGCACCTTCTTCTTGCTGGTTCGATGCTTGCTGCTCTTAGACTTGGACCCGCCAGTAGTCTTCTTATCTCCTTCCCGCTCTCTTCGGTGCTCCCGCTCCCGCTCTCGACGCTCTCGTCGCTCACGCTCTCGTGGTTCAATGACCGAAGAGTCAGAGTTGGATCGTCGCTGTCGAGTCTGTACGGTTGGCTTGGTCGAGGCAGATGGACGGGCTGGAGGCGCATTAACTGATGATGTTGGCGGGAGTCGAGCAGAAGAATTGCCTGGACCTCCTGGGCCCCGAGGTCGACTCTCCTTTGGTGGTCGTGGAGGAGGAGCTCCAGCACGCTCCTTGTATGGTGGTGGACTCTGTGCCATTGGCTGATCTGACACCATATCTTCTAAAAATGGGTTGGTGGACTTTCGAATGGTGGTGTTGCCGGTGTTTGTAGTGTTGTACTGTCGTCTATAAATAAAAGGTTAGCAATCTCACAATTTAATCGAAATGCGCAATCAAGAAAAATATAAAGCTGCTCCAAAAAACGCACGCACTGAGAATAGAGTTTCGAAAGAAAAAACGAGAGATGACAGGAAGAAAAAGTGATAAAGAAGAGTGAGAGTTGAGATAGGGCGAAAAGAGAACCAATAACTTATAAGCGCTATATGGCTTTTTCTGCTGGCCAAATCTTGAAACAAGTGGTATGAATCTCAATATGCAAAACCTCAGCTGTTGATCGCCGTCGTGTTTGGGAATCCATTCCACCCGCCTCTTCTTCCAAGCGCGCGGTGCATTCGCACGGCAGAAAAAAGGGGCACTGACCCAAAGGGAGGAAACAGCCCCTGCCGGCGGGTACACAACAATACCATAAAATGTACGCACCTCTCAAGAGCCGAAAGAAGTATAGTCATTAAGCCGGATTAGGCCATAACATCAACACTCCAGAATGATGGATCACTCTGTGACTTTTGGACAGCAGCAAGCAAGAGGCTCATGATAGCACAGATTTTGGCAGATTTTGCATCTCTTCGCCCTTACAACTTCTCCGCACGTTCCCTCACAATCCGTGAGAGCAGCCGCGTGCGCAGGCTGATACGAAGGCCTCACCTCTAAGGCTCATAAGCAGCATTAAGCAGCGTCAAGCCAAAGAAGCACATCTGAGACTGCTAGTGCATTTGAGGTGCCTTTCCTCCAGCGCACAAAGATGGGGCGACGCACTTGCCGTAAAAGAGCGACAATCAGGAGGCCAAGCGGGATGAAAAATCTCCAAAAAGCGTTTACTGTCACCCCGCTTTTTTTTCTGGTGCACCTTCCCGCTGCGTAAGAAACCTCATGACCATGCGGCGATGAATAGAAAGCAAGCTCAGCATCCCCTGTCAGTTCAGATCTAAGATCTCTCGAAGATTGTCTGTATGGGATGAGATCCGCTTCGAACCTTCCTGCTCTGTGAGGAATATATCCAAATCGGATTTTTTTGTGTTTCTTTTGATCACATTGTTGTCACCATCTCTCATTTTCTCTCTTTCAGTGCGCGTGTTCCTAGAGTAGCTTGTTAAAAATAGGAGTCAAAACATACCTTGCAAAAGCATTTTCATTATTGTCGTTAAAAAGTATAGTTTGTCGCTGTCGAGCCGAAAGCGACGACGATGCTGTAGAGTATTGGCTTGCACGCCGTTCTTCGTCGTCGAGGGGCATGAACGAAAAGGGCCGTGACATGGCCTCAGAGCCTACCGAGCTCGAGCGAGGAGGAGGCGAGATGGTATCTGAGCGGTCATCCTCAAATGGCGAGGCGACTCGGTTGAAAGTCGAGGATCTGAACGGATTGTTGGATGAAAAGGCCTTGTCCGGGATCCTTTGAGTCGCAGCTAGTGGGACTGACATGTCGTATACGTATAGTTGAGTAATGTGGTAGTAACTGAGGGTATATTTGTGTACGCCGAACAGAACTTTTCAGTCAAATAGGCGAGCACAAACGTATGCAAATAATGTATAAGTTTCTCAGACGACCCAATGGAAGTGACAGAGTAAAGTGTTTCTCGCTGCGTGTGATGGCCGCAGCGCCTGGTCGAAAAAAAGAACTCGGAAAGTTCGGGGCGCTGGGAAGTTTCAAAAAAAAAGCCAAAGGCGCAAGTGAAAGATGAAGCGTAAAGATCTGTGAGAATTTCAACTCGATGAGACTGCTCGATGGAAATGTGTCTATAGTCGGTCGAAGCAGATGAACTGTCACAGAGTGGATGTGATGGGAAGAAAAAGGGAGAACTGAGAGAAGAGTCGGCGGCAGCGTGTGTGTGAATATTTATTTATGCGGTGCCCCTTTTAGGGGGACGGAGGGGCGCGGGGCAGTGGGAAAGAAGTTGGGTGGGCCTGGGCCAGATCTGCGCGCGCGCACCGCGTGTGTGTGTTGAGCGGTGAGGCTCTGCTAAGTGTCAGATATTTGTAAGTGCCGCTTACGATCTTATGGACACAATTGAAATATATAGGGCGTGTCTCACGGTCAATGATAAAGAGAATATTTTAGTTCTTTGATAGGTTTACTATGTTTCGTAGTTTGCTAATTGTTCTATTGCTCCGGCTTTGGCGGGAAGAGACAATGGTCAGTCACTCGGACCATTCGGTCTACAGAAATCTCAGCAGCTTTGACAACTTTTCATGTACGTAACAAAGCAGGGAACTAGGAACGTCAATCTTGTCAAGTGTCATGAACCATTTATGCAGGAGACGTTTGAAAAATTTCCATTTCATGGCGTCAACACACACTGATCTGCGTCCAATCTTGGATGATCTCCAGTAGTTGCTTGGATGGTTGATTTTAAGCTTTTTGACAAGCAATTCAACTCGTTTTGGCAAACGGTTGTGTTTGATATTCTAGAATTGTTCTTTGGTGCTCTATGTTCTTGGTAGTTCCATCCGACTTCGTCATCGTGTTTCCAAAGTTCCCTTATCCGTTTCCGGCCATAGCCTCGACGGTCCGAGTCAATTGTGTCTGAGTCTCATGTTCTACCTAATTTTGAACCTCAGCTTTCGAGAACATGACGACAGTTTTTAAATAGAGCAATGGAATCATGCTAACTTTGCTGCTTCCTTGTTGATGGCCTCGTTGCCGCTTGAGAGTTGAGTCGATGACCACCAGCTAGCTGAGCCGACTCATCATGGCATATCCACTGCGGTGGTGCAGGTGTTTCTCAAGCACAAGGAGTTTGATAACTGTGTACATAAATGCATTTGCCGACGAAAAAAATAAATTTGTAGTCAATAGCGCATTGTTCATTGACAGTTTCTAAATACTCTGGAGATAAGAATGGCATGGCGCCTTGAAACGAAACGGATCCAAAGTTGGCCGAGTCGACTTCAAGGCTTCAATTCGTGCATGCACGCTTAGCACTGCTCAAATGAATACTAAGCGGAAAAAACTGTCGCGACCGAAGCGAGTAGAGAAGCGGTATGGTATCTTACTCATATACTTTTGTTAGCTACATACTATACTAATAAACAATTTAAATGCGAAGCTTACTCGGATCTTTGATAGTTATAAACAGCTGAGAGTGGAGTTCACTACTTGGACCTTAGATTGCTCAGGTTCTACTTCACATGAGAAAGTCCTCCAGGCGCTTCCCAGTTCAACATCTTCAACGTCCATCCCAGCAATAACACGGCACGTGAAAGTAGCATCTAGTTGTCCTTCTTGGCTGCTCGGGCCTCTCCTCCATAATGTAGAGCTTGGTTATTGTCGTGTTTGATTTGGTAGTACTTATCGTGTGCGATGAATGCCAAATCCGCAGCAAAAAAGACTGTCACAAACGTTATCGCGTATGGACGTATGGAACGTAGCTTCTGTGCGACTCCACTCATTTGTTCACTTGGGTTGTATAGGAGGTTGAGTTCTTAGATGCGTTTTTGATGTTGATATAGAGTATGGGTAGTACCGGTTCCGTAGTACTGTCCACCTGCCTGCTTCCCCGCAATCCGGGCGAGGGTGCGGCTCATGCGATGGCCGAATTTTTAGTTCATCTCCACATAGATCTATCTACCATTCTATTGAACACATTCATATATTGGACCTGAATACTTTTCAAATTCATCAAAAGATTTTGAGAGAATATGGCTTTTAAACTATGCTTCTTGAAATGCATGAGTCGTGGTGACTAACCATTTTTCCCTCGACGATTTTAAAAATTGCAGGGCAGAATAACCTTACCCGTCTACATCAACACATGTCAGAGAAAACGGAAATCACGTACGAGCTCATCGACCCGATACGATCGCCAGCGGTAACATACCAGGCAATTGCTGAGCTCATCAACTACAGTTTCAAAGATGATCCCATGGATCAATGGGTAATGGGGCCACGGTACTCACTCGAGGAAGGCTGGTACAGTGCAGTGCGACAGAGTATAGCCGACCCTCGCAAACGACTGGCAGCTTTCTTGGACAAGGCCAAGTGTCAAAAGCGCATAATCAAAAGTGCTGCCCGCGCGCTAAGCGTAAGAGCTTTGAAAGAGGGTACAGTAATCTATGTGGCGAAAGTGGACAACCACCTTGCAGCTGTGGCATTGTGGGAGTATCCGCCACATTTAAGGGAGGTAGACGACAAGCTGGGAAAATCAGGACTCAGGTACAACGTGTTGTGTATATGGAGGAAATTGTGTCTGAAAATCGGCAACTGGTGGGCGTACTTAGGTTCCGAGAATCCTGGCGACAATGAACGATACGACAGATTTAAAGCAGCGCAAGTTGGTGCGTTTTTGCCCAAAATAGAGCGTGCAGATGCAAGCTTTAGTGAAGAGCAGCTGGAAGTCAGTCAGTATGAGCGGAAGGATACTATATATTTATCGGTGTTTGCTGTCGACCCATTATTCCAACGAAAAGGCATCGGGAAGAAGTTTCTACAATACACAATTGACAAAGTTCCTAAAGTTCCCACTCCGTTTATACACAATGGTGCCACCAAGTACGGACCGCAAAAGTTCATGCTGAACTCGTCGATGGTTGGTTTGAAATTGTATCAGCAAGTCGGCTTTAAAGAGTTCACCCGGTTCCAAACAAAGATTGATAATGTACCGTGCGCCAAGATTTCAATGGACATGATTCGCATGAATTGAGTTGCAGCAAGTTCTTTTTTAGGTAGACCTTAGCATAATAATAGAACGAGCCGCAAGCGCAGGGGGATGGATTGCGGCTCAGACGGTGCGCGCAAACAGAATCGTCATCGCCATCGCCATTATCGATAACGACGTATGAATCTATTTTTTTGCTGACAACTCTAAATAAACCGGATGCAATAACGACCCAAAGCAAACATGGTAAACGTCGTTGGCCAGGTGCTATTGTCAATACCCTTCATAGCGTCTGCGTTCGGGGTGTTCATATTTTCGCATCAAGTCGTGTACCGGGTCGTGTTTGGGGGAGATAAACTGGACGTTTTCACACCATGGAGGCTGGTATTCGACGTTACGCTCGCAGCCAGCTTTGTAGTTGCGGAGCTGGTGCTGTGCGAGATTGGCCAGTGGGTGGATCCAGACACTAGAGCAATGGTTTGGAAGCTGAGTGTCGGCGCGTTGCTAGTGTGCCTAGCAGTTGCCATCCCATTGCTGCTGATAACGAGCCTTTTGGGTGAAAAGTACTTCAAAACGAAGCGAACGATATCGTTTGTGCTTTACACGGTATTTGTACTATTTTTCTATTATCTCGGCAGGTTCATGCCCATGGAGACGGAGTTCAATGCGGAAGCACACGGGGTGGTTTGGTGGCTCAGCGAACAGGCATTGTCGCGGATTGCATTTGTCGGGATCACCGCAATGGGTATTTTATCTGGATTTGGCGCTGTGTCTGCACCGTATACTGTATTCATTTCCCGTCCGCGACCAGTCAGTGAGAGCGACGTGGAACGGCTGGCTAGAGCGGTTGAAACCACTGGGGGGTTGATTACAACCAAGCATAGCCAGCTGCATTCTATCCAGGTCCAGCTGCGCGACCGAACAAAACGGTCGTCTACTAATATCATGGCCAAGTTCATGACACATTTCCGAGGCGACGAGCTGATTGCCGAGAGAAAGGCTCTCGAAACTGAGCTGGGGGCATTGGAGAATATGAAATCTTCGCTCGATGCCGACTTGTCGCAGGTGAAATCGAGGCTCAAAGCACAAAAATATTCACAGACTCCGTATGGACGGGTATTGAGTATATTCTACGCTATATTTGCCGTATACTGCATATATAGGCTGGCCAACAACCTTATACTTCGGAACCCGTTCTGGAACCGCTCCGTGACCGATTACGATGCGTTGGCAGTGACTTTGGCGCATGTTGCGAATGCCATATATCCGTACCTGACACTTACAGGTTGGATAAGACAGATTGGGTTTACGTTATCCGGAGTTTTGTTCCTCACTAGCATCTCGTCTGTGGCGACGACATATAATACGCTGCGAAAGGCGTTTCCATGGTTCAACAGCACTGCAGTCACGGCCAGTAATATTGAAACTGACCCACAGCAGCGGCACAAGACTACAGGTCTGTTGATGGCAGGAATGGTGGGGACGTATGTCATTTCAACATCGCTCATGCTGCGGTCCAACCTGCCACCGGAAATGTCGTCAGCCATTACTGCAGCATTGGGTGCACCGCTGGATGTGCCAGTGGTGCAAGTGTGGTTCGATAGTATTTTCATCGTCACTGCAATTGTCTCAATGGTTGGTTTGTACATTGCCAACAGACTGCAAGCAGTGGACGACGAAGCCATCTACGACGAGGAATACCACATTGAAAAAAGGGATTGATCAAGTATCAATAATCAAAATGCATATAGACTGGTTAGTAATATTAATAATTCAACAGGCAAATCTGCCACATTCATACTCTTAATACTACTTTAAATAAGATTGCTGCTCCAGCAAGGTCGCCAATTTGACTAGCCGCTCAATCTTGGCCTCTTTTTCTTCCTCACTTCTCGAGCTCAATTCTGCCGCTGGTGTTTCAGTCTGAGCTGGCGGAATAAACAGCCTATTCTCTAACTTCCATCCTTCCTTTTGCGAATTCACCTTCTCCAGCAACTGCTCGTCTGTTGTATCGTTCAAGCCCAAAAAGTACCGCAACACTTGGGGCTTGATAGCCCGGTAAGTCTGCTCAGCAAATAAATAAGCCCACCGCTGTATCTCCACAATCGTACTTTCTACCAATGGCGCTACCGATTTGGCGTCTTCCAGCTGTGTTTGCAGTGCGTAAAGGGCTGGCAGGTCGAGATCCAAATAAGCAATTGCGGCGTCGATACTAAACTTGATCGTGCGACTGGCTACCAATTTAGAGTCCGAGAGCTTGGACAAAACATTTTTCAGTTCCGTAACCTCCCTTTCGTGGATCAATGACCACAAGAATGCTGAGTAGTATGCGGTGAGCACTGTGGCGTTGGCTTCGTTTGGCCCCGTCGAGAGCTGCACCAAGCGTACAGATGCAGCCGGCTCATGGCTTACTAGGTATGATAAAAGCTCGGGGACATTGCGCTGCTCGACCAGCTCCTCAATGGCCTTGACTTCTACGTCGTCCATGGTATGTGAGGCTGATGGTGAAGGACGAAGAGTAAATGGTTGGAATCCGGTGAAACGGGCTCTCCGCGCGGCGGCGGCGCGCTCCCCGTCCACCCTGAATCTTGACACGACACTTCCTAGCCCAAGCCCTTCCCTTCACTCTGTTCCATCACCTCGATCACTAATTATTTCTCTGTCTCGAACTCTCTTCTTCGAGGTTCAATTAAATCAAAGAGAATGAAGCTTAGGCTGGAGAAAGGTAAGCTTGAGAGCATAGAGTTCTTGCTCAAGGCGGTGATTCTAGTGTGCATTGCCGGCGCCAGTATCTCGTCTCGACTGTTCTCGGTTATCCGGTTCGAGTCCATCATCCACGAATTCGACCCGTGGTTCAATTTCAGAGCATCCAAGTACTTGGTATCCAATGGGTTTTATAAATTCTTGAACTGGTTCGACGACAGAACTTGGTACCCGCTCGGACGAGTTACAGGCGGTACGTTGTACCCTGGGTTGATGGTGACGTCTGGTGTGATCCACAAAGTGCTGGCATACTTGACGCTGCCAGTGGATATTCGAAACATTTGTGTATTGCTCGCACCGGCATTCTCAGGCTTGACTGCATTCTGCACGTATCTTTTCACCAAGGAAATGAAGGATGAGACTGCTGGACTTCTTGCGGCTGCGTTTATTGGCATTGCCCCCGGTTACATTTCACGATCCGTCGCCGGCTCGTATGATAACGAAGCCATTGCAATTACATTGCTGATGATGACTTTTTACTTTTGGATCAAGGCCATGAAGCTCGGAAGTGCATTCTGGGGTGCAATGACTGCATTGTCGTATTTCTATATGGTCGCCGCGTGGGGTGGCTATGTGTTTATCACCAACATGATCCCATTGCACGTTTTTGTGCTTCTCTGCATGGGCCGATACAGCAACAAGCTTTATGTTGCTTACAGTTCATGGTACGCTTTGGGAACTCTTGCGTCGATGCAAATCCCATTTGTCGGCTTTTTGCCAATTCGATCTTCTGAGCACATGTCCAGTTTGGGTGTGTTTGGCTTGATTCAACTGGTCGGCTTTGCTGCCTATGTCAAAGCACGAATTCCTGCAAAGGAGTTCAAGACTGTTGTGGTAGCTTCCGTTGTGGCTGTGTTGGCAATTGCTCTCGTCGGGTTGGTGGGCTTGACCTATCTCGGTGTCATTGCTCCATGGACTGGCCGATTCTACTCTCTATGGGATACAGGATACGCCAAGATTCATATTCCTATCATTGCGTCCGTGTCAGAACACCAGCCTACCGCATGGCCGTCGTTCTTCTTTGATAATTCCATGTTGATTTGGCTGTTCCCGGCTGGTGTGTATTTGACCATCCAGGAGCTGCGTGATGAGCATGTGTTTATCATCGTGTATGCCATTCTCGGCTCTTACTTTGCCGGTGTGATGGTACGATTGATGTTGACATTGACTCCTGTCATTTGTGTCGCTGCTGCTATTTCCTTGTCGAGTATCTTTGATGTTTACTCTGACTTTAGAACTGATGAGCAAGTCGAGCCAAGTGAGGTGCTCACTGCTGCCGAGGAAGAACAGCTGTCATTGTTTGCAAAGCTCAAGAAGCACACTCGAGTGATTCCAGGAGTTGCCAAATTGCTTGTCATTCTTTCATTCACCTCGTACTTGTACTTGTTTGTCAAGCACTGCACGTGGGTGACTTCCAATGCCTATTCTTCGCCATCGGTTGTGCTCGCTTCCCAAATGGCCGATGGGTCCCAGTTCCTTATTGACGATTTCCGAGAGGCGTACTACTGGTTGCGAATGAACACACCTGAAGATGCCAAGGTCATGTCGTGGTGGGACTATGGGTACCAGATTGGAGGCATGGCTGACCGAACCACATTGGTTGACAACAACACATGGAACAACACCCACATTGCCACCGTCGGCAAGGCAATGTCTTCTTCGGAGGACGTTGCGTATCCAATTCTGCGCCAGCATGACGTTGACTACATTCTTGTCCTTTTCGGCGGCCTGATTGGCTACTCTGGCGACGACATTAACAAGTTTTTGTGGATGGTTCGAATCGCCGAGGGCATTTGGCCCGACGAGGTCAAGGAGCGGGACTTTTTCACCGCTCGAGGAGAGTACAAGGTCGATGGCGAGGCCACCCAGACCATGCAGGAATCGCTCATGTACAAGATGAGTTACTACCGGTTCCCAGAAGTGGCTGGTGGTGCCACGGGCGACGCAATTGACCGAGTTCGACAGCAGCGAATCTCCAAGGCCCAGTCTCCTCAACTACATACTATTGAGGAGGCATTTACCAGTGAGAACTGGATTGTAAGAATCTACAAGGTCAAGGACCTGGACAATGTTGGGCGAAGTCTGGGTAAGGCCACTGCCTACGATAAGACCGCCGGCGGTAAGAAGAGAAAGAAGGCTCAATCTGATATTAGAATTTAAATTTCTCTTTAAATTTTTTTGTATGTACAGGAATAATTTTCGGTTAGAAAAAAACAACAACCACTTTTTTTTACAATTATTACTTTCTCGCCAATCGCTTCTTGGCGAGCTCGATTCGTTTCTGGGTGGCCCGCACTTTCTTGTATCGCTCCAGCTCCCGCTGTACTCGTCGCAGCACGGCGTACTCCTGCTTGGCCTCGGCCCGTAGTCGCTTCTTGAGTTGGTAGTAGTCGTACTCTGGAAGAGAATGCAGTGTGTTTTGAGACTTTCGTGCTCGGCTCATGAGTTGCGGAACGTAGCTCTTCAACCGCGCAATCTCGCTGTCAATGACCTTTGGATCGGTCTTTTTAGCAGGACCGCCTGGACCCGGCTTGCTGTACTGGTCCAATGGAGTCTTCTTAGCAGGCCGCCACGTTCTTCTGACCCGCACACCTTGCGCGTACTCGTCCATCCGTTCCCTGTTGATCTGGTTCAAGTTGGTGTAGTAGGCGGTATACGACTTGTCGGCGATCTGTCGCAACACGACATGCCGTTCTCGTGGGTTGTGTCGAGGCAGCATTTCATGATTCGCCTGCACCGCCTGCCATTGGGTCTCGTCGCCCCGTCGCCAGGCGTCTTCCCAGTGGATCGTGGTGTTTTTCAGACTCAAGTGCTCCAGCGCCGAGATCACGTCGGCAATGGCTTCCTGGGTATACGTCGGCCGGAACTGCGAAAAGTACCATATGTTTCCGTCATTATTCTTTTTCCTCATGAGCATGGCCTCGCCCTTGTGGGTTCGGTCCCGCATGTGTCGCAGTTGTACCAAGCTCGCGTACAGGTCCACGGCGCCTTCATAAGTGCGTGTTTGCGCAACTGCCATGGGCCGCCATAGATCCCGCCGTAAGCTAGGTAGTCGGTTCTGCCAATTGGGGTTCTGGAACTGCTTTCTGATGTTGTACGCTTGAGGGAACGGCACTTGGGTGTAGAGCACTTGGTTCGTCTCGAGGTTTCGGAACAGGTAGACGTTGGGCCCGTACCGGTGTTTCCTGAGCCACACGGGCGTGCGGAACTTGCCTGCCGGGATGATCTTGCCAGGGCGGATCGTGGCAGACATTTTGTGAGTTTGACTAGACTAAGGTTCGTCGTTTCGTGGGTTGAAATTTTCTGAAAAATGTCGAGTGTGTGCGTGTGAGTGTGGGCGCGCGCTCTACAGTGCGGCGGGGAGCGGCTGAGCTGAGGAGTATCGTGGAAATGTTGTCGGTATTGTGATTGATGTCTTGTGGGATTTAGAAATTGTGAGATATTATTGAACATGTTTCGGCTCTCTATGATCTACGGAGATATGTGCCTATTTCCAACTTTGCAAGCGGGTCTCGACTTCCCCATCCGGCTCTCTGCGGAGCGCAGCGACGCTCTTTTCATCCTACTCGTTATCAATATTCGTACAGCCTAGTAGTTCTATAATGAAATAAATGAATGTGAATGTGAAAGTACTTTCCAGGCGAGTTAAAAACTCTGCTCATGGGAACAGTCCCAATGTCACATTAATGACACTTCACCCGGATATTTCAACATTAGTAGCAATTTGGTGAACACAAATAAATCCGTTATTTCGGTACTAAGCCGTTAGACACGCCCAGCCACCAAGTGGGCATTACGAAAGTTCTGCGTAGTTTCCCATAGATCCCGCTCTCAAAGCCCCCTCAAGTGTACAAGTGGGATTTGTCCAGAAAACCTCTCGCTTGTCTCATACCTCGGAGGTGGGGGAAGGAGAGGGAACTATCGCCATGTTTGGTGCATGGAGGACTATAACGACAAGCAACTACAAAACTTGCACAGTTCCTAAGATTTCTTTGTTAGATACTTTAAATGTGAATTTTCGCCCCTTTTGAAAGCATGGTTGCATTGATAGCCCGGTACAATGTACGTGAGAGTGTACATTATGTACGGAATCTGAACACATTTATGCCACCCGCAAACTGAAACCTGATATTTTGCCAAAATGTAATAATCTGTAAGACGTACCTGTGATGACAGAAAAACAAAAAAGATATATAAAGACCTGCATCCCTCTTCCTCTGAATCTCATCATCATCAACTATAGAAATACAATCATGACGCGAACAGTATACTACGTTATCGACGCTCACAATCGGGTGCCTCTATACACGGCCAGCCCGCAAGTGACGCTCCACGACTCTTACAGACGGTTCCAAAACGGCGCCACGACGACGGCCGGGTACAAGAATTACTTGGGATACCTCGACCAGATCCGACCGTTCCTCACCAATGCTAACCACGAACACTTCATCATCACCGATGGACACTACTACGGGTTCCAGCAGATGAGACTTGACCACAATTCCAAGCTGCTCAGCTCCGACGGCAGCTGGGTGCACGAGAAGGACCGGGAAGAGGTGCTCAATGGCATCGACTGGGTCATGTCCGAGCGGCGACGCAGCTCGAGCTCTTCGAGTTCATCATCATCCGGCATGAGCACACCGCGATCCCTGTCATCTGTCAATCTTTCGCAAATGCGATGATCGAGATATTGGATTTCTCTCGACTTCTGAACAAGTCTTGAAAAGTCTAGGTCTAGGCGTGCGCGCGGGCAAACTTGCATTTGTATGAGACAGAGACACCGAGACCGATTACCACATTTGTCCATTTTGTCTGTCTGGCCGAGGGAGAGTGGGAGGGCGCGGATATACCGCCTTCAACCTACCATTCAAGAGCATTATTGCGAGTGGAAAACTTGCACTTGTACTATTTTTACTATTTATTCCATGTAATTTATTCATATCGTTTGATCAAAAGTATCTGCATGTCTTTAGATATCATCATGTGTTCTCTATTAGAGTTGCCATTTTGGAGGTACAGTACCGTCACATTCGAATTAGATAGTCATATGCCAAAAATGCTACAGCACAAAGCCGCTCATCGAGTGCCAGGAATCCGGGACAAAGTTGTATGGGTAGCTATCCGGTACCTCCGCTGTGCCCACAAGTCTAGCCGCACACTTAACGGCGCGCTATCCGGACACTATTGTTCTATTAGTATATTTTTCAACGGACGACGACAGCCGATGACTCTCGAGGATCAACGTGGGATGGATCATTATTATTGTACTGTCTCGAGTGAGTATTTACCAGATTTCGGGTCACAGACCGTTGTTGCAACATTCTGGCATTATCTAGATCTAGAAACCTCGGCTAGAACCAAGCGACAAAGATTCCAGAACACCCAAGGCGGAATTCCCGGCCATGGTTCTTTTAAATCTTCAGGTTGCTGAAACTCCTAGTATCATTTCATTGCGGTGCCCAGGAGTCCGCAGACCTAAAGTGGTCTGATACTAGGAATTTTCGCCCACAGCTCTAGAACCCACTCTTATCAAGCAACCTGTCATTGATTTATCATATTACTACTACTGTACCAAACAATCTATTGGTATTCTTCTATACAATTCCAATACTCAATCTGTCTATTCTCCCACTAAATCTCCTCCGGCCATACCGAGCTCCAGAGTCCGAGGAGAAAAAAATCTCGCGCCACTTTGAGACACTTCAACCCTCTAAATCCTTTCTAATCATCAACACACTTATCGACCACCACAATCTCACGCCCCTTCCATCAACCCTCAAACAGAAACAGTCCTTCCATCGAACCCTAAAAAACTTTTCTTCGTTCATTCGTCGTGAACTTCTCGACTGAGACTGAGGTTTTTAAGTTTTTTTTATTTCATTCTCCAAAATACCCTTGCATCTGGTTGCGTCGCGTCAAAAATCTTTCAAGAGCCTTCGACCCCCTGATCTTTTTCTTCGCTTCTTATTTAATCTTACGACACAGCCCACTTGACTGGTACCAGTAACTACAAGTAATCCAGAAGAAAAGTATGTCTGCAAACGTCACATCAGCATACGGCCCAGCGCCACCTGTGTTTAGAGAGCTACGGCCGCCATTGGTATCGTGGATCTCGGACGAGAATCTCGCACTGGTGACGCCACTGGTGGCATACTGGACAATGAGCATTGCATTCTATTTGCTCGACAAGTACAACTTCTTTGTACAGTACCGGATTCACACGCCAGAAGAGCTGTCATCGCGCAACAAGTGTACAGTAACAGAGGTGATTCGTGCTGTCGTCATGCAGCACATGATTCAAACCGCGGTGGGACTAACGATGAATTACTTTGAAGAGCCGCAATATACGGGCCACGAAGCTTTCGAAGTGTGGAAGATTCAAAACAAGTTCAACTGCAACCAAAGAACCGCCGAGTTTTTCTACAATTATGTGATTTCGTTTGCCAAGATCTTCATTGCCTTTTTCTTCGTCGACACTTGGCAGTATACTCTGCATCGAATCATGCACAATAACAAGTTTCTGTACAAGCATTTGCACTCAGTCCATCACCGGTTGTATGTGCCGTACGCGTTTGGTGCGCTCTACAATTCGCTGATTGAGGGCTTTTTGTTGGACACTCTAGGAGCCGGCATTGCATACTTGCTCACTGGCTTGACTGCACGAGAAGCGATTGTATTCTACACTTTCTCGACCATGAAGACTGTCGATGATCATTGCGGCTACGAATTGCCGTGGGATCTATTCCAGCTGCTGTTCCCAAACAATGCTGTGTACCACGACATTCACCACCAGCAGTTTGGCATCAAGACCAACTTCTCACAGCCTTTCTTCATCCACTGGGATACTCTTTTCAACACACGGTATGCCCAAACAAACCTTTACGCCGCCAAGCAGAAGCAGATCCGAATGGATCGGTACAAGCGAGATCAACAGAAGAAGCAGGCGGCTACTTCAAAGAATGAAAAGAAGGATCTCTAAAAAATTTTCCTAATTAATTAATCTCACAAAACACTCAAGTCCAAATGATAGTAATAGTAATAATGGTAATATCTGGTAACACTGTATCTCCTAGTTCAACTTCCCCATACAGCCGCACCCGCTGCACATGCGATGCGCGTATACAGACCACCCCGCCGCACGTGACAAGTTCAAGTACTAACCTTGTTTGCGCGGTTCCCACACACAAGATCTTCGACGACGGGCTTTCCTACTCTACTTTCCCTTAGCACAATCTTTCCTATTATTTTCTCATCTGTTCTAAGGGATCCACCATTTTTTTCCAAATGTCCGACAAGCCTGTGCCCGCATCTGCTACTTCCAGCAGCAGCACAAGCGACAAGAGCAGCAACAATGACAATTCGGCGGCAGCTGCTGCTGCAGTAGCAGCGTCCCCCAGCAGCGCATCGTCGTCCAGCTCCAAGCTCAACGTGCCCGCAGCCAGTCCAAACTCGCACAAGCGACACTCGTCCATCATCGACTACCTGTCCTCGCCACCGCCGATCCAGACCACTGGCGGGGCCACTAAAACGGAGCGCCACCAGAGTAACGCCTCTGACGATAGTGCAATTGTCGTCGGCAAGGACTGGCACGAGATCCAGCTCAGCGAGCTTGTGCAGCAGGAAAAGCTGCTGTCAGTAGATGCAGACACTTCGGTTGAAAAAGCATTCGAGGTACTACAGGAAAAAGGATTCACATCGCTACCAATTCATTTCGAGGATAAGAAGCACCACGAGGAGCATCACGAGAAGAACAAGGAGACCATTGATGCATTGAGTAAAGGGTCAGTGGACATTAAAGGCGTCACACATACGTTTGACTACGCGGATCTCAATGCCTATCTGCTGTTGGTTCTTGGACACATTGAGCCAATTGAGCAAACGAGTTCGATCATGGAGTCTGTGGTCAAGGCACGCGCAGGCATGGCGGTGCCAGTCAAGTTTGTAGCACAGTTGGGGCTCAAAGACCCGTTTGTGACAGTATCTGCTACGTCTACAATTGCTACGGCAGTCGAAATCTTGGGCAAAGGTGTCCATCGAATTGCGGTGACTGCTCCGAATGACCCGTCGCAGCTTATCGGCATCTTATCGCAGCGACGACTCATCAGATACATTTGGGAGAATGGGCGGCTCTTCAAGGACCTGGAGCCACTGTTCCAAACCACGCTTAAAGATTTGGATATTGGGTCATCCAATGTCATTAGCATCAATGGAGACGACCTGGTGATTGAAGCATTGAAAAAAATGCACCAAGAAGGGGTGTCGTCTGTGGCGGTCACCGACTCCAAGAACTTATTGCTGGGCAATATTTCGGTGGTGGACGTGCGCCTATTGACCAAATCAACAGACTCCAGATACCTCAAGTACACCTGCAAGCAGTTCTTGACAGTCATTCTATCGAATCGGGGGCTAGAAGATGGCAAGGACTCGTTCCCAGTCTTCCACGTTACTCTGGATTCGACTTTGGGCAGAACCATTGCCAAGCTCGTTGCTACCACGGCGCACCGGCTGTGGATTGTCCAGCAGCCCAGCGACAATCAGCCAATTGTCGGCACCAGCGGCTCGTTGATTGGCGTCATTTCTTTGACAGACATTCTCAATATTCTGGCCAAGCGAGCGGGCAAGGGCGACAATGATCCGACCTTTGCTCGTCGGCAGCGTCGAAGCTCGTCCAGCAGCAGTGTACGTGGGGTGATGCAGGACATTTTCCGACGTCCATCGCTCGATTCACGAAGATGATAGATGCATACTTTCTCGAGAGTCTATAAGCTTATTCCATTATATGTTTTTCTTTATAACACACATATCCGTATTATTATTTTATTATAAAAAACTGAAAGAGGCAATTGCCTAAATGGGGATCGTGCGCGCGGCTCAACGTACATACAATTTCGGGCCACGTACCAATATATAAATCCTTAACATATAACTGTCTCCCCCTATACGTTCACTTAAAAACAGATGAAAGTGAAGAGCTTGCTGGTTGCTGGACTCGCAAGCTGCGTGGTAGCCGAGAGCGCCTCCTCACTAGCAGCCAAAGGAGATGGCCACCTCTCGGCGGGCGAGTTCCAGGACGCCATTTCAGCGTATGGGTCGGCCATCCAGATGGAACCGGGCAACTACCTGTACATGTTCAAACGCAGCGCTGCATACATGTCTGTCGGCAAGAACCTGCCTGCTTTGGACGACCTGGAGAAGGTTCTGGAGCTCAAGCCCGGGTTTGAAGGGGCCCTGACACAGCGAGCGAGGCTTAATATGAAGCTGGGCAAGTTTGATCTCGCCATCAAGGACGCCAAGTCGCTCGACTCCAAGGGTACCAGTATACTGGAAGATGCAGAGCATGCGATGAAAGGTGAGGTCGAGACGGAAAAGCTGGCCAAGAAGAAGAGCTGGGAAGAGTGTGTCAACAAGGCGACGGAAGTGCTCAGAGTCGCTGGCCAGAGCTTGAAAACTAGAAAGCTTCGGGCTAAATGCCGACTAGCCACGGGAGACTCGGTAGCGGCATTGGCGGATTTGAACAATGTGGCATCTCTGACTCCTTCGGACCCGGAACCGTTTGTGACGATGGCGCATGTCTATTACTACAGTCTTGGGGACTACGACAAGGCACTCCAGCAAGTGCAGCGATGTTTGAGGTATGACCAAGATAGCAAGCCATGCAAAGCTGCACATAAGCAGATCCGTAAGACGCACAAAAAGTTGAAAACCTTTGATGAAGCTACGAGAAAGAAGAAGGCGCCGAGCAATCCATACTGGGCAGAAACCATCACCGAGCTTGTGACTGGTGGAGAGCTGGAAAATGTCAAGATCGAAGCTGCGCATGCATTCAAGCACGTTGGGCTTGAAAACGGGTCAAACCTTTTGGTGGAAGAACTGACAGACGTGCTCTGTGATGCATACTATTACACCAGCCAGTACCAAGATGGCGAAGCATTCTGCGACGACACGCTGCGTCGAAACCCTGCATATATCAACGCAATCCTGCTCAAGGCTCAGAAAGAAGTGGATGCCGAGCGGTACGAAGCGGCAATGAGCATTCTCGCCGATGCCGTAAATACTCATGGAGTGCGTGATGGCAAAATCGACAGCTTGTTCAACGAGGCTCAAACGCTGCATAAACGAGCAACCACCAAGGACTACTACAAGATTCTCGACTGTCCTCGCGACGCGGACTCCAAGAAGATCAAAAAAGCATTTAGAGACCAGACGAGGAAGTTCCATCCAGACAAGTACAAGGGCGACATGACCCTGGAAGAAGTCGAGCGCAAAATGGCCGAGATCAATGAAGCATATGAGATTCTGTCAGACGACGATACGCGAAGACGGTACGACATGGGCGAGGATTTTACCCATGGCGGCCAACAAGGTCAAGGAGGTCCTCACGGCCATGGGTTCCCTGGCGGTGGTCCTGGTGGATTCCGTTTCACAAATTCTGGCGGCCAGCAGAAAGCTGGTGGTGGCCAGTTCCATTTCAACTTCCCTGGCGGAGGTGGTGGCGATTTTGGCGGCTTTGACTTTGGCCAGTTTATGCGCCAAGCACAAGGCGGTCGGTCATAGAGGTCATTTAGAGAAAAAAAAAAGTATTTAATTGCATTGTATTGTTTTTGCGGAGCATAGCGACGCTTTCTGTGATTCTTTTTTCGATTTTTGTATTTGAGCCCCACAAGAGCCGCACTGAAAAATCGTGTTGTGCGCGACTGACAGACCTTAAAGCCCTACCACAACGTAGATTCGTACGTTACGACCATCGACCGCGACATGTTCACGTTCACGGCTTTGGCGCCAGCGCCGTATATCGGCACGGTGCACCAGTCGCTGCTATCGTTCGATAATGTGAACATGCTCATCGACGCCGGCTGGGACGCCGACCTGTCGCTCAACCTCGACTACCTCACAGAGATTGCCCCGACGATAGACGTCATCTTGCTCACCCACGCCACGGTCTCGCACATTGGCGCATACGCCTACCTCGCAAAATTTCCGGAATTCGCGTCCATCCCCGTGTTTGCGACCTTGCCAGTGATCAACATGGGCCGGATGGTGACGCTCGACATGTACAGGAGTGTCGGCAAGCTGGGCCCGTTTTTGGACGCAGAGGTGACTGTCCAAGACGTCGAGGCTGCGTTTGATAAAGTCGAGTCATTAAAATACTCACAGCCGTTCAATCTGAGTGGCAGGTTAGATGGAATCACAATTACTGCATACAACGCCGGCCACACGCTGGGCGGCACAATCTGGAAGATCCAAAAGGACCACGAGGATGTGGTCTATGCCGTTGACTGGAACCATTCGAGGGATAGCCATTTGAACGGTGCTTTCATGAACCAGGGAACGCTGATTGAAGCATTGGCCAAGCCGTCTGTGTTGATTTGTGGGTCAGGCACCGGTGAAGGTGTTGCAGTGGCCAAGAGGAAACAGAGACTGTTGGAGAACATCAAACAGGTATTAGGCAATGGTGGAAGTGTATTGATTCCAACGAGTAGTGGTGCTAGAGTATTGGAGATGATCCATTTACTCGACAGGGCGTGGCTGGAAGAGGATATCGGGTACCCGCTTGTGTACCTTTCGCATGTCGGCAAGCGAACGCTCAACTATGCATCGTCCATGCTTGAATGGATGTCAAGTACAATCATCAGTGAGTGGGAGACTCAAAACAACTCGCCGTTTGATACCAAACGTGTCAAGTTAATCAGCGATATGAATGAGCTTGCATTGATTGATGGGCCCAAAGTGGTGATTGCAACGGGCGAGGCATTGGAGGCAGGATTCGCCAAGCTCGAGTTTATCAAAATGTGCCAAAACGATCAATCGATGGTTGTACTGACCGAAAAACACACGGGAAAAACGCTCAATAGCCAATTGCTGGAAAAATGGCAGGACGACCAAGACGGTGAGGAAAAGAGCAGCGTTACACTGACTACGAAATTGGCGGTACGGTACCCGATAGAGACGCCGCTTGAAGGCGAAGACTTGGCTACGTACAATGCGCGGGTAAAAGAAAATAAGGAAAACTCGGAAAAAGAACAAGCGATGGAGATGCGCAACAAGAACATTCTTGAAGAGCCTGAAGATTCGGAAGAAAGCGACTCGGACGACGAGGTTGAACTTTCGTTAGGGCTCGACTTGGACGTGCTCCTTGTGAAGAACAATGATATTTATGACTACGACCTGCGCAACTCTAAAGGCAAACCCCGCATGTTTCCTTATTCGCTCAAACGTAAACGCGTCGACGACTATGGCGAGGTTATCAAAAATGAAGATTTTATGCGCGCGAATGAAAAGCAAGCGGATGTTGTGGACGACCCAACGCAGCAACAAGCACAAGATATGGAGGAAACGAAGATTGGCGCTAAAAGGAAATGGAACGAGTATGATGAAGAAACACATAAACTAGATGCAATGTCTGTGCAAGCGATTCCAAGTCGCATTGAGACGACTGGCGGCGAGATTAAGGTTTTGTGCAAAGTGGACTTTATCGACTTTGAAGGGCTTGCCGATCCACGGTCAATGGCCACAGTAATCGACAGCGTCAAGCCCAAGAAGCTGATTGTGATTGGCCACACTGAAGTTAAGTTCGAAGTGGGCGACGCCGACATTGTGACAAACAATGAAGCGGTCAATGCCAGCATCAACAGTTTTGCGTTCAGCGTCAAGGTTGCTCCAGAGCTAGAAAGCCTACTCAAGTGGCAGCGGATCCTTGGTGACTATAGCGTTGCGCATGTGTTGGGCAAGCTCAAGAAGGAAGAGGAGAACGCCGAGTGGCAGCTGGTGACGAGCGAGTTTGCGGCGCCGCGGTCCAACCAGCTGTTGGTGGGCGATATAAAGCTGGCCGAGCTCAAACGTAAATTGATCGCTCAAGGGCACCGCGCAGAGTATCGAGCCGAAGGTATCCTTGTGTGCGACGATAAAGTTGCCATCCGCAAGCTTAAAGAGGGCAAGCTCGAGATTGAAGGTGGAGTCGATCCAGAGTTTTACGAAACTAAGAACGTTGTGCGGCAGCTTCTGGCAAGTGTATAGTATATATATCTCCATGTACCCTCTTTTTCCCCAGTTCCCTTGTTATTTATTCTTTTCCAGAAGTAAAAAAAAAAAGATGGTCTCGTTGAAGAAGCTCATTATCAGCGCCACAGCAGTTGCGGCGGTCAACGCTCAATTCGGGCTTGGAATTGGCGCAATCATCAACCAAGTGTCCAAGCCCGCAATCAAGGTCGCCATGCGGTACAAGGTGCCGGGCGTGCCTGACGTGAAGGCCACGTCGGAGATTCAGCACGCCATTTCGGTTCCCGTCAACTACCCGGCGTTCAAGCAGCTGATCAATAAGGGCATTGGCGTGGTGATGAAGGGGTCCAAGATCGACGACGCGCTCATTTTGGGATTTATGGAGGATGGCATTCAGGCGTTTAACAAGTTTAGCAAGGACGCGGGGGTGTACAACCCGTACACTGCGTACGTGAAGAACATGCTGTTGGACTTTGACATTAAGCGCGGGTCGGCCGAGGCCATGTCGATGGTGAAGCCTATTACCGGTGTGTTGGAAGCGGCGTTGGATACCTTGTTGGCTGACCCGCGAGGCAAGAAGATGGGCATGACTGGGGCATCGCTCATGTCGCACATTGCGTCTGACTTTGGTGTGCAGCAGTACTTGACCAATGTGCCTCAGTGGAAGAAGTATGCTCCTAAATTGGGCATCAAGGTTTGATTGAATTTTTTTTTTTTAGAAATATAATATAAATTTGATGCTCTATTCTCATAACATTCGTTACATAAATTTGTTTTGAAATGATGGGATTTGATCTGATAGAAATAGACTTGAAGAAGAAGATCTTCGTCTTACCTTGGAGGAAGCTCCTTGTACTTGAACGGGTGATGGCCAAAGTTGACCACACAGCCAACAGATCCATAGACACCGACCGCTGCAAACACATCAGCTTCTCCATTCAGCCCTTCAATGCTTCCATCTCGATACTGCCGATAAGGATCAGATCCTTGTGAAGTGGACATGTCGAACTCGCCTTCAAACTTGCCGTCTCGTGTGAAAAATACATGCTTACGAACATAATCAATTCCCAAGCCAACAGTCTCCCCCTGCGAAAACGGACGGGTAAAGTCCTTACCAGACAGCGAATCGTTGACATAGCGCCGTCCGTCGTCAGAATGCACCGCGAGCGATCCCCGGTGCCAGCCCGGTAGCCGAAACACTGGATACGGCAAGCAGCAGTAACCAATGGCAATTGCCGCGTCCTGCGGATGCGGCAATGAAGTAATTGTAATCTCAAAATAGATGATTGGGTTCCTCAGCGTTCTTGGCGAGTAGAGCGGAATGTCCGATACAAATACACAGTCCCTGGTGTCTTTCTTGGACCGAATGTACACCGTGCCGTCGCCTTTATCTTGCAACTCGCCCTTGAACCGTTTATGCGGCGCAAGCTTGCTGTTCGTAGGGATGGAAATCAACGGCGGCGTGACGAGCGAGAAGTGGCCCGTCATTGACCGCTGGATCTGGGCCTCTCGCAGCGTGGCGGACGGGTACAGCGGGTGCTGAGCGCAAAAGTTGTCCCCCAAGTCCCGCTCATCGTCTGACGCAGCAGAGTACAATGAATCGAAATGCGATGTCGTCGGCGGCGCATAGTTTGGCGGTTGGAATTGGTCAGTATCGAATCCTGGAGGTGGTCCGGGCGGTGGAGCAAATGATGACTTGGATGGAGGTGATGATGATGAAGGTGGTGGACCCGGTGGCGGCGCAAAGTCGTACGATGGCGGCGCCTCGACTTGCTTCGACCGCTCCAGCTCTGCCTCCCGCTCCTTTTCCTTGCGCTTGAACAAACCCATTTATCTTGTCGATAGGGAAAGAATGGACCTGGGGTCTCACGGATCCTAAAATAAAAGCCTTGCGGTGGGGCCACGCCTCACGCATGTCTCAGATGCGATATCTGCCGTGTGTGAGTGATAAAATAGATAGAACATTACGTGAATGACGTACTTATGAGAACTACGGTAGTCCCTTAGGTCTCAGAAAACGGTTTATAAATAAAAAAAAATACAAAATTAGCCAATACCAACTATACCAGGTAGTATTCTTGCGAAGGCTTGTAATCCGGATGCTTGCTCATGTCCATGGTTGGATATGTGTACGGCATGACCAGCATGGCTCCGCCTACCACGTCGTCCATGCCGAGCCACAGACTCAACGCTCCGCCACCTTGAATCGCACCAGATCCATATATCACTGGCGCAGTTGGGTGCCAAGAAACGTCGCGAATTGTCGCTATCGATATGCGGTGCGACGACTCGTGGCGGGCCATGCGCGGCGGCGGCCGATTGAGCGCATGGTCCGCTCGAAGACTCTCCGACGGCGTGAGCTTTTTGGCAAGCGTCCCGTCGATATTCCAAATATATACTGATCCATCGGCACTACCAGAGTAGATATATTGTCTGCCGGTGTTCTTCTCAGGTGAGAAATGGCATCGCACAAGTGTTCTCATGACGCTGTGGCCGCCATATGTCATTACACTTCCGTCAGCCGGGTGTCGTGTCAAGTGCGGACCTCCGTACGAGTCCCACCGATAGTCATAGCCAGTAGTGTACTGTCCGTATTTCGACTCGGCGTCTTTTGGTGAGAGCATCGTGCGCATGTCCCATAACTTGGCAACCTGATCCTTGCCATTCGAAACCAAGTAAATACCATCGTCTCTAGAGTCCAGCCCTGTGATTCCCTCAGTATGACCCAAAAACACTCCAACTGGGGTACGGCGGTGCGTTCTCAGGTCCCATATCATCAGCCTCGTGTCGTCGGACCCGGAGGCCAGCAAGTCGGGCCGCATTGAATCGATGAACCGGGCGACATTGACGTCTTCCTCGTGCTTGCCTACAGTTCGGAGTTGAGAGGGAGTCTCCACGTTGACAGTCTTGATCGTATTGTCACCGCAAGCAGCCAGTATATGCGAATCGTCTGCTGAAAACTCTACTGAGAATACCGCAAACCTTTGATGTTCCTTGCCGACACTCATCAGCTGGCTCACTTCATCGTCTTGGATACTTTGCATAGTGACAAACCTTGTCATTGTGGAAAAAGCTACCAACGAGTTATCCGAACTCATTGTACAATCTGTCAGGGTATATTGTCCATTGCCAATAGTATCTAGCGTGCGGCGCTGCTTTGGATGATACGGATCACTGGTATCGTACACACGCACTTTCATATCTTTACAGCAATTGTAAAACAACGACCCATCCTTGGAAAATTGACCCGAATAAACCGCATCGTGGTAGAACTGCGCCGAACTTCCGGCATGTGAGGGCAGGAAATGCTTCGACATGTCCACTCCCGGGGTATAATACGGGTCTAGCTTTCTCTTCAAAAGCATTTCGTTGACTGTTCGAGGCGTATCTATAAAATTCCTTCCGTTGAATCTAGTACGCGTTCCACCCAGCTCACCCGTTCGTATTCTTTCCATAAGACTCTTTCGTTGCTCGTCGCCTTGCTGCCTGATATTTGCACGCACTTGCTCGGGACTCAAGTTCTGTACCGGCCTTGTCAAATGATGAAACTGTTCCAAGAGCCGGTGTGCATTGTTTATCCCACCGCCACCTGCAAAGTAGATTCTCGGCGAGGCTAGAGCAATCTCCATAGAGTCGTCCTCATCGTAACCCTCCTCTTCTTCACCTTCTTCTTCGTCGTCTGATCCAAAGTCTTCAAAAATCTGGCCGTCATATAAATCAAAATCCTCGTCGTTGTCATCATACATGGCTAATTCGAAATCTGGATCTTCCTCATCTTCTTCCAAGTCAGCGAACAGTGCTTGGTTTTCTACTAGTCGCATCAGCACCCGCCGCCCGTCGTCACCGCCGCCGCCGCCATCCTCATGCTGCGGTGCATTGCCACCGCCGCCAGCATTATCCGAGTTACCGCTCATTCTCCGATAGTTCTGCTCTTCAGTCCATTAAATCAAGGAGATTGATCAAAGCTTTTGTTTGTTTTGCAATAAGGTGCGATTCTAGCGGTTACAGAACCGGACGGAATTTGGCTTGTTGATAAGTAAGCAGAGGGTTTGGCTGGGGAAACCACAGTGAAGCACGCTATCATCACGTGACTTGGTTGGGCTCGTTCAAGAGATGGAATAGTTATAGGAGGCAGATGTATATTTTATTGAACATATCCAATTAGTTTAGATAAAGCTCGTTGACTATACTAGTATCAATCGTAACTTCCACAGATCTATATGGTATGCTAACTGAAGACTCTCCGCCAAAGCAAATACAACCTGGGTTGCATGAGGTACCAATTGAGCAGTGTAGAGTATCTTCCAAATATTCGAAAACTACACGAGCCCCGGCTCTTTTGAGCTGTTCTGCAAACAATGGGGTGGTTTGGAACGCCAATGCCAAGTTCGCATTAATTGTATATAGATTTGTCCTGCTGGATGGAAACTGCCTGCCAATTTCTAATCACACCGCAAAATAGCAGCACCCAAGTCGGTATATGAGGAAACAGATTGTTAGCTCTTAATAACAAAGCATTTGACAGGTTAAGTCGAGGCACATCATGGAAAGTGACAGGTTAAGTCGAGGTACATCATGGAAAGTATATGTATCTACCCTATGTAGATACTTAATTCATGAGCCGCACAAAACACCAGCGAGCTAAAACGTGCGCGCGCTAAACGTGGTTAAAACGCGGTTTAGCTGAATTGGCTCTGACTATCCTCCTATTTTGCGATTAAGTGAGCTGGGACCAGGATATACGCGCAGCAAGAACTCCGCCCGCCGCACTTGCGTGTAGGTATTCCGTTGAAGCAACAAGACCCGGTTTTTTGTGGTGTCAATATCAAAAAATTTAGCAAAATGAGCTAGGACCAGAATATACGCGCGGATAGATAGAAAGAATCCAGCTTGGTGGAACCTAGGGCTGGTGGACCAGGTGTACATAGTGGACCAAGACCAGGCAGAGGACCTGATTTGGCGGGCCAGATGGGCCAGGTGAGCTAGGACTGGGAAATACGCGCAGAAGACCTTGGTAGACCAGATTGCAAAATGAGCTGGGACTGGGAAATACGCGCAGAAAAAATAACCTTTGGTACAAAATAGCTGCGGAAAGTTTATCTAATTTGGGTCTATGTGGACCTACTGGTAGCGGGAGTTGCACACCACCACTGTAGCTGTAGTCGATGGAGCAGAGCTGAGTTACCGGTAGGTGGGCAAGTTGAGGTGCCGGCTGAGTTTGGTGGGCGCCAGCTGAATCCAGCTCAGAAGCCAGACTCAGCTGCGAAAAACGAGCTGGGACCAGGATATACGCGCGCGTGCTAGGACTACACTGTACACCAAGGACCTGAGTACTGTCGTTAAAGCAACCCCGTGTTGTTTTGGGGTGTGAATATCAAAGAAATTGAGAAATGAGCTAGGACCAGGATATATGCGTGGCAGTAAAAACTCCTGCTTGGTGGACCTGGTACAACTTGTGAAATACACTAGAGCTGAATCGATATGTGTAGCTGAAAATGTGGCATTGCTATCTACAGATACATGAGATCGTGTAGTTTACTCTGGGCGGCGTCATTATCCTCGAGAATCTCCAGGTTGCTGCGCAGAGCGTGGAAGTCAGTTTCAATGATATGAACATCCATACCGCAGTGCGAACAGACTCCAGTTGCGAGAGTTTGCCCTTCGACTAACAGCTCAGACCGAGCCATGGCATTTAGTCTGTTGCCATCACACTTGAACTTCATCGTTTTCAAGTTTGGCAGATATTTTAAAACGCACGACACGTACTGTATCAACAGACTTGGCGTGTACTTAACTGGGCGGATCGGGCGGCCGCAACCACTATCATCCGGATCACACCTGTAGCTCATATGGTGAAAATTGAGTATTTGAACATGCCGTAAAGTCGAAGTATGCTTTAGAAATTTTTGAAGCCATTCGCATAGTTCGCCGTGCCCAGATATCTTTGTGCAGCCTCGAAAAGATGAGTCTTCAGCTATGCGATCAAAATAGAACTTTGATCCAGGATTATCAAATTCAGGTTGCGTTTCAAAACGCAGATTATCTTGAGTGATGACCCATTGACATTGCGGGTACATGGTCAGAAACTTCTCTGGATTGCGGCATCTGTAATAACCGCCAATGGTCAAGTACCTCAGGTTTGGCGAGTAATACAGACCATTCTCAACCACTTGACAGTCAGCATATCTAGTAAGCTCAGCCGTATCCCACAAGTAGTCCTTTTTCATTAGAAAACCAGTCGGTTCCTTCGCTTTCTTCACCAATTCCAGATTGGCAGCGACCGTGCTTGGCGACATTGACGAATCCCGCACCGTCATACAAAAATAGCCCGTGTCCGAACTGTAGTGTTTATATTTTTTTTCAAGCCCGAGCTTCAATGTTGCATTCAACAACTTGTTAGCTGCATTGGATAAAATAGCATGAATGAGAGGCGCATTGCACACTTGGTAGCGCGTCTCAGGTTCCCTTATGGCAACAATGATTTCGTTAGCATTTATCAACTTTGCTATTTTTGCCATGTTCTCAACTGGCCAATCGTCTTCTACTTCCGGTATAAGATCACCGCGACTATAGTCGTGTGTGCAAAACTTGAAGCGTATTCTCTTAGCATACAAAGGAGCAAGGCCGAGTTCCAATCTTTGGAAAAAGCTATAGAGGCCCATTTGGGCTGGTAGGCCACTTTGGAAATTGAATCCCCATAAGCGGTCTCTGCAGCAAGATACCGTCCATTCTCTGGCTATTTTATCAGCAAGAAGGTGTGTAAAGTACCTGCTTGACATTGTAAGAGACATAATCTCTTCTTCCTCTATGTAACTGGTCACAATACGCAATATCTCCGGAGGTAGAGTCGGCCCATTGTCAGTCATTTTGGTTAATGATACGCTTGTGAAATTAACTGTATTCTAAATGCTGGAATTACAAATTTCCTTGCTAAATATTACGGGTGAAAAGTTGAGATTAAACTTTAAATCTTCGACAATAAAAAGGTACCGAGTAGTGTTATTACCGTTGCCAAACTAAATCACAGCCGATCACATACTGAAAACATTGTTGAGCGTGGGGTTCTGAAAAGTAGTATGCATGTTTGATTCGCAAGGAAACGACGAAAGTGGAGTCATAGATAACCGACTTCGGAATAGTACGTGGGACTAACATGTAGATAGCCGAAGACTCTCGAGAAGAATAAAAGGGTTAGGCGCAAGCGGCCCGCTGCTATTATTGGAGACATGTGTTTTGCTCATAATCTGGCAGTGGTATTTAGTGATACATGAGATTGTAGAGTTTACTCCAGGCGTCGACGGCATTCTCAGGAATCTCCAGGCTGTTGCGCAAAGCGCGGAGGTCGGTTTTAACGATATGAACATCCATCTCACAATGCGAGCAGACTCCAGTCGCTAGAGTTTGCCCATCGAGTAACAGCTCCGGCCGAGCCATGTCGCTCACTATGTTGCCATCAAACTTGAACTCCATCGTTTTCAAGTTTGGCAGATATGTTAAAACGCACGACATGTATTGTATCAACAAACTTGGCGTGTAGTCAACGGGGCGGCAATTACCCGGATTCTCAACCTTGGTTGCATGGTGGAACTTGATTATTTGAACATGCCTTAATACCGACGTATGCCAGAGAATTTTTAGAAGCCAGTCACACAGTTCGCCATGCCCAGATATCTTTGTGCAACCTCGAAAAGATGAGTCTTCAGCTACGCGGTCAAAATAGAATTTTAATCCGGGATTATCAAAGTAAGGCTCCGTTGAAAAACCCAGACTATCTTTGGTGATGACCCATTGACATTGCGGGTACATGGTCAGAAACCTCTCTGGATTGCGGCATCTGTAATAATCGCCAATGGTCAAGTACCTCAAGTTTGGCGAGTATTTCAGACCACCCACGTCTACTAGATCGTCAACATATCTAGTAAGCTCAACCGTATCCCACAAGTAATCCTTTTTCATTAGAAAACCATTCGGTTCCTTCGCTTTCTCTACCAATTCCAGGTTGGCAGCGACTGTGCTCGGCGACATTGACGAGTCCCTCACCGTCATATAAAAATGGCCCGTGTCCGAATTGTGGTGTTTTTTGTATTTTTCAAGCCCGAGCTTCAATGTTGCATTCGACAACTTGGTCGCTGCATTGAATAAAATATCGTAAATGAGAAGCTCATTACAAACGATGTCGCGTGGTTCTGGATCCCTTATGACAACAGTGACTTCACTAGCGTTTACCATCTTTGCTATTGTTGCCATTCTCTCAACTGGCATGTCGTATTCTTCTCCTGGTACTTCACCGTCATGATAGTCGTGGGTGCAAAACTTGAAGCATATTCTCTTGGCATACAAAGGAGCAAGGCCGAGTTCCAATCTTCGGAAAAAGCTACAGAGGCCCATTTGGGCTGGTAGGCCACTTTGGAAATTGAATCCCCATAAGCGGTCTCTGCAGCAAGATACCGTCCAATCTCTGACTAATTTATCAGCAAGAAGGGCTGCAAAGTACCTGCATGACATTGTAAGAGACATAATCTCTGATTCATCTATGTAACTGAACACCATAAGCAATATCTCTGGCGGTAAATTCGGCCCATCATCAGTCATTTTGTTGAGTAATTGTGAAACTGTCGTTGAATGCTGGGATTCGACGGAGTTGCCTAATTTCCTTGGCGGCGCTAAAGAATAGAAGAGTGGTGAAGAGCTGAGATGTTTAAACCTCAAATCTTCGACCATCAGTTTTTGCCCCAAAAACAAAAAAAGCATAGAAATGTAAATATTGCCAAGCTCTAGGCCGATCACATACTGATGACATTGTTGAGCGCCACCCAGCTCTGGATAGACCCGGCTTTTGGATAGTATCACGCATCTTCGCAATGAAACAACGAAAGTGAAGTCACGGATAACCCACCTCGGAATAGTACGTGAGTTCCATGATTGTGCGCAACATGTAGATAGCATAAATTTCTCGAGAAGAATAGAGCCATAAAATGTAGTGAAGGGTTACTCAGAAGACACAGTGATCAAGACGCCACCAATCATAGGAGTACCTAGAGCACCAAATCTCCAGCATATCGTTTCGACTACCTTGAAGTCTGGCCAAAGGATATCTTTGAATCGAGTTAGACAAAACCGGAACTGACGTCGGACCGTTTCTTATTCTTGGTCTGTTCCGCCATTGGCACTTCAATTTGTCTTGACATCTCTTCGCTCCACTCTTTGTCGTATTGCTCAACGTCATTAAGTGCTTCATCAAACGACGGCCGGTGTTTTTCAATCGCTGTGATCTCCTTCTCCACATCGGTAAGAGTTTCGTCCCTATTTCGCACCCTTTGCAACAAAAGCTCCAGCCTCTCAATCTTCTCGAACTCAGTTCTCTCCATTTCTTCATACTTGTTCTTCTCGTGCAGGAGACCGGCCATCACAGATAACGTCCATCCCATGAGAAATATCACCGGTGCCGAAGGGTTCGTCTTGAAGTATCTGATTGGCGAAGGCATTCTCTTTGGTGCCCTTTGCATGTCCATTTCAAAATGTCGTTTGAACACTATTGATCCCAAAGGACGATTTGCCAATACCCTTCGTAGCATTATTTTATTGTTTTTATTGTCTTTTGCAAAGCTGTATCTATTGTAGTCGTTGGAGAGGATTTGATCCCAAAAAAATGTCTGCCGCACTATGGAAAAGTTCCATTTTTCAGGGACGGGCGACACGGAATTGTTTCAATACATTTTGACTTTTTTTCATTGAACGCTACTAACATCAGGCTCATAGACCGCCAACCATATATATTTATTGAATCCTCGACTTTCCAATGAGACTGAGTCTGCCGCCGCTGACGAAGGCTCTGCTTGTGGCAGTCTTTTCGCTCTCGCTCGGCGTTGCATTACTTCGGTACCACACATATTACCTATGGTCGACTGACGTGGCAGAGAAGGACCGTCAACAACTTGAAAACTCGGTCAGCGAGGATCTTGGAGATGGCAAGAACTTCCCGCCCGATCAGAAACAAGTCGGCGATGACCCACGGCCGTCTCATTTGTTCGTGCCTTACTTGACTATAGTGCCAGGGGTAAGCCATTATTATTATCCTTGGATCATCATCACGTCTTCATTCATCGAGGAATCCCTCATTGCACTGGTATTTACAGCAGCGACGCTATTATATGGTGGAAGGTACTGTGAACATGTTTGGGGATCAGTAGAGTACGCCCGGTTCGTATTGATTCAGACCATACTTCCAAACCTGTACGCGTTTTTGTTCTACACCGCCATTTATGCATTCACAGACACTCCTTCGCACTCGCTAGTGACAATTTGCGGTAGTACTGCGCTGGTTGCAGGTTTGCTAGTCGCGTTCAAGCAGTTGGTGCCGGAGCACTCTGTCATTCTGTTCAAAGGGCTCATCAGAATCAAAGTACGCAACCTACCATTTGCATTTCTAACAATGTCTACGTTCATGGGCATAATCAGCAGCGAGCTATATACAATCCATGCATGGTCCGGGTTGCTAACCGCTTGGGTCTATCTCCGGTTCATTCGAGTCACATACGCCGACCCGGTGCTGCCATTCAACCACAACACAACCATGCTTCCGTTTGAGCACACGACCCCAGGCGGAATCAAGATCCGCGGTGATGCTAGTGACTCGTTTGCACTAGCCGAATTCTTCCCTGAACCCGTGCGGTTCCTGGTAGTGCGCGTCGCAGACTCCTTCTACCGCCTGTTCACAACGCTGCACCTACTACGACCCTTCACCCAGGCAGAAATTGACGCTGCTAATACACGAGCCCTAGCCAGAGTGACTGCCATGGGGCCTACAGAACCGACGCGACGGCCCATGGCGCCAATTCGCGGCTCTGCACGGGCCGAGGCCGAGCGGCGACGGTCGCTGGCGCTGCGAGCATTGGGCGAGTCCAAACCATCAACGCCGCCGCTGTCATCAGCACCACCATCACACGCACCGTCTAGGCCGATTCCGGCAGCCCTTCCCTGACAACAACACACAACAAACACATGAAGGTGCTGCTGTTTGGGCCACTACGTGAAGCTATAGCGCCTGAGCTGGATTTTAGGCCCGTATCAGGGCAGGCCGCCGCTAATGTCAGCGACGTGCGGACATGGCTGTCGAATCAATACCCACACGCCGCCAAGCTAATAGCTGCCTGTGCGGTGGTCGTCGACCTGGAGTACGCAGACGACGACGCTCCTGTGAGGGAAGACCAGGAAGTCGGCTTCATCTCGCCGGTGTCTTCTGGTTAAAATACCTGCCGCCGCCCATACGCTAGGCCGAAACCTTAATTCTGACACTTGCTATCAGATGCGTGTCATGCCACATCCACTAGCGCTGTATGGACTAGAGCCATCACCTAATTCTCACCTGCATATTACCACCCACCGCTTATAGCCCCCTCCCTTCTAGTGTCGTATAAATATTATATGCGTGTGTATATATTTCTGTATGTATATGTATATATATCTGGCACTATCACACTCCAAACAGCTTTACATATTTTGCATTCCCACTCAGCTGGAAATTGTCGTTCTGTTGCGGGTGGTTGGACCTGCGTCTTATTTTGTTTGGCACCTTACTACACTTCCCTCCCGTTCCATTGAACCCTATTTCTTACTCTTCACACACCCAACCACTACTATCACGGGCTTCTTTGTATTGCAATTGCACTGGATCCAGCAATGACAATGTCCACGACTGCTGTCAATGTGCACAGTACGCCGTTCTTGGGCCCTTTGATCGATGTGACCAAGTACAGCGGCGTGCTGGCAGGTCCGACCGAATCGCCCTTGCCACAGAGCTCCAGCGGCGATGCGACCGCTGAACAGTCCAAAGTTTCTACATCTGGCAGAATCATTCATGCGACAACTAACTTGCCACATGTGCTTGTGCGGTCTCAGGGCAAATTCACTCTCAGGCAGCGGCGAGGCAACAGCGCTCTGTTCAGTGCGATCAACTACTTGAACAAGGACACGGACTGGGACACAATCTTGGTGGCATGGACCGGCGAGGTCGAAACCCCAGACTCTGAGCACGAACAGGAAAAGGTAAAAATTGAAGAATCACAGCATGCTGAATTCAACAAGACTTTTACAGAGGCGAGTGGTGTACAGACCGTGCCAGTGTGGCTCCCGCCAGACTCGCACTGGCGAGGCTACGCTGAGCACACCATTTGGCCAGCACTACACTACATTGAAGGTGAAGCCACAGACGGACGAGAAGAAAAGGAATGGTGGGATTATTATCTGCGATTAAATGAAGCTTATCGAGATGTGATATTGGCCACGTATAAACCTGGCGATATCATTTGGATCCACGATTACTACTTGCTGCTGCTGCCGCAGCTGATCCGGCAGAAGCTGCCTGATGCATACATTGGGCTGTTCATGCATGCACCCTTCCCGTCGTCCGAATACTTTAAGGCGATAGCCAGACGGAAGGAGCTGTTGGAAGGCATGCTGGGCGCCAATACGATTGGCTTTCATTCGTACGCGTACAAGCGGCATTTTATTTCGTCCGCAACCCGACTGTTGGGCGTGGAGTCGTCGCCCAACCATGTGAGTGCATTCGGCGTGCATGTGGCGATTGAGACGTTACCAATCGGCATTGATACTGTTATGGTCGATAAGACGGCTTTCCAGCCATCTGTGGACGAAAAGGTTGAGGCGATCAGGGCTCTTTACCCTGGCAAGAAAATTATTGTTGGCCGTGACCGACTGGACTCAGTCAGAGGGGTGGTGCAGAAGCTGCAGGCATTTGAGACCTTCCTACGAGAATATCCGGAGTGGCGAGATCAGGTTGTGTTGATCCAGGTCACTTCCCCAGCATACTCCAACCCATCGTCCATGGATAATAAAGTCAGCGAGATCATTTCGCGGATTAACGGCACTTATGGCCAGTTGCATTTCGCGCCTGTGCACCATTATCCACGGCACATTGCTAAGGATGAGTACCTTGCATTGCTGCGGGTTGCGGATTTGGGTCTCATCACCAGTGTGCGAGATGGTATGAACACTACATCCTTGGAGTTTGCAGTTTGCCAAAAGTTTAACAAGTCGCCATTGATTCTGTCCGAGTTTACTGGTACTGCCGGCTCACTCACTTCAGCCGTTCAAGTTAACCCGTGGGACGCTACAGAAGTCGCTGCAACGATCAACGAATGTCTCAACCTTCCTGAGGCTGAACGAGCCGCACGAGAGAAGGTTCTGTACGAGTACGTCACCACCAATACGGTGCAGAATTGGGTTTCGCAGTTTATTTCGCGGTTGCTCAGCAATCTGTGCGCACACGATCGTTCCCATGTAACACCAATGTTGGATGTAACCAAGTTGTTGACCGAGTACAAAAAGGCGAAGAAGCGATTGTTCTTGTTCGACTATGATGGTACATTGACACCTATTGTTAAAGAGCCGAGCGCTGCCATCCCGTCGACTCGATTGTACTCGGCGCTGCAGCGGCTCTCGGACGATCCTAATAATATTGTCTGGATTATTAGTGGGCGAGATGCCGAATTCTTGGACAAGTGGCTTGGAGCCAAGAACAAGAAGCTCAACTTTTCTGCTGAGCACGGCTGCTTCTTGAAGCAAGCTGGTGCAAAAGAATGGACCAATCTTGCTGTTAATTTTGACATGTCTTGGCAGAAGACAGTTTATGACATTTTCCAGTCTTACACCGAGCGAACTCAGGGAGCCTCAATTGAACACAAGCGTGCTGCCCTAACCTGGCACTACAGACGAGCCGACCCGGAATTTGGCCAGTTTCAATCCGCCAACTTGAGACAGCATCTTGAAGAGACTGTCGCAGAGAAGTATGGCCTAGAGGTTATGGCCGGCAAGGCCAATGTGGAAGTGCGACCACGACAATTCAACAAGGGTGAGATTGTCCGACGAATCTTGAAGAGCTACGGTGAGGAGCAGCCAGAGTTTGTTATTTGTCTCGGCGATGATTACACGGACGAAGACATGTTCAAGGCCCTGCTTGAGAATCCTGGCGAGGGCGTATTCCCTGTAACAGTTGGACCTCCATCGAAGATGACCGTTGCTCGTTATCACCTTCTCGAACCTGCTGCTGTGCTAGACACGCTCGAGACGCTGTTGAACAATCCTAAACACGTATACTAGGTAAATTCTTGATTCTTTTTTCAACAACCAATCACACTCCTTTTTTTTATTGTTTTGGTTATTCTTTTTTTTCAGTACTTTATTCGCACAATAGATCTTTTGTACTCATTCATTCACACCAACTTTGAGCATGCGGCTGTAATTTCAAGACAACAACTTTCACTCCTCCACACCAGACAGTATGGGCCTGGTGGCGGACTTGATAAAGGGCGTCGAGCTCGCTATGAGTTTAAGGAATGTAGTAGCTTTTGCTCTCATTCTCTTACCAATTGTAGCACGATTTTTCAAAAGACAGGCTACAAGGAATAAGCCCCGGCAGCTGTCTATACAAGTCGGGTACCTCATGTTAGTGCTCATCGCCTCGGCCATTTTCCAGCTGGCATACGCCAAGGGCCATATTGGGCCATCGATACCCATCAATGTCTTTTTATCGACTGGAAGTCGCATTCAAACTTCAGGATCACTTGTAGCAGAGCGGCTCGTACGTAGTGTGGCGAACCTGACGACGTCTCAGGAGACACTGATCAACAGACTCACGTCACAAGAGGGCAGGAACCTGTATGCTGTACATGGAAGCGCATTGGAGCATTGCGAGTGGTGTGGCGACTCGCCACTGTGGCTGACGCTTTACAACTTGCCAGAGATTGCGGTACCGTACTTGGTGCACATTGCTGCGGTGCTCATTGCGACGCCGGGTAGACTACGGAACTGCAGGCAGTGGCGTACCCTTTCAGTGCTGGTCTCGCTTGTGGTTCTAGGAACAGAGGTGTACCAGACGATATATTACCCGTTGGAAAAGCTAGAGAAGGCCAAAACGCCCATGGACGTGGATTGGTGGTTCTGGATTACGCGTACGCGACGTGGCGGAGCTCTGCTCATTTCTGAAGCGGTGCTGGTTGCATTGTTGTACGCATCAAACACGGGGCTGTTGTTTGATATAGGAGAATACAGCGCCGAACAACGTTTAGCATTGAGTGTGGCAAAGCTGGCTGCCACTGAGGGCAGACTGACTACAGTAAACAATATCAATACTGCGGTAGACAATGACCGGAAGATGTTTGACTATTATGAAGAAGCAAAGACGAGAAGGATAGAAGCAAGAGAAAATGTTTTCGCTAATAAGGAGTTTCGCGAACAGTTTGACGATGCAGTTTTGTATATTGATACCGACGAGATTGGACACTCGGAGGGTGTGATAGATTCATTATTGAAATAAGCAATGTCATTATTATAGTTAAATTCTTATCTACTCAGATGCTTGGGCTTGGTTTTGGGCCGAATCACCTCATCTAATTTGTCTAATACTCTTCTGTCATTCAAAAATTTCTCATCGTAGCCTGCCGCCCGCCGCATCAAGTCGTTGTATAATGTAGTCGAGTGCTGAGCAGAGGCAATTTGAGCTAGCTCTTCGAATCGTTTTTTGCGTACAATTGCAGCTACGCGTACCCACATGATTGAGTGGAGGCTCTTGGCCAAATCGCCGGCGCTGTTGAAGTAAGACTCCAGGCTGGAGTTTTGGTAGCCTGCCGGCACATCAGCGTTGCCTAGCGGGATAAATAATGTTGCGCTGATTTGTCGGAGCTGGAGGTTGGACAATGCTTTTATTTTTGCTGCCAGCTGACGTACATCGCCGTGGTCGTAGATGGACTGTACCATCTGCCACGCATATTGAATTAACTGCGACGAATGGTTTGTGCACAGCTCTGCCAATTCCTTTTTGAGTGTTGTCGAAGTATGTGGTTCACCGGTCGTTTCACTGTTGATGTTGTTCAATAACAACTTGTTGATTGTCGCCATGATATACACATCGTCCTTCTTTGGACATTCTTCGCGAATACTATCGTAGAGCCGCATCGCCTCGTCATGCCAACCCCGTGCTTGATCGTACGAACCTTCAAGCAGCTTGATTACTTGTTGAAGTTTCTTAGGTACTGATGAAACGGCAAGCGTCTTTTCCAAGATTGCCAGTCCCTCGTCCCATCGGTTGGAAATGAAATAAATATGTGCCAGGTAGCAGCAGATCACGCAGTGGACCTCTTCCTTGAGTCTCGCCTGCTGCTGACGTTCAAAGGTCATGCCCCGCGGTTCGCAATCTCCGAGTAAATTAATGGCGCGTTGCATCAATGGTTGTGCTTCTTTAAAGTCGCATTCGATACAACATACCGCTTGTAATAGTACGCACATCACCTGGGCTTCCTGTTGCTTGAGCCATTTTATTTCAACTTTGAAGCCACCAAATGTCGTTATAAAGACACTGCCTTCGGCTGTTATACACTGCATGTCGAGAGAGCGCAACTTGTCTCGAAAATGCCGAATCATATTGGCGTTGCCACGTTGAATCGCGCATTGAGCCCACATCATCGTCAGCATTACTCGGTACTGGGGCGGACACGAGTCCAGCGCCTCATCCGACACTCGGTTTAGACACCCTTCTGCCGAATCGAAATTTGCAGCTCGTGTATGGTGCATTGCCTCGATTATGAAAGCGAGCATCTGTATCGCATAGAGTTGGTCCCTCTGCAACTCCCGCAAGCATTCGAGCAGTTCACGGACTTCCTTTGAGTTTTTCGAGCGCCAGTATCTAGAAACTCTGAGCAACTGTAAAGTATAAACCAATCGTTCATCTTTGAGCGTTCTGGCTTCGAGCAGGCCCTGGTTTAATGCGGCTGATGATGTAGACTTGGGTGCCACCAGAGCCATGAGCACTTCCAGCTCCAATTTCTCCTTGTACAACCGCGCAATCGAGGCATCTTGAATACCCTTTGCAACTACGTTCTCAACAGCTTCACGGTCGCCTGTCTCTTTCAGCAGCATGTTGGCCAGTAATTGTCGTGTTTGAACGGCCACCTGCGTAGGTGTCCTGTCGTTGTGTATCGCAGCCCACAGGCATCTGCAACTCGCATCTATAAGTTTTCGGCGTAAAGTGTCGTCGGGGCATTGGCGGCTTGCTTCGATATACTCGTCTGCCAACGGGAGCAGAACCAGGTACGGGTCCATGCCATGTCCGTATGTGATTTCCAAAGATTTTCGTGTGTGATTTCGGGTCGAGGCGTGGTCCGGGGACCAGCGGCGTGCAAATGAAACAGAACTTGATGCGGCTCAAAACATGTTCTCGAACCTACAGTGTAATAATGTTGGTTGCATAGAGATGTAGTTATTATATATGTGATACAGTTAAATTGACCATCGGCTATTGAGCACCATAGTAACATGGCATTGTAGTTGAGGGTAAGACCAAGCGTTAGAGGTTTAGACTATGGAGTACGGTGACATAAGAATCCGACTAGGATTAGTCAAATAAAAGGCTAATCTGAAGCAATCTATTAATTGATGTTGGTGCAGCATTGATGCCTAGATCTAGTTCAAATAATCGAATAGACTGTTACAGGAAATCGCAGAGCTAAGATAGTAGTTGGAGCACGATTCGACTGCTAAGCAGTTAGATCCGAGAGACCATAATGCAAATACGTTTGGTGTTACTGCCTATGCTTGCACCCCGCTTAGATTGCTTCATTTAATTCATAGTTCATTGTTCAAAGAAGAAGTTCATTGTTCGACAAAAGAAGTTGGAAAACTCTATTGCAATAATGAAACTAAGGATACGAATAGCAAAGCTCCAGACCAGCCAAAATCTAAAAGGAACACGCGAAAACGCGTCCAGCCGTATGTATCACGTGAGAGTGGATCCACTCACGTGACAATTTTTGGTCCCACCAATCAAACGCCCTTGTTACCGCCGCAAATATGCGGGTAAATCCCAGTCCGCAGATGCGAAACCGAAGAGACACTTGTTGATCTTATCTTTCTAGACGCATCACTTTGCGTTTCACTCGCAGACAACAACAATACAGATCACTATTCCTGAACGCGTCGGGTACCTCCAAGAACGCGTTCAATAATGGCTGTGTGCTTAACCAGGCATATCCTCATATCAATAGTAACCCACTATAAATCCTACCTCAATACCTGATCTCCCTTTCCTTAGGGAGTGAAAAAAAATTTTCAATCTCGTCATACGCGTCGTTGCCCGCAATCCCTGACCCGAAGAAGCCACCTGTCTCGCGCGTAACTATGAGCACGGTGGCGAAATTTTCATTGAAATGAGGCTGTGCGTGCGCCCGCGACCCGCCCCTTTTGGGAGCAAGGGCACGACTATAAAAGAAGCGCGATTCCCACCTCAGTCGGCTTTTGTATTTTTGCGAAACTTTTGGGGGCGGGCCTTGGGACTTTTGCATCTCTCGTTTTTATACCTCACCACACCACCACATACGCTCTTGTCATTGATACCAGCCGACAAGCAATTTCAACAGCTTCTTTTTTTTTTTTATTTTTTTTATTCAGGGGTGGCATTCACTTGTTCAACTCTTGGCTCCTACTAATTTTAATCTCTCACGGCTTCTTTTTTTCTCTTCCCATCAACCCTCTGTAGCATAGAAGAAAAAGAAAACAAGACACAAAATGGAATCATTTGCCGTACCAACTACAGCTGAACAGGCCAAGGCGTTTGTCTCCAGCAATGGGCTTTCGACTTTCTCAGACGGCACAGGCAACATTCATGCCAACGACGCAAATCCAGTTCTGCTCTCGGATCCAACCAAGGTGAAGGAGGAGTCGAAGGATGATGTTGCCGTGGTGACGGAGGAGAATGCTTCGGGCATTGTGCCAACGTTGCAGAATATTGTCGCCACTGTCAATCTCGATTGCAGATTAGATCTCAAGACTATTGCTCTGCATGCACGAAATGCCGAGTACAATCCAAAGGTATGCTTTTGTTCAAGCTAAAGAAAGAACCCAGAAAACTAATCTTTGTAGCGATTTGCAGCAGTGATTATGCGAATTCGTGAACCAAAGACAACGGCATTGATCTTTGCTTCGGGTAAGATGGTTGTTACCGGTGCCAAGTCTGAGGACGACTCCAAGCTGGCTTCACGTAAGTACGCTCGAATTATCCAAAAGCTCGGTTTCAACGCCAAGTTTACCGATTTCAAGATTCAGAATATTGTGGGCTCGTGCGACGTCAAGTTCCCCATTAGATTGGAAGGTTTGGCGTTTGCCCACGGTACTTTCTCGTCTTACGAACCAGAATTGTTCCCGGGTTTGATTTACAGAATGGTGCGACCGAAAATCGTGTTGTTGATTTTTGTGTCTGGAAAGATTGTGCTCACGGGTGCAAAGCAGCGAGAAGAGATCTATGCCGCTTTTGAGGCTATTTATCCTGTGTTGTCGGAATTCAGGAAGTCTTAAACTAGTGGTTTTCTCTTTTATTTATTTATTATTTGTGAGTCTTTCTTCCTCTTACACAGGTGGGAAGACTCAAAAACCTTTTGATGAAAAAAAGTCTTTTTCTTTTTTAACCTTTCCTCTATTTTATTCTCTTCTTTTCTTTGGGTTATATGCGTGTGTATAGATGAAGGAGCTCACTACAAAAAGTACAAATTGCTGAGACTCCAGTAGATCTGAGAGTTATGAGCAAGTACGTAAACTACTAATCAAAAAAAAAAAAATTCGAAGAGACAAGAATCACCTTGTACAGCCAATCAATCCATATTATAATCACAACTAACTTACATAACAAAAATAAAACGTTCAGATATCATCCTCCAAGTATTGATACTCAAACTTGAAATTGCTCTTGCGCCGTTGCAGCCATAGTCCTTCAAAGTCAAAGTATCGATACGTGCCTTGTTCGTAGTCGTTTGTAATATTTTTGGGCTCTTCATGTCGCTGGAACCAAGTGAGGAACCGCTTGTGAAAGCGCCACGACCGCTTCTTCAGTTCCTTCGCTGCCACATACTGCTGATACGTTCCTTGTCGATAGTAAAAGATGTAAAACAGAGTGTCGACGTCCATGCGGCTCACAATCTCCTCGTCGTCCAACCCCTGGATAGGCTCCTGCGGGTAGTAGCCCGGCGTGGGGAACGGTGACTCTGGGTGGTAGTAGTGCGGCTTATCTGCCAACGACGAGTCTGGGCAGTTCATATATGACGTGCTCAACAGTTTGGATATCGTCGTGATCGATGGAGGGTTGCCGATTCTCTTGCGTGCAGCGTCGAACGAGCTGACCAAGTCCTGCAGACCAGGCGGTAGCGAGACTTGAGGAGCGGGAGGGATTTCCGGCGTCAGAGTCGTGCCTATTACCGGTACATTAGATGTGTTTGGTGTCGATGGGCCATTGTTCAATGCAGGTGAAGTGGTTGTTGGTGCCGGTGACGGGCTGGCGCTCTTCTTGAGGTCCTCAGCAGCGGCGGCGGCAGCTGCCCATGGCGCTGCAGGAGCAGCCTTGGCCGGCGTTGCAGGTGTCGATACAGTCTGTGAAACAGGAATTGTCGTTGGAGCAGTTGATATCGTTGTGGCAGCTGGTGGAGGTGGTGCATTGGCTGGAGCGGGTGCGGCTGGATCAGCTTTGACAGCTGGAGGCGGTGGCAGCGGACTGAGCCCTTGAGGTATTGAAGCTTGTGCAGCCGATGCATACTTCATCTCGGTCTTTGGAGGCACCGCAGCTGGTTTCATATTAGCTGGAGCTGTCGGTATCGTCGTCGTCGCCGCCGCTGAAACTACAGCACTCGTGTTGCTGCCAGCACTGCTAGGCACCGTTGTAGCGGCCGGTCTGCGCGGAGTGTTTGAAACTGCTGCTGGAGGCACGCTGGTGCTAGGCACCTGGGGTGGTGCTGGCATCCCTGCCGCGTACAAGTCTGCTGCCAAATCTTCCAAAGAGACTGACTCTTCCTTGTATTCGATTTCTTGCAAGTTCTCATCGTCCTCATCCAAATTAAGCTCGTCATAAATCTCCTCGTCCTCGGCAAAGTCAACGTCCTGATTCGACTCAACGTAGTACGTGATATCCTCCCTCAACTCCATCACGCTTTCCGTAGCCAGCGTATCATTTTCGATCATTCGCATCATGGTCTCCATCTTGTCGATATGCCATTTATGACGCTCTAAAGCGTTTTCGATTTCAGATATACGCTCCGCTTTGGCAGAATCCTTTCGACCCTTCTTCATCGTGTTTTGTACAGACTCTTGCTCCGATTCTAATGTCTCGCATTGTCGTTCCAGCTCCTCTATCATCGATTGAAGGAATTCGCATGCATCCTGCTTCTCCTTCTCTCTCGGGTCTTGCTTCGTACTCGTCAGCCCTTCTTTGCTGTAGGCTTTCGTCTTCATCTCTCGCTCGACAGCTTTAAAGCGTTCCATCTCCTATTTTAATCCATGTTAGTCTCAATAAGTGGAATTTCATTGGCATACCGTCTCTATAATTTTTCGTTGCTCGATTAAAGGCTTCTTGTCCTTAATGTCGTTTGAACCTAGCCATGTCTTAATCTGATCACGTAAACGTTGCAGCTTTTTGATCTCTCGCTTCAAGTCCTACTCAATGGTTAGTCAATTGAACCTTCATCGAATTGCCGTTTTGCGTCGTACCTGTTCCAGCTTTTCCTTCTGTGATGGATTCGATGACGACTGCACCTTTTCGTATATGAAATCAAACGCAGTGACCCCTTCGGCCACTCGCTTGAACACGCGGTCCATTTCCCTGATTCCGTTAGTACATACATCGCCAAGTGGTCAGCAGCATACTGTTGGAGCTTTCTAGCCGCCATGGTGCCGCGATGTGTCGTATGAAAACCGTGTCGGTTGTCTAATGTGTGTGGGAAAAATATAGGGCGGGAGTGCGTTGGACTTGTGGGCGCACAAATGCGAGGTGTCGCCAGGTCCAGATACCTTTCAATGTTCAATTGGGAGAGAACTACGATACGCATGAAGGAATTTCATATATACTATAAAATTAGCTACATGGTAATTAACTAATAATTCCACTTTGACACTCTATTCCCTCCAATTGCAGGGTGGAGGAGTCGCTCTTTATGTACCTGCGAGTGCGTGTATGTGTGGAGGGCCCGCGCACACAACGTTCGCTACAGTTATGCCAGAATCTTGGTTTTTTTCATGTCCGAGACGGAGTGCATCTTTGACTCATCACCCATTTTCCTCGAATTTATTTTCAAGTCAATTGACTTTTTATCCCCCATTCAATTACCATCATGGTTAGTATCTGAATACTTCAAATCTTGTACTAATATATAGAGCGTTCAAGAGTGGGCAAATAAGCTTCGGAACGTGACCTTGTCGGTCCTGCCGTTCGACTTTGTACTGCCAACCGAAAACAAGGTGGTAGAAGCCACTTACTCTACTGATCTTAGTAGTGCGACGCTGGAAAAGGCAGAAAAGCATGGAGATGTGTTCAGTCTCGGTCTGGCTGCATTTGCTACATTAGTCTTTCGACTGACGGGTGATGAGGACATTGTTGTTGGCACCAACACAGAGAAGCTCGAGCGATACGTTTTGCGAACTTCTGTCACTGGCGAAACGCCATTCAAGACGCTGCTAGATGCTGCTCGGGAAAACGTCTCGCCGGTGCCTTATCCAGAGCTTGTAAAGGTGCTGAGCCAAGGAGGTGAAGTGCCAGCGCTGTTCCGATCAGCCTTTCTAAGACCCTCGCAGGAGAATCTTGGCTTGCTTGGTTCTTCACCAGAGCGACCGACGGACCTCAGCATATTCATGTCCGATAATAATGTGACTGTGCACTACAACTCGCTAATATTCAAGAAGGACAGAATTGTTGTTTTGGTGGATCAGCTCCAACAAGTGATGCAGCTCGCTAGTGATGATTTGAGCGTTGCAATTGGCAAGATTACTCTGATAACTGATCTCCAGCGACCGGTTCTGCCCAATCCTGCTACCGATCTACATTGGAGTCACTTCCGGGGTGCTATTCATGACATTTTCGCAAAGAACGCCGCTAGCCATCCCGACCGGCCATGTGTGGTAGAGACGGCTGGCGCTTCCTTCACTTACAAGCAGATCGACGAAGCATCAAACGTTCTTGCTCACCATTTGGTACAATCCGGCGTTGTTATCGGGGATGTGGTCATGGTATATGCTTATCGAGGTGTCGATCTGGTTGTGGCTGTCATGGGTGTTCTCAAGGCTGGTGCTACGTTCTCGGTTATCGACCCTGCATATCCACCTGCGCGACAAAATATTTATTTGGAGGTTGCCAAGCCACGCGCTTTGGTGGTGCTAAGAAAGGCTGGTACGCTGGATCCTCTAGTTCGGGACTATATCACCAATGAGTTGTCGCTGAAGACTGAGGTTCCGGCTTTGGAGATTCATGCAGACGGCTCGCTTACCGGTAGCGCCGCAGGCGGCTCAGAAGATGATGTGCTTTCAGCCGCACAGCCTCATGCATCGAAGCAGACTGGCGTTGTGGTCGGACCAGATTGCAACCCGACTTTGAGTTTCACTTCTGGTTCGGAGGGTATTCCAAAGGGTGTCAAGGGTAGACACTTCTCGCTAACGTACTACTTCCCATGGATGGCCACTACTTTTGGCTTGAGTGAGAAGGACAAGTTCACAATGCTGAGTGGTATTGCTCACGATCCTATCCAGCGAGATATTTTCACACCTTTGTTTTTGGGTGCTCAGCTTTTGGTTCCTACCTCGGATGATATTGGTACACCTGGCCAGCTGGCGGAGTGGATGGGCAAGAATGGAGCCACTGTGACGCATTTGACTCCAGCCATGGGTCAATTGCTAAGTGCCCAGGCCACCGCTGACATTCCATCCTTGCATCATGCTTTCTTTGTTGGTGATATTCTTACTAAGCGAGATTGCTTGCGACTTCAATCGCTTGCTCGTAATGTTGCCATTGTTAACATGTACGGAACTACAGAGACGCAGCGAGCGGTTTCTTACTTTGAAGTTGCACCAATTTCCAAGGATCCTGCTTTCTTGAAGAGTGAGAAGGACGTGATGCCTGCAGGCAAGGGTATGCTGGATGTACAGCTGCTTGTTGTAAACAGAAATGACAGGAAGCAGACTTGCGGTATTGGCGAAGTGGGCGAAATTTACGTGCGAGCTGGCGGTCTCGCCGAGGGTTATCTCAAGCTGCCCGATCTGACGACGCAAAAGTTTGTTACAAACTGGTTCACCAGTCCAGACCAATGGGCAGAAACGAGTCCAGGTAACGAGCCATGGCGAAAGTACTGGTCCGGTCCTCGGGACAGGCTATACAGAACGGGAGATCTCGGCCGATATCGACCGGATGGTAACGTTGAATGCTGTGGCCGAGCAGATGATCAGGTCAAGATTCGAGGTTTCCGAATCGAACTTGGCGAGATCGACACCCACCTCTCACAGCATCCAAACGTGAGAGAAAACATTACGCTTGTGCGACGAGACAAGGATGAAGAGCCGGTGCTTATCTCATACATTGTTCCACAGAATGCCGAAAGCTTTGCCACAGAAGTTGATCATGAAGACAAGATTGTATCTGGTATTGTCAAGTACCAGAAGCTGATCAAGGATATCAAGACTTACCTCAAGACTAAGCTTGCTTCGTACGCAGTTCCTACTATGATCGTTCCAATGTCGCAGCTGCCGTTGAACCCCAATGGTAAGGTTGATAAGCCCGCTCTGCCATTCCCAGATACCGCCAAGCTTGCGGCTGTGGTGCAACCTGCCCAGAATTCGTCAGCAGAGTTCACTGCTGCTGAGCAAGAAATCCGTGACTTGTGGTTGGACATTCTGCCTCAAAAGCCGGTCAGTGTCGAGCCCACTGATTCGTTCTTTGATCTCGGTGGCCACTCTATTCTTGCCACACGAATGATCTTTGAACTGCGAAAGCGTCTAGCTGTAGAGGTTCCATTGGGCTTGATTTTCAAGGAGCCTACAATCAAGGGTTTTGCTCGAGAAATTGAAAATATCAAGCTTGGAGGCGATGCATCTGTTCTTCAAAAGCCTGAAGCTGTAGCTGAGGCTGAAGTCGTTGACTATGGTGCAGATGCTGATGAGCTGAGTGCCAAGCTTCCAAACTATCTTCCTAGAGCAAAGCCGATCGGTGAGTCTGTGAATGTGTTTTTGACAGGTGCTACCGGATTTTTGGGTTCTTTCATTGTCAGGGATCTGCTTGAGCGACCTAACATTGCAAAGATCTATGCCCATGTGCGAGCCGCCGACAAGATCAAGGGTTTGGAGCGAATCAAGAACAGCGGCTCTGCCTTTGGTGTTTGGAAGGACGAGTACGCTTCAAAGATTGAAGCCGTTGTTGGTGACCTTGAGAAGGAACAGTTTGGCTTGGATGATGCTGCATGGACTGAGCTTACTGATAATGTTGATGTCGTTATTCATAACGGTGCACTGGTACACTGGGTCTACCCATATTCCAAGCTTCGTGGACCAAACGTCATTGGCACCATCAATGTCATGGCGCTGTGTACTGTCGGCAAGCCAAAGTATTTCACTTTTGTATCATCCACTTCTGCAGTTGATACTGAACACTATGTGCAGCTCTCGGATGAAATCGTCGCTCAAGGTGGTGCCGGAGTGCCAGAGTCTGACGATCTGGAAGGATCGCGAACAGGCCTCGGTAACGGCTACGGGCAGTCCAAGTGGGCAGCCGAGCACATTATTCTCGAGGCAGCCAAGCACCATAACTTGCGAGGCTGTATTGTGAGACCTGGCTATGTTAGCGGCGATACCCATACTGGTGTCTCGTCCACTGATGATTTCCTGCTGCGAATGGTCAAGGGATGCATTCAGCTCGGTTCTTCGCCAGATATCTACAATGCTGTAAATATGGTCCCAGTCGACCATGTTGCTAGGGTCGTGGTAGCTTCTGCACTTCACCCAGCTGAGCCGTCGAGCCTTGTAGTTGCTCACGTCACCTCGCACCCTCGAATGCGGTTCAACGAGTTCCTCGGGTCGCTTGCAGAGTTTGGATACAATGTCAAGACGGACGACTATATCCCATGGCGAATCGCACTGGAGCAGTATGTCACGCAAAACCACGACTCTGCGCTATATCCTCTGCTCCACTTTGTTCTCGACGACTTGCCTCAGAGCACCAAGGCTCCGGAGCTTGATGATACGAACGCGCGAACTTCCTTGAAGCATGATGCAGTTTTCACAGGCAAGGACTGGAGCGAAGGTGCTGGAGTAAATACGACGACTATGGGTATTTACCTGGCATGGCTCGTTGGCATTGGGTTCTTGCCAGCGCCGCAGGGCCAGGGCAAGCACCAGCTGCCGGACTTGAAGGTCGATGCTGGCGCGGCAGAAAAGCTTGCCAGTGTGGGTGGACGTTCTTCGAAGTAATAAAATATTTTGAAATAATTGTTGTGTATAAATAATGCATTAATAACGTTACGAACTAAACTCTTGAGTAAACCTTGTCGTCCGCGTAAGAGCGAAATAGCCAGCCGCGCTGTTTTGAGACCACTTCACCTTCATCAACGCCAGCTGGCGGCGTCTTTCATGGAAGGGATATCGACCACAATAACTTCATGGTATCGGAACATTTCGCCAAGATGAATCCATACTACCATGGAAATAGTTTGCCGTTCCAGCAAGTACCATCCACACATCCTTCCCTTCCTCCCCCTCCTCCTCCGCCACCTCCGGCTGCATTTCAGAACAAACAGCTAATGATCACACCGCCTGGATATTATTCATACCCAGGATCGCAGAATTGCTTATGTGCCAACTGCTGGGGGCCAAGCTACTCACCCGATCCAATGTACTGCGAGATGTGCCATATGTATTTCGCAATCAAGGGAATGATCCCACCATTCGGAGCTCGTGCTGCTATATACCTGGATAGGCGAGAACACGTCCTGCGTAAATGGGAAAGCAGTAAAGAAGATGATTACATCAATGGTATGCTTTTTGAGATTATTGAAGACGCTGAAATAGCAAAGGAGATGTGTTTGATTGTTTACTACAATTTTGGCGTCTCGTGCCAGCCAGATGCACTGCTTCAGCGTATTGAGTCGTTCAGTCCTGCTAGAAAATGGCAATTGGCAGATATCTTGTATAGATGTCATGGCACACGTGATGCAGCATACGCAGCATTTGCACGAGCGAAGAAAAAAGGGTCGTAATGGTGATTTTGGTTGCAAAGAATCTCGACACTTGATGAGGATTTAGTGCCCCGAATGAAGATTATGAGTACGTGGGGCTTCTTGGATAAGTCGTCTAGAATGGATAAGTGGTCTAGAAAGTCATACCATTATCGCTTCGATTCTGCTGTTAAGCATGGCGCTACATAGAGTTGAAGTTGGGTCCAATGGAATCATACTTTGGCCCAGTGAGCTTCCAAAATCCCTCCATACGATGGTTACATCGACTTGAAAAAGTTATTGTTCTATCTGATATGTTGACCTTTTGGCAGCGAGGAAATGTCGCGACTGATACCACTGGTAGGTCCACCACATGACCCGCTACATGTATAGCATTACCTCTATATATATTGCATTTAGTTTTTACCACCCAGTTCATTTAGTTTTATCTTTGATAGTATGTTATGAATATATCCGTTTACTGGGACATCTTCAATCGACATTGAAGTTGACGTGGCCTCGGTCTGTCGGGCCAACTGGTCTCATCATGTACACTTTTGGCATTACGCTCGACAAACTTGCAACTAATGCATTTTACCATTATCGCATCAATTCAACGACAAAACTAGGCGTAGTTGAAAACCGTAAAGCGATGCCATCCAGTGAATACTGTCGGCTAGATGCTGTCTGCACCAACGAGAAGAAGCCGCAGTGATGAAATGCCATTATAGCCTTACACCATTGATATCACCGAAGATCATGACCCGCTCGTCCAAGTCTGAACGTTCATCCCGCTCGTCCCAGTCTCAATGTTCAACCCGCTGGTTCGAAGACAATATGGCGGGGGTCCACCGGCGGGGGCGGGAGGGATACGAGCTCATCGATTGAAACGTGGGGGGAACTTAATAAGAGAATGAAATAAATAAATAAAAAAAGATCCAAATACTAACCGAAAAACTTCAACTTCAAGTACATTGTCAACGCCGTAAACAGCACAATTGCAATCCACCCACACACCAGACTCACCCCGACCTGCATGAACACCTTATTGTAGCTGCCAAACGCCTGCGCCATATCCAGCAACGAAGTATCACTATTCGAGCTCACCTGCGGCCCGCCGCCGGCAGGCACCGCCAGCGCGGTCGTGTTGACGCGCGGTATGCTCACGGTCGAGTACAGAGTTCCCGGCAAGTTTGTCTTGTTGACCGTGACATTGGCCAAATTAAGCACACCAAGCTGCTTGTACAAGTTGTTGCTCATTTGCGAGGAACAGTCGATCAATGCCGCGTACATGTGGCTCTGCGCAGTGCTGTAGTAGTCGCTCAGCTGGCTATTCGTCGTATTCTCAATCCCTGACAAGACCGAGTTGACCTGCACTCCCCAGTCGCTCATCGTAGTATTGGTCACAATGGCCCCGGAACTGAACACCGGGTTCTTGACTGCGTTGATAGGGCCAAGGATGGATATCTGCATAATATAAGTGAGCAGCAGAAACACACCCAGTGAAAGCATGGCAAGCGAGTTGGCTGAAAGTACATAGTTGACTGTCCACAATGTATGCACTCTCACAGGGTACGAAGTGGCAATCAAGCGCGAAACCTCGTCGCCGACTAGTCTAGTCAGCGGCTTTTCCGCCTGGCACATTGTGTCAACAGCGTCTTGGAAACCGCCTAGAGTCTCTAGGGCTTTTGCCTGGGTGATGACTCGTTTCCAGTGGTAGTATTCGTAGAGCCCTGATGAGATCATTGAAAGAAGAGCAAAGACTAGACACACCGCTATGCAGTTTCTTCGAATACTATGCACAGAGTTTTGCAAATCCGTGTATTGATCCGCGAGCGAGTTGGCCACGGGACAAGTAATCTCTGTCGTGTAAGAAGTACCACCTGGAAGTGTACCAAATACAGATGCATTCACAGAGTCGATTTGAGTAGGTAGCGTCAGCGAAAGAATGCTGAATCGGCTGTGATTGGCAATCGTATCGAATCCAAAATCCGACTGCGAATGGAATGTGGTCAGATTCGGGCTGATATCTGTCGGCGATGAGATCTGCTGGAACAATGAAAGCGAGATGTTTGCACTGTCTCCAAGCTGGGTATTCTTGAACAATGAACTATCTAAACTTTGCTGAAGTTGAGAAAGAGCAGAAGTCAGGTTTTGGATCTGTTTATCCGTGTCGTCAATGGCACCTTTCAAAGTCGACTGCACCCACGAGTGCAGAGATTGGGTAGCATTGGTCGCTGCATTGTATCCCGCACTTACTCCAGATTGTGCAACAGAGTTGTATGCCTGTGCCAGAAAATCCACATATGCCATAGACTGCGCCTGTTGGTTTGTGACAGTTGCGTTTGCCGCTTCGAGTGCTTGCTGGTTCACAGTATTGACAGTATCCACTGCCTGTGCCGCAATCGCGGCGCCAACAATCTGAGGCACCACGGGGCCGTAGTTGACGCTTCTGACCGATGCTTCGCATGTAGAGAGCGAGGAGCTGTAAGCGGATTGCAGCCCCCATAGTACCAACTCGCCGTATACCAGCACTTGACCCAGTAGCACCACAAACGCAAGAGTGTATTTATTATACACTACCTGCGTCAATTTGGCCAACAAGCAGATATACGGTGTCATTTCAGCTGACCTATTCACAAACCATCCGTTTCTTGTCTTTGTCGGTTCAATCTTGGATCCTTGGTCTGTGTATTGACTAGATGCAGCTGGCGGAGGCATCGTAACGGGCAGTTGAGGAATGGCAGGAAACGAGCCGCCATTGAGCCTTGCTGCCGTCTCAGCTCGAGCTCTTTCTCGCTGCTTCTGCTCTGCAACGGTATAAAACGATGTAAGGGTATTTGTAGAGGCTATAGTTAGCGATCGCATCGTCGTCGTGGGGGGGGGGGGTTGGTTGGTTGGTGAGTAAGTCTGACCTCCAGCCAATTGGCAATTATTGTATCTATATATTCAGAATCCTCAAAACGCACCTGGAACAATTGCCCACTTTGGGATGCGAGACGTTTGGTTTGGGAACCGCTCAAGATAGTAGTGACGAGACTGCTCAGCAGAAACGCTGAGGTTCGCAACGACCCAAATTAGCGACATGGCCGTAAGCAGCGACGGCCGGATCATCGCTAATGCGGCATAAATAGCAATTTCCGCAGTGTAATGAGGGCATGCCACGATGCGAAACATGCTAAGACTCGGCAAGGAGTACTTGACTAAAGAAGCAAGATGCGCATGTGCCAGGTACTGCACCATTGAAGCTGTGGCAAACAGCACTAATGCAAGGAAAGGGATGGGCCAAATTGGAGAAGAAGCTGAAACGGCCACAGCCTCACATGTGTAGAACACCATGCCGGCGATGTAATGCGTAATGTTCATCCGAGCAGTAGACGGCCTTTCAACCCACAGACACTCGTAACAACGCCGAAGCGATTGCATAGTCATTAGAACAACTGGCCATCCGCGAACCCCATACACCAGTAGCCCCGTATCTAGTAACAGGCTCCACAAGTAGAAATGGGTGAACCACTTTTTGGGTACCGTGAGATCAACCAGCCAGTTGCAGGCTACCTTACGCTCATTCACCTTGCCATAAGCCAACAGTGGGTTCAATGCCGGCACTGCTCTTGCTAATACAACCGATCCAGTCGCAGCCACAAGCACCGCAGTTGCCACATCCGCCACAAGTTGTTCAGGCTGCTGTGTAATGCGCTGGTGAAACGCTAGATCCAAACCGCTCATCCTCAAAGCGGTTCAGGAGCCTCACCGGATCCATCGGCGGCGGACCGAAGAAAAAAAACACACACACACATTCTGCCAGCGAAAAACTCACCGTCTGCAACATCACAGATACACACAAAGCACACGTATATTTTCTACAAAAAATAGTGCACATATACAGGGGAAACACTAGGGGATCTCTGTAGAGAGATCAGGGAGGAAGTCTAACATTTAGGGTGGAAAACTGCATTTTTTTATATATCGACGGACACTGAGAATACGAGATACGAGTGCCCCTCGTTGGATCTGTGATCTACTTTTCTCCTCTCCTATGGACGACGAGCAAGAGTTGATTTACAAATGTTCAACTTCAATAGCGAAGGTCCCGGGCCTAATTCGATGAATTCCGCGGCTCCGTCTGCCAAACGGACCAGCAGCGCAGCGCCAGCGGTCAACTCTGTTGGGCAGATGAACCTTCTGGCCCACCAGCGACAGATGCACCAGCAGCAGCGGGTCAAAGTCCCAATGCCTCACCAGCACCACCCGTCGGCTTCCTCATCATCGACGTTCATGCCACCGCTGGTCGCCAATCCACTGAGTGTGTACAAGGCCCGCAAGGACCGTGAGCGGGTGCGGGTCCTGGACAAGTATGAAATTGTGGGCTACATTGCGGCCGGCACGTACGGCCGGGTGTACAAGGCCAAGGCCAAGAAGAACTCTTCTCGCCCCGTGAGCGGGAGCGGGGTCTATGCAATCAAAAAGTTCAAGGCCGATAAAGAAGGCGAGGTGGTGAATTATACGGGCATTTCGCAGAGTGCATGTAGGGAAATGTCGCTATGCCGAGAGTTGAACCATCGCAATATCACAAACTTGGTGGAGACGATTTTGGAAGATAAGAGTATTTATATGGTGTTTGACTATGCAGAGCACGACTTGTTACAGATTATCCACTATCATTCGCATCCTGAGAGGCGAGCTTTACCGGAGAGTGTGTTTAAGAGCATAATGTGGCAGCTGCTCAATGGCGTGTCATACTTGCATCAGAACTGGGTTCTGCACCGTGACTTGAAGCCGGCCAACATTATGGTCACGTCGGACGGCACGGTGAAAATCGGAGATTTGGGACTGGCCCGGCTATTTAACGACCCGTTGCAGTCGCTGTTTGCTGGAGATAAAGTGGTTGTTACTATTTGGTACCGAGCTCCAGAGCTTTTGCTCGGTGCAAGACATTATACTCCTGCCATTGATATGTGGGCTGTCGGATGTATATTTGCAGAGTTGCTATCTCTACGGCCGATATTCAAAGGTGAGGAAGCCAAGATGGATAAAAAGAATGTCCCGTTTCAGCGAAACCAGACTCAGAAAGTGATGGAGATTTTGGGAACCCCGCACCCTTCGAAATGGCCGTCGCTGCCCAAGTACCCCGAATACTCGTCATTGCAAACTATGAAGCAGTACGCAAACGTGTTTGAGCAGTGGTACCACAACATTGGCCGCACCAACCGCAACGCGTTCCAGCTGCTGTGCCAGTTACTTGAATACGACCCGTCGCGCCGCATTGCGGCTCACGACGCGTTGGTGCATGCTTACTTCACGGCCGACAAGCCCGCAGTGTCGCAAAACGTGTTTGAGGGCCAGAAGTACGAGTACCCCGCCAGGCGTATATCGGTGGAGAACATTGACATTAAATCTGCCACTTTTACTACTGGTGTTAAGAGAACCGCTGCGGCGGTCAGTACTGACCACGACTCTGGACTCAATCCGCGAAAGAAGCAGAAGTAAATTTTGATATTTCGCATCTTTTTATAAATTATTTATATCCGCATTTGCATTGAATTCGCATTTTTTTATTTTCATTACAAAAACTTTTTTTCTCGATAAATAGTATGCAATTTCTAGGAGTTTAAAGAAACGCCTAGTGATTCCAGCTTGCCTGGCGGGAGGTTGGCGACGTAGCTGCTCGTCTTGATCGACCGCAACAGGCTCTCCAGCCGTTTGCGCTCCAATTGCTCCTTTTTCAGCTGGTCGGTATGCTTGGAGTTCATATCCATAATAATGCGCTTGAATTCATGTCGTAGAAGAGTGACAGACGTGGGCTCAATGTTGGGATCGGGCACCACCTTGGCAGCAGGCGACACTACAGAGCGACTGACAATGTGGGGATGAGAAGAATGGTTGTGGTGCTCATCCTCGTCGTAGTCGGATTTGGGCGTCGCTGGTGTTTGTGGCGGCGGGGCCATCATCGAGGCGCGTTTATCGAGATGAACTCTCTGGCCTTCTTCCAATTGACCTTGTAGCTCCGCAACACGCTTTTCTAGCGTCTGCCGATCCGATTCGTACTCCACAGTCTGCCTTGTCAAGTCCTCTAACGAAAACACCACAGACTCGAGCTCGGATTTAAGAGTGTCGCACCGCTCCTTCCATTCCTGTACACGTTCATCGTTCATCTTGAGCTGGTTCTCAAGGTCTTGCGTCTTGGCCTGCGCTTCAAACTTGGCGTCGCGCAACGACGTCTTCAAGTCAACATTCTCCAGCTCGTATTTTTCCAGTTCGACCCGGTTTTGTTCATATGCGGACATGACAGAATCCAATTGCTGCTGCAACAGAGCTTTGACCTTGCTGGTCTCGTCCGCCCGGGATGCACCACCTACTGTTCCATCGCCCGGGTAAGATCTAATAGCGTCAAAGACTTGTCTTCGCAACTGCTGAGGATCCTGTGATAATGCTTGGACGTCGGGAGACACATGCAACACAGTGTCGACAAGAATTCTTCGATATTCATCGCCTTGCTGCTCTTTGTTTCTGCTATGGGATTTCACCTGGTAAAACTTGTCAATCAAGGTATTCACCAGATTGGTCAAATTGTTCATGCTCTTGTCTGCTGGTGCAGAGTCCATATCCAGCGCACCTGCCACACTGACCACCAGCTCTTCGACTTCTTGGCTGTTATTACTTCCGCCACCGCCACTACCTGCTTGTGACACAACTCTAGAATGTCGCATCATCCGTTGACTCGCTGGCACACTTGCAATGCCGCCGTTCTCCTTTATACTACCACTCGTCTTGAGACTATTCGTATGCTCTTCGTAAATCTTTGCCGATGAAGATCCCGATGTTTGATGCGTGAGAGCCAAGACGCCGACGTTGTGCTTGAGTATTTTGGTATCCAACTCGGCGACCCGCTGAGTTAATTGTGCAATTTCCGCCTCCATCGTTTGAATCTTCTTGGACGCCAGGTCCAACTCTTCTTCCGCTTGCCTTGATAGTCGCTTCTTGTTGCCGCTGCTGAAAAGCTTAGATCTCCTTTCCTCGCCGTTTAATTTCGACAGTGACGATGCGGCGTCCTTGAGCTTATACTCCATATTAAGCTTGTGACTCAAGTCATTAATGCGACTATGCAAACTGGCAGCTTCTTTTTTCGCAGCAGAGAGCTCTTGGTATGAAAGAACCTTATAACCTTTCGAATCTGCTATTGTTGTTTGCACCAAAAAATGCATGTTTACTGGGTCGTGCACATTGACCATGGGGCTGAGATCAAAGAAAGATCCCGTCGCAATGTCATGGTTCATGTATACTGAGGTCGCCATAGGACTAGCATGGTGCGGTACAGGGCTGTTTATAGTTGACGGGGCGTCGAGGTATTGCTCTGGCGTCTGGACCTGGTTGAAGCCGTCGTAGCCGTTTGTCGTCAGCGGCGGGCTGAAGGTCACTGGGGGTAAGATGCCAGGGCTCTGGACCGGATGCTGGTTTTGGTCATAGCCGTTACTATACGGCGGCTGGCCGTCCATGTTGAACTGTGAGCGTTGCATGGAGAGAATAAAGGTTTGTGTATGTGTGTCTATAGATGCATGTGTGATGAGAAGGAAGAAGGAGAGAGAGAGGTATTCAACAAGACTGCGGGTGCTGGCGACTTCTGAAACTTATGGAAACTTGGTCGACGCCGTTTTTTTGGGGTGTTGGAATGGCATGTGCGGTTGCCATGGGGATTGGGGGTTGAGCCTCATACCAAGAAAAATGTACAGCGAAAAGGAATGTGCAAAGTGTGGGAGGCGGGAGTCGAAATGGATGTATTGAGACAAGGGTTTTTTGCCATGACACAATTATTTTTTTTTGCAAGTAAACTGACAAGAAACACTTGTTTTAATTTAATTGAGTCTGTATTATGGTGACGATTTAGGCGTGGTGGTGGTGGAGGTGGACTGCTGGTATCTTAAGAACCAAAGTCTTCTAATCCAGCAGAATGGTAAAGAACGTGGCTTGGTTCATAGGAGTGCACTTCCAGAACACCATTCTCAAAACGGTAAACGGAGAGAGTTTTTACGGATATTCCCTACCGGTGAATGCAGCCATCTCATAGTGGTACACTCTAGGAGCTGGAAGGAACCTTTCGCTATGCACAGTGGCTGCATCGTGAAATGCCGGAGTGTTCCACATGACGTGACTTTTTTTTTTGCAACGAAAGAAAGGCTGTTCATTCAAAGTCTCAAGTCTCACCCTGGAACGAGGTTCCGAAATTAAGACTTGTACAGATCAAAAAAGAGTTTCTGAAAAAATCAGCCTACTTTTTTGTGTGTGTCTTGCGTCGTCGTGAATGCATGAGCCGCACACCCTTGCATGTTGGGAACTGCTCTCTCTACTAAGGATATTCTTTTCAAGCACTTATTCTAGCCAAACGGCTTTTTAATTTCAAGTGTATGATACGACCTGAGTTTTTAGATTTCTCCAGCAAAAAAGTCCTTGTTCTTAGAGAAGTTCACAAAATGGAGAGAAATTTTTATTTTTATTTTAACTTATTTCTTGTCATACGTTGCAGTGAAACGGGCCAAAGTATAAAAGGATGGTCTCGGTCGATCGTCCCTTTGTTCCGGCTCTTTTCCTTTTTTCTTTTCCTTTCCCCCTCCTTTCTATGCTAAGGTATAAAAGTACGACATTGCCCCGTCTAAGAATTGGTTTCTCTTTCTCCAGTGTCATTTGTCGATACCATCTCCAATCTACTAACACTTCTTCATACACAAGCACCACCACCCGCATCCGCAAACAACACACAATGTCAGCCCCACAGATCCCAAAGACCCAAAAGGCTGTAGTGTTTGAAAAGAACGGCGGCCCATTGGAATACAAGGACATTCCTGTGCCAACCCCAGAGCCACACGAGATTTTGGTCAATGTCAAGTACTCTGGTGTGTGCCACACTGATTTGCATGCCTGGAAAGGCGACTGGCCATTGCCAACCAAGCTTCCACTGGTTGGCGGCCACGAAGGCGCCGGCGTTGTTGTTGCCAAGGGCTCCAACGTGACCAACTTTGAGATTGGCGACTATGCCGGTATCAAGTGGTTGAACGGCTCATGCTTGGGCTGTGAGTTTTGCCTCAAGGGCGCTGAGTCGAACTGCGCCAAGGCTGTCTTGTCTGGTTACACACACGACGGCTCGTTCCAGCAGTACGCCACTGCCAATGCCATTCACGCTGCCCAGATTCCAAAATCGTGCGACTTGGCCGCCATTGCTCCGATTTTGTGCGCCGGCATCACTGTCTACAAGGCGCTCAAGGTTTCGGACGCTGTGCCAGGCAACTGGATCGCGCTCTCTGGCGCTGGCGGCGGTCTGGGCTCGTTGGCCATTCAGTACGCCCGAGCCATGGGTTTCCGAGTGATTGGCATTGACGGCGGCGAGGAGAAGGCCAAGCTGTGTGCCGAGTTGGGCGCGGAGGCCTTTGTCGACTTCCGAACATCCAAGGACTTGGTTGCCGAGATTGTCGAGAAGACCAATGGTGGCCCACACGCTGTCATTCACTTGGCCGTTGCCGAGTCTGCCGTGACCCAGTCGACTGAGTATGTGCGACCAACCGGTACCATTGTGCTTGTTGGCTTGCCAGCCGACGCCTATGTCAAGTCTGAGATTTTCTCCCACGTTGTCAAGTCGATCAACATCAAGGGCTCGTATGTCGGCAACCGAGCAGACACTGCTGAGGCTTTGGACTTTTTCGAGCGAGGTCTTGTCCACTCTCCATTCAAGGTTGTCGGTTTGTCTGAGCTTCCAATGGTTTACGACTTGATGGCCAAGGGCCAGATTGCCGGACGATATGTCTTGGACACTTCAAAGTAGTTTGTTTTCTAAAAAAAAAGCTCTTTTTATTCATTATAGTTTTTCCTCTAAAAAAATGAAAGACAAATTAAGAAATTTATCTCTCTCCAAGTGATTGTACAGGTGTGTGGTTCTTGTGGTGTGTGTTTCCTAAGCGCGATCATTTTCATCGTCGTCCTCCAGATCCAAATCGACATTGGTGATTGACGTATCGAGCAAATCCTCAATGCCCCGATGGCGCGGCAAATGCAGCGGGTTGCTCCAGTTGCTCACCTTGCTGCCGTACTGCTTGGCCACTTTGACGGCCTGCTGGTAATTGGCCTCAAACCCATGATGTTCCTTCTGCACGCCGTGGAGTGATGTGACCGCACGCAGCTTGGATGGCGGCTGCACATGCGGCGGCGACAGGTCCAACGTCGAGTCCGAGGAATTCGTAGTCAATTCAGGCACAGACCCTGTCGATGTGCGTGAGTGGGCTAGTGACGACGATGAAGATGATGAAGAAGAAGAAGTAGATGCTAATAGCGGGCTCGTGATCGCACTCATAATGTATGTCTCTTGGCCAATATGCAGACAAATGCAAAAAAGGGGGTTTCGAATTCCATTTCTATGCAATCTTATTAGAGTTTCTAAGCGACATGCCGTGGAAACTTAAATAATACGGCTGATCCGCACACGCACTAGGCATTAGCGCCCCACGCTAACGCAGACCGATAATGCACCGATTATGCATGAAAAATTCATAAGATTCAAATAGCTATTATTGTGTTCTATACAGAAAAGATCGTAAATGTAATTCATTAAAGAGACTGCTCAAGAGCCCATGCAGCAGCAATGTCAGCGTCAAAGTGGCCGACCTTGTCAACACCCAATTGCTGGTCCAACGGCGCTCGACCAACGTCCTTGGCACCGAAATTGTGCACCTTCTTGGCGGTGTACTTAATACCGACAGGACCATACGCGACAACAACTTCCTCCACTCGCGAAAGAGTGTACTGGAGCTTCTGTGCCTCCTTGAACTTGCCCTGCTTGCCGAGCTGGTAGATCTTGACCACGGTCTTTGGGAAAATGCCGCTCATAGCGTCGATAGTGCCGTCGCAGCCAGCAACCAATGCTGGAAGAAGCAACTGGCCCAAACCAGTAATGGCCGAAAAGTTCTCCTTCTGGACCTTTGGATTCAATGCGACCTGGATGTACTGCGAAACGTCGCCGTGTGACATCTTCACACCAACGATATTTGGGTGTGCAGCAAGCACCTCAAATGTCTCGGCAGTGATCTTGAGACCGTTGGACACACCTGGGTAGTAGTAGATAACCACTGGCAACACCGACTCGTCAGCAACGGCAGTGAACCAAGAAACAAGTCCCTGCTGCGATGTAGAAGGAGCAAAGTAGTTTGGTGCAAGAACCATGGCAAACTCGGCACCAGCTTGCTTCATACCTTCAACATCCTCCAACGTCTCCTCGACAGAGTTCTGTGCGACACCAGCAAGCACTGGGAACGATCCGTGGCCAGCAGCGACAAGACCCTTCTTCACACCAGCGACAAAATCGATTCGCTCTTTTCTCGTCATGTGGATCATTTCACCTGTAGACCCGAGCAAAACGACACCAGTAATGCCATTCTCCGCCAAGAACACAGTGTGCTTGACCTGCTCTTCAACATCAACCTCCTCTCGGCCAACCTTGCCGCCAGCCTTGAAGAACGTTGGCGACGGGGTGTATACACCTGGAACTGGTGGCTGTGCTTGTGTCATTTTTTATATAGTGTGTGTCTGGTAGTGTGCTGTAAAAGGAAACGGTTGTGCAATCTCCAGCCGATATATATATATATGTCCAGCGGCACTTCTGCCCCCGCTTGCACCGAACAGCCGCTCGTGCCATGTGGGGGAGGTGGGGGGTTTGCGGGCAGGTGGATAGACGGCCCGCCCAAAACCCCACGTCCCCCACCATGCTGTATGGGAAATTTCACTGTCAAATATGGTATCTGATCTAGTTCGGGCTGGTGGATGTCGTGATGTCGCCTTGGTCGCACCAGCCGTTGACTGGCAGACAACTCAGGTACTTGCACCACGAACAATGGCCGCCGCCATTCTCAAACTGGCGGATCAGAGTGACAAAGTACACGATAGCAAGGGCCACTGCCACCGCTCTCACCGCAAACCATGCGTACCATATCTTTGGCCGGTTGGTGAAATGTTTCCGCGGTTGTCTCCAGTGGAACCGTGCGGCTTTCAAGTGGCGCTCGGTGCTCTCGCGCGTCTGCACAAGCCCAGTTCCGTCGTCGTACTCTTCGGAGCGGACAACATCGACAATTCGGGCTCGAATCAGTAGAGGTGATCGTAAAAGTGCAGTGCCGGTGAGTAGACCCATGGCGAACCCGCCAATATGCGAAAAGTTGTCGAGACCTGGTAATAGTCCAAGTACAAACGAAATGATGATAGATAGAATATGCACAAATAGCTCTCGCACTGGGTGCCTGTACATGGGCCAGTTGAACAGCAGCCCGAGAAGATCAATAGAAATGACTCCAAACAACGCACCAGACGCGCCGGTACTAGAAATGCCATCGGGGCTGAAGTTGCCGCCGAGAATGAAGCCAGCAATGCCGCTGGCAAAGTAAACAATGAAAAAACGAACAATGCCAATATTCTTCTCCAAATCACACCCCATAGTGAGCTGCAACAGCAGGTTGAATCCTATATGCAAAAACCCTGCGTGGATGAATATGGGCGTGATAAACCTCCACCACTGGTTTGGAGGGTTGCCCACGCCGCCCATACCGCACAGCTCGCTCAATGGGCATACGTTTGTTGCAGTGGTTGTGGAATTGGGGCATGGAAACAATATTTGTTGGTCGGTGATGCCAGGAATGGCATGCATGCAAGGTGTGAACCGCGACCCCATATTGATCATAACATATGTCGACGGCCCAATCATGGGATTGAATGTCGGTTTGGTCTGGATCGGGCTCCCAGTCAACGTGCCCATCTTGCCCAGCTCTGCTAGAAATACTGCCACTTGGATGATGCTTATTAGGTAACAAAAGTATGGAAGTTTCTTCCAGTTGATTTTGAATCTGCCCACACGGCCTCTTGCTACTCTTTCCGATACTGTCGGTTGTTTAGGAGGTCTTGATGGCTCATAGTAATTGTCGTCCATCATCATCGGTTCGCGGTCTGATCTCGGCACATCGTTCTGCTGAGCCACTCCAATACCCGACACCCCTCCGGGGTACTGCTGGTCTATCGACGTAAAGCTCTCGTTGAAAGGGTTCTTATTATAGCTGTTATAGCTGTTATAGCCGTCATTATTGTTGCTATAAGTATGCGAATCGACTGGAGTGAATCCACGGTACGACGTTTCTGGCACTGTGGTGCGAGACTGGTTCCACTCGTTGTACGGGCTGTTGCTATTCTCTCTGCGTGACGGGCGACTATATTCAAACTCGTTGTTGTCGTTCAAGGGTATACTGTCAGAGTACTGTTCCCCATGGTGGCTGGGGCGCTGGTACATTTTGGTTTTGGCGTTCTCCTGTCGATGTGGATGTCAAGCGGTTCAAACGCAGGAGATGCAAATGCTGCTTAAAATAAGAGACCTGGTACCTGAGAAGGAGAAGAAGAAGAAGGACGTGGGGATTTTTGTTCTATTCTCTAAGAATAAAAAGTGCACAGTTTGAGAAGTTAAGAATAAATTTCTTGGCAGTTTGAAAAGAACCTCAAACAAGCTGCTGCTCCAGTTTATTTTATGGGCGACACAGCTTAATTTCAGTGCTCAACTGTAAAAAAAAATAGAAATCCACACTAAAAATGAATGTGGCGCAAGACACTCACGCGCGGGCTGCTTCAAGCAAGGGACACTTGCCCAACTCTCCACGCACACAAATTTAGGGTTTTCACTAGAGGGATATGGCTGAGAACCGTCATTCAGTGGCATTTGTGTGCCTTGGTAATATGTACGGGGCTAGTGGGTTGTTTGGTACTAATTATTATCCAGATGCCGGTCGCCAATGGCAGAGTATGACTAGAAACGATACGAAACTCGACTAACACGGATCAAAGGGCCATCTTTACACACACCGTCAAGCAATCTGGCAGATCAGATGAGTTCCACATAGATAGTTTCGGAACAGGTGCGTACCATGTTGGCGAGAACCCGGATCGAAGGTCTATGGCCGAGTGCAAGAAGAACGGCGTACCGGTGAACCACAAGGCGCAAAAGTTCCAGCCAAAGCACTTTGACGAGTTTGACTACATCCTCGCTATGGATGAGATGAACTACGAAGATCTCATCTCGATCGCTCCGTCCAAGCAGGCTGAGCAGAAAGTGCACCTGTTCGGCGAATACCGAACCGACAAGACGTTTGGAAAGATTGTGCTCGATCCATACTACGGCGGAGCAGAAGGGTTTGCCACAAATTTTAATCAATTAACACATTTTAGTAAAGTCTTTCTAGATCAGCTGAAATAAAAAGTGGATATTTTTTTTTTCGAAATAACTTAGAGAACCTGTCGGAATGCTCGTCGCACTGGGGATCGCACATTCTCGCCCTTGTAGAACTCAATAGTCTGCTGAGCACGCTTGGCAATGCCCTCTGGAGTGAACTCAAAGTATTCGTAAACCTTCTGGAATGGACCAGAGGCACCGAATCGGTTGATACCAAACTGCTCGTGAGAGTACAATTGCCAGCCAAGAGTGGACATGACCTCGACGGACAAGATTGGAACGCCGTCTGGCAAAACAGACAGTCGGTACTCCTCAGACTGGAGGTCGAATGTGTGCCAGTCTGGAAGAGAAACGACACCAGCGTTGATGCCCTGCTCCTTCAACTTCTTGGCAGCGTCAACAGAAAGGTACACCTCGGAACCGGTGGAAATAATGATGACATCTGGCTTCTCAACAGAGACCAAAGTGTAACCACCCTTGGAGGCCTTTTCGATAGAGGAGCCCTCGAGCTGTGGCAAGTTCTGTCGAGAAAGAGCCAAGATGGATGGAGTGTGTCGGTTGGTCAATGCCTTGTAGTAAGCGGCAGAAGTCTCGTTACCATCAGCTGGTCGCCAAACGGAAACGTTTGGAGTGGCTCGGAAGTGGGCCAAGGTCTCGATAGGCTGGTGGGTTGGGCCGTCCTCACCCAAACCAATAGAGTCGTGGGTAGCAACCCACACGACCTGGTGGTGAGAAAGAGCAGACAATCGAACGGCACCGGCGGCGTATGAGACAAAGTTCAAGAAAGTACCACCGTATGGGATGAAACCACCGTAGGCAGCGATACCATTGAGAATAGCGCCCATACCGTGTTCTCGAACACCGAATCGGATATATCGACCAGTGTAGTCACCGAGCTTTGTGGATGGTGGCTGGAAGTCAACAGCCTGCTTCCATCGGGTCAAGTTGGAGCCGGTCAAATCGGCAGAGCCGCCAATCAACTCTGGCAACTCCTCGTAAATCTTGGAGATGACAGTCTCAGACAACTTTCGAGAAGCGACAGCTGGGTCGGCTGGGGTGTAAGTTGGCAATGCCTTCTCCCATCCAGCTGGCAATTCGCCGCTGATTCGTCGCTTCAACTCGGCAGCCTCGGCGCCAAACTTGGAGGCGTACTCCTCCAACTGCTGGTTCCAAGCCTTTTCGAGAGCGGCGCCTTGCTGGGCCTTCTCGCCGTAGAACTTGTAAACTTCCTCTGGAACATCAAAGGTCTTGGATGGGTCAAAGCCAAATGCCTTCTTGACGCCCTCAATGTCGTCGGCCTTCAATGGAGCACCGTGAACAGAGTGGGTACCGGCGAGCTTGGAGCCAAAACCAATGGTGGTGGTGATCTTGATGCAAGATGGCTTATCAGTGACCTTCTTGGCTTCTTCAATGGCTCGGGAAATGCCCTCGAGATCATTGTCACCGTCCTTGACCCAGATGGTGTGCCAGCCGTATGACTCAAGTCGCTTCAAAACGTCCTCGGTGAAGGCGACATTGATATCACCGTCGATAGTAATGTGGTTGTCGTCGTAGAATGTGATCAACTTGCCGAGCTGCAAGTGGCCGGCCAAAGAGCAAGCCTCGGAAGCGACACCCTCCATCATGCACCCGTCACCAAAGATGGAGTAAGTGTAGTTGTCGATAATGTCGTAGCCTGGCTTGTTGAAAGTAGCGGCGAGCTGCTGCTGGGCAATGGCCAACCCGACAGCGTTGGAGATACCTTGGCCCAATGGACCGGTGGTGCACTCAATGCCTGGCAACTCGGCCTCTGGGTGGCCCGGGGTTCTTGATCCAATCTGTCGGAACTGCTTAATGTCGTCCAACGACAAGTCGTAGCCGAACAAGTGCAAGAGAGCGTACTCGAGCATGCAGGCGTGACCATTGGACAAGACGAATCGATCTCGGTTGAACCACTTGTCGTTCTTTGGATTGAAGTTCATGTGGTTCTTCCACAGGGCGTGGGCAACTGGAGCGAGACCCATTGGAGCACCTGGGTGACCAGAGTTTGCCTTGGCAACGGCATCGACCTGTTGGTAGCAGTTAGCATCCAATTCTATGTTTGAATCTCGTTGACTTTGTCGATTCCGTGAACCGCCGCCCAATTGCTCATCATCCATCTCACAATTTCTCCGGGAATGCAATGGAACATATTAGACGGAGCGAAACAACGAAACAGCAACACAATCAACAGCAATTGCACCAGTGAGGTTACTAAAACTAAAAAGACGTACCGCAAGCAGTCGGATTGTGTTGATAGCCTTGGTGTCGATATCGGAGTACTGGACCATCTTGTAGCAGAACTTCTAATCAAGTGTGGAAAATAAACAGCAAGACAGGGAAGTTTTAACAAAGTCGACCACCGCGCTGCCGGTTGAGGGTGTCCCGGCAGCGGAGCGCGGGGGCGGCGGCGCGGCACACGCGGCAGCCCGCTTGGAGTTTTCTGTGCTCTCAAGCCCAACAAGTTTTTTGTTGTTGCTTGGGCGCGCGGGCGAGAGTGGTCCTTTGGGGGTTTGGCTTGGTGGGGCTGATTGATTGGCTGTTGGTAGTTAGGCTTTAGTTAGGGAAATTTCTGATAGATGAAGGTATTCTAGAAGTTCTAATATACGGGAGCTCCGGATGCCGCCGCTACGTCTAGGGTGAGCAGCTGTACTCTTGTGCAATTCTCGTCGGGGATTGCCGACTGTTCCGGCATTTCATTTCATCTCAATCTATAGCTCATCCCCTGGTGCGGCTGCAGAGATCTCCTACAGCGGCCAGATCCGGTAGTCCACAGATCCATATCGTTTGGCAATATAAAAGTGTATCGATAAAAATGACATATATATATATATATATATATCTGTGTTAATAAAAACTCTCGAGGGGAAAAAGTACAACGAAGGGGAATAGAAAAGACGGTGGTGGTTAAAAAACAAAAAAAATGGTGAAGCTCTCAGAGCTGTTTTTGAAAAAATGCATAGTGTTGAAACAAAGTTTTTACTCCTGGACCTGGTACTTGTCGTCAAACGGACTGTTCCTGCCAGTCTCGTTGTCATCTTCGTCATGTTGATCGTGGTGTTGTGAATAGAGGAACGCCTCCATTGGCACGTCGTCCATCACGTACTCAGACTCCCGGCCGTTGACTTGGGTATTTCGTTTGGATGCGCTGTTGAGTGAGGCCTGTCGTGAGAGACGGTTAGTATTTGTAGACTTGACGGATTGTGGCCGTGACTTGGCCGATTTGAATGATGCAACCGACGACCGTGCTGCTACCGACCCACGATTATTGTTATTATCGATCATAAACGGTACGTCGAATCCAGACGTTGTTGAGAATCGTAGTCGCTCAGAAGACGATGTGGAAACCACCGAGTCGACATTCCCTGGGGTGGCATTAACCACCGTCGGCATTGGTGGTGGTGGTGGGGATTGCGAGTTACGCTTGTTGTCCTCAGCCTCTCCCTCGCTGTCACTGCCAGATTCTTCTTCCTTGATCATATCATTTTGCAACCCAACTGGGCCGTTCTTGCCAATTCGAATCGAGTGGGCATTTGCACGTTGTGAGCCTATAGGTCGCGCCTGGCCAATTTGAACAGGACCATTGGTCAAGCTGACAGGCATGGCCTGGCCGACTTTGCCAACACTGACCAAACTTGGCTTGGCGTTGACAGCAGTCATCATCGACTCGTCAATAACAGCGGTAGACCCTCTATAGTTAGTCGTAGCAATGGAGCTTCGAATGCCGGGGCTGTCTGTCATTTGTGACATTCGTGAAAGATGCGAGTTCCTCATCAAGTCCTCTGCGCTGAAGAACTGTTCGCCGTACATTGTGATAGGTACATCAGGCATGGGCGGAATGTCGGATCCTCTGCTTTGGAGGCCTGGAACGTATGCAATAGGAATGACGTTGGATTGTCGTGTCATGTTAGTATTTACCGAAGCCAAAGAGGCCATCGTGTGCCGCTTATCCTTCTCGAAATAGCCCGGCTCTGCATCCACGGGCGTGATATCGTCTTTGAGCTGCTGTCCCTTTCGTGGTGAGTAATAGTACTTCCATAACAAGAAGCCCGCTACCAATGCTAGTACCACTACTCCGCCCACAACGCCGCCAGCAATAGCACCTGCGTTTGAATGACTAGGAGACGATGGCGGAGCAGCAGATGTAGGTTGTGGACTATTACTGCCAGGGATGGCTTGACATATCGCTTCAGCACACTGTTCGCATGTTTGGGTCGTGTAGATACACTCCTGCCCCTGTGGACACGAAGGGCAGGTTGGGGTGTCGCACTTGACACAGTCACGGCGAAGCAACAGTGACATGTCTATATTGTGTGTGTGAAAACGCCTCTTAACTGAAGTATCTCTTTAGGTCGATTAAATGTCGTAAAAATGTTGGTTAGAAAAGGTAAAAGAGAAAGGGAGGACCGAAAAAAAACTTGTGTCAAAGAGTTCAGGTTCTCTGGCAAGGGGGGAGAGGAAGGAAGGAGAGGAGGGTCCTGCCTGGTATGTGTCGCGGGCCCCCGAATGGAAAAATGTATGGACTTTTTTTTTCTTTGGTAGAGGATAAGCCACACTCTCTGGAACTCACGGGATATTCTTCAAATGATGTCAAAGTGTTTGAATTTTAGAAGCGCTGTGTGAAATCCATCCCTAAAAGAATTGCCGTGGAAGATTTAAGGTTGTCCAATATCAGATAGACGGTTGAACTGTAAAATAGGGTTCAATCAACATATCTCTAAAGCCAAAGGCCGCCCCCCGTTAGATCCAAATGGACTCTGCAAACTATGAAAAACGACGCTAAAAAACAGGTCGCTTGGTCAGGCAGAAACTTGAAACAAGCAGCTTCCGCGCATAAATTACAGCCTGAAATCAGACTGCCGCTTTGAATATGCACAAACATGCAGGAGTCTAAGAAACTGTACTGTACCCACCATCTGATCTGAATGGACGTGAGGGTCTCCGGATTCCTTGTTCCTATGGAGTCGTTATTTTGTGGATTCTCGTCTGCTTAGATTCTCCTAGACCGCATGTGTAAATTGATCCAGATTATCCCGCCCCTGAGCTGAGCTGTCACAGTTTCGCCGTAGTTCCGCAACCGGTCAAATTGAATCCAAAATCCATTCCCCCCAATACGTAGCAACTATCATAGATATCTCACACATTATTCGCTTAATAACTTTACTCAGAGCAAAAATAACTCTGAAACGTTTATTTCAACATTCCTTCCTAAATGAGCAATGATGAAAAAAAAATGTCTTTGCCAACGCTATAAACGGCGATCGACACGGATAATTACCCAATTAGGCCGGCTGCGCTCTGGCAGTTTCAAGTTTTCGTGCACCAGGGGCAGCGGCTCACTGTGTTGGTGGACTACACCAGTATAGACTAACGAATATTACTTGATCACTTGCGATTGGACTTGGAATTTCATGTGCTCCAGTGATCAGCACTTTGACACTGCATCTAATGTGGCATGTTGACACATTTTAACAAGTGTGGATCGATAACCCACCGAAAAAGCCGAGATTTAGACTCGTCTAATTGTACTATATATCCCACGCTTCTAAATGGTATCGTTGATTCTACTGGTTCTATTTATATTCACCCCAATTGCATACTCTGATACAACCTCGAGATACCATCGCTACCGAATCGACCACGCGTGCGACGTTGCCTCCAGTACGTTTGTTCCTTATTCCGGCATCCGCATCCAACAAGCGCGCTATGCCAACTTGCTCAGAGGCGACCTTGGCGCAGCGAGCCGGAAAATGAGAGCCAGCGTCTGTATGCATGGCTCTCGGTACACCCAAGCATATGCAGAATACAACACATCTGTTGCGACGACAGACTGGGTGGATTGGAGCGCCAAGTTCTGCTTCACTGATCAATGGACACCGCTAGACTACCGAGGATGCTATATCATGATCAAAACGCACGAGTACCAGCAAACGTTGCAATTATTAATGGCCAATCGTCCCGCTGGGTTGTTGTATAAATGTGAAAGCATTAATGAATGCAACAAGCCGTACCCATTTGCTACATTGGTGTCTGATGAAGCGTACATGGCGTGGGACCGGCCAAGAGACGCAGTGAACCAGACGGCGATACGAATCCCGCTCATGTACACTGCAGAGCTGTTTTCAGACCAGCATTTGAGAAATACAGAAGTGCTTGTACTGTGTACAAAGCAGTTTGGCACCTCCAAGGCTAAGGAGCCTGGGCCGCGACTGGTGCGGCGTCTAATGATTGTTTTAGATGCAGCGCTGGGGCTGAGGAGAAGCAAAGCTGCCACTCTGGAGGCGTTGAATGATAAATTGGTGGAGTTATTCATGTTACGGAATAAACGGGTTGCCAAGAAGTTGATGGATAAACTGGCTGTGCTAGTTGAAAAATACACATAAGGAAACAAAAAATCTGCATTATTCATCGTTCATAAAATTTTCTCTATTATACACTTTTGATATCTACATTTCGAAATACTGCTGCCTGCACTGGACAGCTTCCCGTCTCACAGCACGCTTCGGATCCTCCAGCGAGGTGCGCAGTGCGTTGATAATCTGGTCACGATATGGCTGAAGTGCGCTCCGCTGGATCGCCAGTGGCAGCGCTCCTAGACATTTCAGAGCAGAAATACGCACAGATACAGAGCTGGTCTTTTGACCATCTCGCGCATCGAGCAGGTTTCGAACAAGACTGTCTATTCGTCCGCCCAACAGACTGGCCGACTCGGCCAACGTTGCTAGTACAGTGTCGATTGCCGCTTCCTGTACACGTGGATTAGGAACGGCAATCGATTCTAGCAATAGGGGCAAGAACTTTTCAAGTTCTGGGACCAGGATCTTGCTAGGCGTGTACCGCAACAACGACGCCAGCGCAGCCAAGTATGATTCCTGGTTAGACTTACCAGACGTCAACTTCGGCAAGACGAAAGCAAAAAGTCGCTGCTTGGCAAGCAGTCGAGCGACTACCTTGTTCTCTTTACTTAGCACTGGATCGTCGCATACAATAACGCCAAATGCCTTGCTAGCGGCATTGCCCAACTCTGCCGGCAACAGATCGATAATCGACGTACATATATCGTAGCCCTGTTGGTCGTTGCGCATAACAAGCCCCTTGGCATAATAAGCAGAAATCTCGAGCTCATTCAATGCTTCGCTGCTTTCTTGACTGGGCACGCTAAACTCCAGCTTTTCGTTGATCCACTTGTTGGAGCACAATGCAACGAGTCTCAAATAAGCACCTCTTTGGAAAATTACACGAGTCTCCCCGAGCATCTTGACTGCCTTGTGGATAAGCCTAGAGCCACTAACCGGTACTTTTGCAGACACCGGTGCAAGCGAGAGTGTGAGCAGTTGAGCGAGACTTGTAGGGCGGTCAAACACATCAAAGGCGTGAATGCCGTTGGACTTGTTCTCCACAAACGCATCAGTGACCTTAGTAGCCCATACCGCCTGGTTGAGCTCGTCGAGACGTCGTACCAGGAACTCGGCAACAGTGCCTGCAGCATCGACCACAGTCTCATGCTGTAACGTGTCGTTACCCTTGATAATCTTGTTGAATAGTGGGGTCACCAATGTCTCAATGTACCTGGTCACGTCGTGCTTCTTTTCGTCCAATTTATGGATGACTGCCAGTAAGGTGGAAATAATGGCAAGAGGGTATCTGTGTGACGATTGAGCAGCTACTGCGTCGAGCTTGAATAAAAGCCTAGTCTTGAGTCGTTCGAACACCTCTGGCGTGACTGAAACAGAGGCAAGCGCAGACAGGACAAAATCAATTGATTTTTGAGCACTGGCAGCAACTTTGAATTCTTGCGTGTGGTCACTATCAGGAAGCTCTGCCAGAAATGCAGGATATGTGATCTCGACAATGATATCCGGGTACGTGTCGGAGATCTTGCTCAAACTGACCAATGCAGCATCACAAAGCTCTTCGTTATCATCCTTCAATACAGTGTCATCAAGGTATTGTACAATCAAACCAACCTCTTCCCTAGTTGGAAGCTTTCTCAAACTACAAATGACAGAAAGACCTCGAATGGCCAACTTTCTCAGTGCCAGATCGTCCTTATTTGCACCCATAAGAGCTTTGGCAAATGCGGCAATCACCTCATCCTTGTATTTTTCCATGCCGTTAGATTCTTCAGACGCTGCAAGGAAGAGTATGAGCACGTTGAGAATGCCCGTCTGAGCCTGCACCGTCGGGGAGTCTGAATACTTGGCAAGCATTTTGGGCACCACAAACTCTCGTAAATCCTCAAATGCTTCGACCGACGACCTTGCCACTGAGCTCGTCAATTTGGCAACTGGGATTGTGAATTTCCCAGCAGGATCCTCCAACTTTTCAGACGTTTCTTCCTTGACGGCTGCGATATATTTCTGCTTGTCTTCGATGCTTGAACCTAGTGTTTGGAGCACCTTCAACGCCAGGTTGATCATCTCATCTTCTTCATCAGACCCATGCAACACCTCATATTTCACACCGTCCCATATCGTTTGCCACTCGGCATCGATATACTTTGCATCGTAATTCTCCAAACACGCTAGCATTGTCTCAAATGTATCCCGCTTGACACTCTCCACGCTGGAATTGAGTCGTTCCACCAAATCAGAGAATGCAAATTCCGCAAACAATCCGTTGGCAGAGATGGAGTTTCTCAGTGCTTGCTTCAAGTCCTGAGAGGTGATCCCATAAGGATCGTTCTTGGGCGGTTCAAATGTGATTGGAAAATAGCAGAACGTAACGTCGTAAAGGTCTTGCACCCGCCCAGAGATATCGAAAGATGTAAGAATCTTGTGTGAGATTTTAAAAGAGATGAGCAGATTTCTTGGATCTTTCTCTCCATTCGTCAGATCAACAAATGTCGAGATGTACTGATCCGGATTTTGCGTAAAGTGCGGCTCATGTGCGGTCACCAGCGCATCTAAAAGCTTATACACTTCATACCGCTCATTCTGCACATGTTTTCGCATATTGACCTCCTTCAGCTCTTTGAGAATCTTGGAAATATCAGCGACAGAAAACTCGGCCATTTGCACCACAGCTTGCAGACCCTTTGCAACTTGCTCAAGGCTCGACTCATCCTCGAGCCGGTCCACTAGAAACCCACATATGACACTGATTTGCTGCTTTTTCAAATTAGCCCTGGGCAGCTCAGTCAGAACCCCAGAAATAAGTCCAGTAGCTTTCGCACGCTGCTTTTCATCATCTTTTGTCAAATAGTCACCGAGCAGCTGAACTACATCTAGAAGCTTATGTTTGCCACCGGTGATCACTACTTCTGTCAGCACGTTTCCAATATATTCTCTTAGCATACACTGAGAAATCTCCTTTGCAACATCATCTTCACCAGCAATCCCCAGGTTTACCAAAATGCTCAGCGACCGCTCAGTCATTTCCTAGTGGTTGGTTGATTGGAGCGCGCGGGTCGTGGGAGCGCTGCGATTGTTAACACACACCTCCCCAAGATGTCATGGCCATGGCCCCATCGCTTTAGACAAAATAGAGCTGAGTTGACCGGCAGCATACCACCAATATATACCAACAGAATGACGACATCCATCTCTAGAGTATATGCACACGTCAACTCGCAAATGCCCAGGAACTACTGGGATTACGGTACGTTGTCGAATTTTTTTTTTTAAGCGCCCACGACTAATTGAACTAACAAAAGACGCAGAGACCGTGACGTTCAATTGGAATGCCCAAGAACCATATGAGATACTCAACAAGATCGGCCGAGGCAAATACTCAGAAGTATTTCTCGGAATGGACATACGCACAAACACAAAAGTAGTGATCAAAGTGCTGAAGCCGGTAAAAAGGAAGAAGATCAAGCGAGAGATCAAGATTCTGCAAAATCTCAACGGCGGCGTCAACATCATCAACTTGCTTGATATTGTTCGCGATGCACAATCAAAAACTCCTTCACTGATATTCGAGCATGTCGACAATACTGATTTCAGGACGCTATATCCAAAACTGGTCGACTTGGATATCCGCTTTTATATGTACGAACTGTTGAAAGCGCTCGACTATGCGCATTCCAAGGGAATCATGCACAGAGATGTCAAGCCACATAATGTCATGATTAACCATGAGAAACGAGAATTGAGGCTGATCGACTGGGGGTTGGCGGAATTTTATCATCCTGGACAAGAGTACAATGTTCGAGTAGCCTCACGATATTTCAAGGGACCAGAGCTACTAGTTGACTTTATGTTGTACGATTATTCGCTAGACTTGTGGTCCTACGGAGCGATGCTTGCTTCAATGGTCTTCAAGAAGGAACCGTTTTTCCACGGCAATTCAAACACGGATCAACTGGTGAAGATTGCGCGTGTGCTCGGAACCAACGACTTGCACTTGTATCTGGATAAATACTCGCTGCAACTAGGGACAGAGTATGATGACTTTGGAACATACCCCAAGCGATCATGGCAGAGGTTTGTCAATGCAGACAATGAGCATTTAGTTTCGGAGGAGGTGTTTGATCTTTTGACCCATTTGCTCAAATACGATCACCAGGAGCGACCTACTGCCAAGGAGGCAATGGCGCATCCTTATTTCGATCCTGTCCGAGCCGGGCCACCAGCTGCTGTGACACAGACAAGACAGAATGGCGAGCAGAATGACGAGGATGACGAGCCGATGATGAATGGTGCTTAATATCAAGTTGAGCCCCGCCGCAAGTCTCGCGGCAAACGCGGGCCTGCATTTCTCTCGCCCCTCATGTTGACGACTTTATTTTTATTTTTGCATTGTACCGGATGATTTTTTTTATTATTCAAACATAACCTACTTTATTGCTGGATGTTGTGCGATTTTTTATTATTACGAATTCTAATAGAATAATGGCTTTGTGCTGAGTTGACTTGAGAACATTCTGCCTTTCAAAGCTGCCAGAGCTGATCTGAGTCGAAAGTGCAGCGGTAAATTGTGCATTTCGCAAACGAGTGCTTCTAGTTTGGTCCTCAACGGCTCGTATCGTTCGGTCACTGTGTCATCACATGCCTTGAACAATTGCATCAGCAGGTCGCATGCGTAGATAGTGGTGGCATTTTGAGAGTAAGAGTGTGCGATCCTAACTGCCTCGTACCTGGTTGCCCGCACAATGTGGTCCACAATCATTATCGCCGCCTCGTACCGCATTATATCTGAAGCTTGGGCCATTGTCGTAGCTGTTTCTGTTACGTATTCGCTTACCTTATTGTCGACTCCAGCTGCAATCCATGCGATGCAGCATTGCACAATCTCTAGCCTCTCTGTGTGAAGACTCGCAATCTGATTGAAAAGCGCCAACAACGCATTGCACACCTTTTGTGTCGCACTTAGATCTAACTTTGTGACCCAATTGCGTAATGTTTTGACGGCGCTCATCCTCACTTCACGTTGTTGGTGGATATTTAGGCACCTCAGGCATGCGTCGACGACTAAGTCGCATTCTGGTTCATGCACAGCCTTCCTCGTCGGTTGCGAGCTTGGCGGCAGTGGTTTATTCTCAAGAAGTTCAACCCTCGCAGTGAGCCTGACTACTTGTTCGACGGATTTGTTGTACTGCTCTCGCCAGAATGTCGAAGTGTCGTCGGCTCGTCTAGCAATTGCCTCGACATACTCTATGTGGTTAGCGAGGATTCCTAGTTGGCAACATACGACGAGTGTTCATGTACGATGGCTTGTGTTTCTGGATTGCAATGTACTTGGGATATTAGTTGCTGTGTGACTCTGAGGGCGTACTAGTGCGAGGAAGACCTCGATCTTGTCGCTACGGGGTTGCAATGTGGATGTCATGAGGAAGGAAGATCGACAGCCAATCACTTCATACAATACAGTATTAGAATGAGCCTCAAAACTCCGTCTTAACTCGTAAGCCGTATAATCCGGTAACTATTAAAGTACTCATGATGAAATACTCGAAGATCAACACTCCTGGATTACTCTCTGCAATTCTCTATTCTCTCTACGCCCATACCAAAATCTCCAAACAGGTAGTCTTTGTAAGTTTGCTTTTACTTCCTTCCCATTCACTCCATGCCTTGAATCATGATAGCAACCTCTCTGGATGACCTGTTCAATTGTACTTACAATTCTATGTTTCCTCAGTCTTACCTCCGCCCTCTTCGTCGATGATTATAACCCCCTTAATATATCTACCATGAGCAAGAGCCAGCATAATGAGACAATTTTTATGGCGTGATGATTGACAAACTAGACGGTCCAGAGAGGTCTTTTGAGGTCAAATAAATGCCAAACTAGATTTGAAGCCGCAGTAGTCGCGGCGGGTGCCACACATTATAGCATTATATGTTATATGCGCTCCGAACTGATTTGAATTTGGGAACATTGAGGAGCAGAGATTTCATAGGTGATAATACGATGATAAATACTGTCTCCGGTAATGGTATCAGTATGATCACTAGCTGCAACGACCCTGAGGACTTTACTACAGTCAGTTGGCGAGTGCGAAAACACGTGACTTTTAGGTGTTGGAGGCCCTGAATTAAAAAGCGAACGGGAGTTAATTGCAGAGCAATAACTAAAAAGAAAGGAAAATTTTATGAGCTACTTTTGAGCATTTGGATTTTTCAAATTGTTTGGTTGTGTTTTAAAGTTGAGCCACTGCGGCTGTGCACAAAGCTTACAAACGTGTCCCGTTTCCTTCTCTCCTTGTCACAGACACTATGGCAACTTTGATCGAGCCCAAGACTACAGCAGACCCTGTACGAGTCGACAAGAGGGTAGTGCTGAATGCTATCAAAAGCAATGCGACGGACTTTGTGATTATCGACCTCAGGAAGGGCGACTTTGAGGGCGGATACATCAACGGCGCCATCAACCTACCAGCCCAGAGCCTGCACCAGACTATCGAGACAATTTACAAAATCTTGAAGGACTCGGGGAGGAAGAAGATCTACATCCACTGCATGTCGTCTGCTGCCCGTGCGACAAAGGCGTGGGGCTGGTTCCAGGACTTGGTCGAAAAGTACGGAGACGAGGAGAAGGTGTTCCCGGCTATTATGACTGGTGGCATCATGGGCTGGATCAGCGGTGGTGACGAGTATATTGAGAAGTTGGCAGACTATGATCCTGCGCATTGGCAATGAGGTGTGTGGACCACCTTGGTGTATGTAGCTTGTGCCGTGGCCATTTTGTTGCAATTATACAAGAGGTGGTCCTCTCCGTCATCTAATGAACTGTAGCAATTTTAGTTGAGTAAATTGGAATATAATACGCGCAGTCGAAATGCAATTTGCTTAATATATGCTGCAACTGGTCTCGGGTGACGAAGCGCGAGGACGCGCTCATAAACGCGTCTCGTAAATTTCACATTTCCACGCGTCTTGCACCACCACTCGCGCCATTTCACCAGGACGATGAGCGACAAAGAGAATGATGTCCCCGTTGCAAGCATACCAAAGTCGACAATGTCGTTTCTGGACATGTTTGAGGGAGGATCAGACTGGGGCAAGACTAAGGGTGCAGAGGCGGAAGTGAAGGAGTCAAAGTCGGATCCAGAAGACGTGGTACTCGCAACGCCAATTACAGATAAACAAGTAACAGAGACGGAAATCAAGGATGTATCTGTGAGCGACAAAGAAAGTACCAAAGAGTATATTGCAGATACCAAATCATCAAGCGCGACAGCGAACCTCAGCAGCATGTTCGGTAGTTCTACATTGGTTACAGCAGCTGAAGCAGAGGGCAGCAAGGAAGAACTTGGAAAAGAAGAAAGCAAGGTCAAAGACATGTTCTCTGGGTCGTCGTTGCTAGCAGAGGAAGACGAGTCGCAGAACGTGTTTGAATCAATGGACACAGAGCCGTTCGAGGATTCAATAGACTTGGACTCCCAGTCGCACCTTTTATCACCTAAAGCGTCAGAACCAGTTAAAAATGTCTCCAGAATACGACCCCAGAGTACTGACATTAATGTCACCACTGCTTACCTTAGCAATGGTGAAGGTCTTGTGTTGAGAGCACGCGATCCAAGGCGCCTAGAAAAGGAAAAGAACTTGCAGCAAAATTCACAATCGCATTTTGGAATTGAAATTCATAAACTACTCGCTCAAGTGCGCAGCGAGATGGAGGAAGCTAAAGCCAAAAGCGGTCGGATTCTTACTCAAAACCGAGAGCCCCACGAGGCTGACGTTGAACGCAAGAAGCACAAAACACCCAAATCACTACTGTCTGAGAAGTATAGACCAAAGATTTGGACTGATTTGGTGGGTAGCGAAAAGCAGCATCGGTTCATGCTTAGGTGGCTAATATCGTGGTCGCACGTGGTGTTTAACACTCCGCTGGCGGAAGACAATAGCAGCGAGGATAGGTATCGAAAGCACGATTCATTGGGACGGCCAAGAAAGAAAATACTGCTTGTGCATGGTGCGCCTGGAATAGGCAAAACAACTGTCGCACACGTGCTGGCCAAGCAGGCCGGCTACGATGCGATGGAGATCAATGCCAGTGACGAACGAAACGCATCGGTGGAAACAAATGGTGATACCAAACGAGTGAATATAATCAAAAACAGAATCGCAACCGCGGTAGCCAGTCAGCGTCTCGGCAGCCGCGGTAAGCCAGTATGCATCATCGCCGACGAAATCGACGGCGCGGCAGAGAATGGTTTGATTCGAGCGTTGGTCGAATTGGTGCGTGCAGACGACCGAGCTTTAGTCCGGTACCAAAATGAGGATGGAACAAGAAGAGCAGTCAATATGAAGAAGAAAAAAGGTGATTCAACTCTGTTACAACGCCCAATCATCGCAGTGTGCAACGATGCGTTTGCTGCAAACTTGAGAGAGCTCAGGCCATACTGCGAGATGGTCCACTATACCAAGGTATCAAACCATAATGTCGTCACTCGACTGAAAAATATCTGTAAGAAGGAAAAAATCGACGCCGATACTAGTGCATTGACTGAGGTAGCGGACGTTATGGAAGGCGATTTGCGAAGCTGTTTGAACTTGCTCCAGTTCGGCATGAATCGGTCGGGGAACGGCAAACTCATGTCCAAAGATACTACGCTTGCGTTGAAGAGTGCGGTAAACCGTGTTTTCAGACAGGGCAAAAAGCCACGAGCGGAGGAAATTTCATCGGTACTAGAGCTAGCTCACGGATTTGGGGACTACGACAAGCTGATCAACGCCTGTTTCAACATGTACCTGCACAAGAGATACTACGACGACTTGCATAAGAAGCCAGTGGAGTTTGGAGAATGGCTCAGTTTCTACGAGCAGTTGAATAATTCAATGTGGCGGAACCAGAATTTCCAGATGGGTGCTTACTTTGCCCATCCCGTCGCTGCAGCATACAATCTGTTCAGCTCAACGATGAACCGTACCGAAGATAAGGTCATTTCAGACTTTGAAGTTTTTGAAAACAGGCGGAAGACCAAAGCTCTTGGGAAAGAAATACTGGCAAAAATTGATCCTAATATCCGGCATATGCTTGACTACGATAAGTTTATGATGGAATTCTCGCCTTACGTGCTGCAGATCATCAACCCTAATATCGAGTCCAGCAGCGTGAACAGCTTGTCAATAAAGCCCACTGAGAAACGCCAGCTCGAAAATGCTGCGGAGGTGATGATGGGCCTCAATATCCAGTTCAAGAAGGAAAGACTGGATGGAGGATCGCTCATCTTCAGACTGGAGCCGCCGTACGAGCAACTTGCCAAGTTCAGTGAAGAAGAAAAACAAAAGGCATCTGTGGGCAGTCGATACACTGTTAGGCAAGCGTTGGTCGAGATTATCAGAAAGGCGCAGGCTCCTAAGACAGCCGATGCAAGTGCGATGAAGCGAACGAGAGACAATGGTTCAGATACACAACGGGCTAAGAAGCAGAAGCTGGATCGTAAACCCAAGGTGCGAAAGGACTTTTTCGGACGCGTCATTGAAAGTCAATCGGTTTCTGGAGATGGATCACCAGCGCCTCTTGAGGAAGAGGAGGAAGGGCCTAGAATCTGGGTTCAATATGCTGAAGGTTTCTCCAACGCAGTTCGCAAGGACATTACATGGAAAGAGTTCTGGTCGTAAATCACTTTGTTATATTTCCCTCTATACTTGCATTAATAGGTTAGCATTACATACTTTACATGTTTATTCATCATTCCGATGGAGGTGTGCCGCCATTCGGGTGGTTGTTGTTTGATACCTCGGCATGGTCGTGCCCGTCCCAGTATTTCAACCGTCGTGCAATCAAATCGTCTGCCCACTTGCTGACTTGAGGGGTCTTGATTAACTTTCTCACACCCATGCACTGGCCCATATCAATCTTGCGATTGAATCGTCGCTCTTCTTCCACGCATTGCACCATGAACTCGTACTTGTCAACATCCTTGACGAATCGCGCTTCAGAAGATCCAACGGTCTCGTACTCCTGCCAAAGATCGTAGATCTCCTGCGCAGCGTTTTTGTTGAACGGCGCAATAAGGTCTCTCAAGTATTCCATAGTCGTCAATTCCCGCCTGTGCTTCTCCTCCTTGTCAATGCCGTCGAATGGAGTGATGTCGCCAACAATAGCTTCCGCCATGTCGTGGACCAGTGCTATCTTCATGCACTTGGACGAGTCGAGCTCAGGGGGACAGAAAAATGCAAGGGTCCCCATCCGGTACATGTGATCAGATATAGATTCGGAGTCATTGACGTTGTATAATAACCAGCCAGTACGTTTTGTAGTCTTGAGTCGGCCCAATATGTGCAGAAACACCTGCAGGTTCAAGGTCGTGTCATGGTCGGTTTCCAGCTCTTTCAACAGATCCTTAAGATCCTCTGGAATAGCCTTCTCTACTGTCCATTCATCGAGTATTACGGGCGTCATGATAGGGTGATAAGGTCTGTTGTCCTTCGCAGGGCAGCCGTTGGCCGTTTTTGAATGCAGGGTGTTTTGAAGAGGAAGCCTTTATATACATTTTTTTTTCCTTGTGGGGTTTGATTTTTTTTTTCATACTCTGAGTTCACAAGAGTGAAAACCCACAGATTGCGGTATCTAAGACTATTACATATGGATGACAATTGGCAGATAGGAATATGTATGATACAATTGCATTGCAAAAAAAATTTTGGAGCTAGTACCGACCCTACTGCGCCCAGTAAGCCTCACGCTCCGCGATGACCTCGTCAGCCCATTGGCTTACCTCCGGAGTCTTGATTTGCGATCGCACCGACATAAATACACTCAAATCTTTCTGCTTCTTGTATCGTTTCTCTTCTTCTAGGCACTGGACCATGAGCTCGAACTTGTCGATATCCTTGATATACCGAGCCTCCGGCGAAGACACATTCTCGTATTCGTTCCAAAGGTCGTAGATCTCGCCAGCTACTTTGGAATTGAATGGCTCCAGGAGTTTACGCAGGTAAGCCATGGTGTCTAGTTCTCTTCTATGCTTTTCTTCTTTAGTGACGGGATCTGCCGGAGTAATGTCTCCGACTACTGCCTCAGCCATATCATGCACCAGCGCAAGTTTCATACATTTGCCGCTGTCGAGTCCATCTTGGCAAAAGAGTCCGAGAATGCCCATTCGATACATGTGGTCCGAGATGGACTCGGCATCGTCAATGCCAAAGTTGAGCCATCCAGTACGTTTTGTGAGCTTGAGTTGCTTGATGATATTGAGGAACGCAAATAGATTTTGAGTCGGGTTACCGCCTTTGCTGAGTGCATTCAGCCTCTCCTGCACATCAGCAGGTATGGCTGCTTCGACTGTCCACTGGGTCATATTTCGAGTGAAGTTTATCTGTATTTCGATGAGATCAGCCCGGTGAAGGAGACAATGATCTGAGATGCAGCGCGCGCAGTACTATGCTACTTGGAGGAAGAGGTATGGACACCTCCGGTTTACCAGTGGACAGTCAGATTTTATTTCGTTTGAAATGTTGATAATAGTAATCACAAGTAGAAACGGTATTGTAATTGGAATGATGGACCTTCACAATAGTATAGCATTCATCGCAGGACAAACTGGCAAGTGATCAACTGTCAGCACTCTAAATGTGCTGCAACGAATAAAAAATGCTATAATAAACGATCTACATATATAAAGCACTTCATAGAATGAACATTTAACGAAATAGACGTCCTCAATTCCCAGATAGACTTGACCTCGACATGTTGATTACGGTCCATTGTCTTCCAGCCGTGCCGTCCATGTGAATCATGCATGCGGCAGATGTACAACACTGGCTGCTTCCGAATAAATCTGGCACATTATTGGATATTTAAAGACTTTGTGAATCATTAGGGTTGTTCTTTATAAATGGCCGTGGGAGCCCTCGGCAATGCAGGTATCTTTACTCCACACAGGGGTATCTAGATTTCATTAAGATGAGTTCTCGAAGGGACAGTAAAGCATCCTTAACCAGGTCAGTTATATCATGCGGAGAGCCGAACAAGAAGCGATTCTTCTCCAAAGAGTTCAAACATGAACGTCTATGGACGCAAAGGCGGTTCTGATTATTGGCATAGGCATCTTCTGCGTTCTTCCTTTCTACTGGGGATCGCTATACCGAAGGGAGGACCGAATAGGCAACATTCGAGTACTGGTATACAACCAGGACCAGTCTTTGATTGGGAATACATTAGTGGATACACTTCCAAGCAATACGCTCGGATGGGATGTGATCTCCAACAATTTTACGGTGGCAGAGATCACGCATCAGATATTCGAAGAGGAGGCATGGGCTGCTATTGTGATTGTACAAAATGCTACCAGCAAACTGCAACAAGCTTTGGAAACTGCAGATGCAAGTTTCAACTCATCTGGTCTTATTCAATTGATTTTCGAAAAGCAGAGAGATCTCTATACCAATTCATTCATACAGCCATGGTTCGACGAAGTTAATGGGTTATTCGACGCTCAATTTGGTAACCAGGTAATCAAACCATTAGTTGATGGTTTGAGTGCAACTCAGAAAAATAACTTGATCAACAATGCATCTAATATCATCGCATCGTCAATGGCATTTCAGTACGTCAACTTATCAACCTATCAGCCTCAAATTCTGGGAGCCGTGTTGCAGATAGGATTGCTGCATATCATAATTATTGCATTCTTCCAGATTGGATTCTTCGTTGAGCTCCACCAGCGCATATCCGCTCAACTTGAGTTCAAGACGGTTGTGGCATACCGCATCATTCTCAGTACTATCTGCTATTTCTTCATATCCCTATTCACATGTCTAGTTTCATTGGCATTTCGAGTAGAATTCTCGAATACTTTTGGCAAATCTGGGTTTGTCATATTCTGGATGATCACCTACGTTACTATGATCGCAGTAGGGATGGCCAACGAGAACGTCGGGCTTATACTCGCTGGGATCTACCCACCATTACTAGGAATATGGCTTTTGCTATGGGTACTAATCAACATTAGTCCTACTTTCTCACCCCTTGAGCTGTGTCCACCCGTATTCAAATATGGTTACGCCATGCCTCTCTACAATGCATTTGAGCTCAGCAGGATCGTCATAGTGAACTCAACACGACGGAACATGGGACGATACTTTGGAGTTCTTTTTGCATGGGTAGTACTCAACATTGTACTTATGCCGTTCTGCTTCAAGTTCTACCAATGTCGAATGAGACGAGAGATAGTTAAGCAGCGCCAGCTGTGCCAAACACTGGAGCAACGGGAGATGGAAACCAACGCTATGAAACAGACAATAATTGCATGAAATTATAAACTTTTGTTAACTATCTCGATTAGTTTAAAGGAATTTAACAATGTCGGAACTTGTGTGCCAATCTCATCCGGAACAGCACACGGCTGGCCGCCGCACGATGCATTGTATGTAGATCCATGATAGATGCAGATATATTATCCGATGAAAAGCCTCATTCGGCCCAAGAATCGCCGTTCCAAACTAGATTATATCTCTCCAGCTGCTTTACTACAAAACCTCACCGAGTCTCTATTCAAACAGGTCCAATCCCCACTACCAGCCAGCACCGGCCAAAGACGGAGCGCGCGCACGCAGGGGGTCCAAAAAACGCGACCCGCAGACTGCCAAGTAGCTGAACCTCATTTCTCAGAAACTAGAAATCAACGGGCCAAGTATCGACTCTGAACGGGCACTTCTTCGGAACCAACTTACAGCTATTCCACTCCTCCATCTTAACTATTCGAACATATCCAGCCAATTTTGCTCAACTATACAACTGAATTGGGCTGCCAACGAATCCTCGAGACGCTAGATTACATTTAAACTATCTTCTATCCTGTAAGTGCTCAAGATTGATAGAGAACGGTCGCTAACAAACAGGTCGTTGAACAAGAAATAGTTGAATGGCTCGGCCAGTATGCCATCACAGTATCCATAAAACCAGTACACTAACATTTTAACAACTAGGATGGAGCAACATGACTTGGAGTTTCCTCTGTCAAATGGCAGCCATCCACAAGCAATTCGACGCAACGACCAGCAGCATGGCCACGATAGGAACCTCTCGCTACCGAGCAACGCCTCTCCGAGCAAAGAACAGCATACATTCAGTCGACCTAATCGAGCAGCTACATTCTCTCGCCCGAGCGCTGCGGTGCCCAGTCGACGGCCACAAATCGTCGCTACCGAGTCGACCCCTGTGATTCCTCTCCGAGATCGCCTAATCACGCCCCAGACTTCCGTGCCCGAGGAGAAAAACATGATATATCAAGGCTCAGCGATAAGCTCACCGACCGAGGGGATCCATTCGCACCATGCTGCTCATGATCTACGCAACGGGGAAGTGCATGCCCCCATCGACATTCCAGAACCAGAACTCTCAATTCCACCATCGGACAATCAACCCAGTATTACTGCCAGAAAACAGACAAAATCAGATCCGAAAACACCTTCAGAGTACGCACTTCATATTTTATTTACACAGGTACGTGGCAACGAGGAGAAATTTTTCGAGAGAACGTGCTAATGTAGATCTAGTTTGTGCGATATGCCGAACGGAAAGTGAATCAGTGCCTATCATACGCATCAGAGTCGGAACCCCGAATATCAGACATCCTCGGCGAGGGCGTCGATCCAGCATTCGATACAATTATAGCATCTCTCGCATACATTTCACGACGAAAACCCAAACCAGTTATTGATTCGGTAATGTTTTGGCGCAAAAGTAAATCAGAAGCCGCATCCGCCGCGGCACAAGGCTCGTCTACACCTCAACCTTCTTCTGTCACGCATTCACGAAGCGCTTCTCGACAAGAATCATTAGAACCACGCTTTGCTGCAATTCAGGCTGATCGCAAAAGTCTAATAAGTATTTTCATCCTTTGCAGGGTGTTGATGGAGGTGGTCAAACAGACTCCTGCCGACGTACTGGGTGAGGACCTTAGCGAGAAACTGGAAGAGATTGTATTCAAACAACTGCGGACGGCGGAGCCAGATTTGATTGCAAGCAGTGTCATAAGAAGATCGAACTGGACTCTATTTGCGGAATTACTCGGTGAAATGTCCGAAAATCGATTCATTTCTGTTACTGATCGATTCATTGCTGTTTTGGAGAAGATTCCCCCTCTACCCGCCAAAGAAGTCGAGGCAAATACATACCTTGTTATACACGGCATGCAATATCTGAAACTGCGATTATATCCCATGGATATGCTGGAAGAGTCTGCAAATTTCTTGGAGAGTCTCGCCAAATTTTTTGCCCGCACGCAGAGTATGCGCATCAAGTTGGCTTATGCCGAAGTCATCTCTCAAGTCTTGCTGCCTATCGCTGGAGTCGCCACGGCAGAGCTTAACCATCCTACTTGGGCGACCTCAGCGCAATCTCTTTTCCAAAGAGCGAATGAAATGATCGTAAAAACAAAGCATTGGCAAAGCGCATTCGGTCTGGCTACCACGGCGCTGAGTGTAGCACCCCAAGAGTTGTTTCTCAACAATTGGATGAACCTTTTCGAGTCCAATGCTACAAGGTTGAAAGAGCGCACAAACAGAGCTGTGTTCTACACTGGTGCTGCTCGGCTCGTTTGGGTCTATGTCTGTCGATGCACAGAGTCATTGAATGCTACGACTAAGAAGTTGGAACGGGTCATGAAAGTTTTATTTCATCCTAGCGGTCGAAAGGCATGGCTCATTGCCGATCCTAGGGTCAACCCTGCGTGCATCTCATTTATTCGCATTGCTGCGGTGGGTTACCGGCAGTTCATATTGGACAACATACTAACACAGCTGCTACTGGGTAGCAACGCGTCCGATGTCAGCTCACTGGATGGGCTCATTCCTGAACGTGCGACTATATCTATCCGTGCTGCTGTTCTCATTCTAATTGATTCGCAGTCCGAAAGACCGGCGTTCCCGACTGACACTGTACTGCAAGATATGTACAACAATCCGCATATCGAAGAGCCAACCAAAGTGATCAGCCCCACGGGTCCGCTCAAAGAGTTTTATGACAGATATTTGGGCATCCTAGTCAAGATTTTGATGATATGCGACTCTCAGTTTGGCGCCAACGGTTCGGTAACTGACGAAAAACCTGCCCAGCAACGTGCTCCAATGGCTGTTCCATTCCATTTTGGTAGCAGTGAAACTGCCGCTCAGAATTTAAAGGCGACTTTTACGGGCCTCTTCTGCACCATAATCGAAGCCGTGCCATGGCTCTTGACCAAACAGCATCAGTCAAAAGTCGTGGATATTCTGTGCAGGAACGCCATCCATCAATCGGGTAGAATCTCTCAGGCCGCTAGTAAGGCGCTCAAGTCTCTTGCTTATACTCGTGACTCTAAGAGCGTTCTATCGACTGTATCAAAGCTTTTGTTTTCGTTTGATGAGAAGCTGTTTTCTACTTACGAACCAGTTGCAAGTGCTAAATCTGATTACGAACGGTTACTCAAATTATACACCGAGTTACTGGAAATCTGGATAGAGCGAATAAGGAATCAGCAAGAAGAGGATGACAAGCGAGGTGATGATGCATTGGTAAACGGATGGTGGCCAACGATAGAGGAAGTTGAAGGCAACGGCCTCTACTTTTTGTTCTCACCTGAGCGCAGCGTTCGAGGTTTGGGTATCACTATTCTACGTCTGACGGCATCGTTTGACAGCGCAGTGCGTGAGCATGAAGAGCAGATGGAGCGAACACATTCCCGTGCCCCATCCAAAAGCTCAATGGTCGCGCCCATGAGGCTGATCACATACCTCGAGAGCGTCGACATGCAAAGCCTGTTCGAGAAAGCACAGCCGGAAGTTCGTCTGAGCATGCCCGAAAAGACGAGACTGCTCAAGCTCAGCGGGTCCAAAAAGAAGGAAGGACTCATCAAAGTGTGCGAATCGGATCATGGCGTCGATAGTGCGTTGTGGCTCAAGGCGTTTCCTAATGTTTTGAAGGACTGCTGTGAAAAGTATCCAATGCCCGTGGCGATTGCTCGAAGCACTGTGTGCTTCCGCTTGGTAGCAATGCATGACATGGTCACTGAGTTCATGGTCAATGCTGATATCCGCCAACAGCCCAAGCACGAGGTGTATCAGAAGCATTCCACTCAAACGCATCCAGAGGCCATCATTGAGCAATGGCGATCGTATTTGGTGGTTGCGTGTATCGCACTAACTCTTGCCGACGAGCAAAGGTTGCATGTCCCCGATAGCTCTTCTGCGCATGGTAGAAAAAAGTCGGTTCAGAAGATTACTATTCACCACCAGAAAATCACCTCTATTAAGAGTGTGTTCAGGATGGTCATTCCTCTCTTGGGCGTTGAGCATCCTATTATTCGCGACGCTATTGTGCGGGGGCTCAGCTGTATCAATGTAAACACCTACCCTGTGCTTCTGGAATGCATGAAACCCGCTATCGACGCATGGAAGGCTGAGACGAAACCGAAATATGTTCCGGGAGGCAGACGTGATCCGACAATTGGGTACCGACAGGATAGGACCATCACCGAGATTGCCCATGTTTTCCAAGCCACCAACTACTATCTCCAGAATCCGACGATTTATAATAACGAGCAATGTGTCGATCAACTTTTGGATTTCTTGAAGGATCTCAGAACGTTTTTGGCGCGAAGTGATATTCAGACTAGTTGGGATTACCAACGGTTGAGACGGTACTTTTGTGGCATTGTGGACACTCTAGTTCAGGGTGTAGGCAAGAGTGAGCAGACGGCCAAGCTGTTGACATTTGATGTGCGACTCAAGTTTTACAGTTTGATTGAAGAGTGGAGCGAGTTTGGGGTGCACCAGACGCTGGCCAGAGATAGGGACGGGATTATGAAGCAAGCTGCCTTGACTGCTGCTAAAGAGTCGAGAGACAAGAACATGGTTGTGGCTACGATGGAGCTGGAGAATAGAAAGTCAGAGACGGCGATTCTGTCGGCAATGGCTGCACTGTGCTCTGGTCCGCTCACTAACCAGCTGGTAGATTCCAATGGGGATGTCAAGTCGTCACGATTCAACCTTGGTGGGATACTCAAATGGATCAATGCTGCAGTTCGAAACCGCGACGATATACAGGCAATTGGTTGCACGGCGCTAAAGAATTTGCTCATTGCCAACCCAAAGGATAGCCAGCTATTTACCGAGTCTGTTGCGAATTGTTACCAGATTGCCACACGCGAGGATCGTATTGCGGAGGCTGCCAATATCTCTCGATGCTATTTCCAGACTGTCGCTCAAGTGGTGCTCGAGAACCACGACTATCCTTACGAGGTTCGGCAGATTCTCACGCTTGGGTTGTTCAAGACTGGTGATGAAAATTTCGAAATTCGATCGCTTGCGGTCCAGCTTCTTCGTGCTGCCGAGCTGCGGTTCTATGGCAAGACGTGTATGCAAGAGTTTGAAGCACGAGCCTTGAGTCGGTCGCCGCCAATCTACAAGCGAGTGCTGTTTGACCTCAGTGGCCGATTTGCGCAAGACCATCCTCAAGAGTCTGCCATGATTCTATCCGAGATGTTCATGTTCTTCCATCGAGTGAGCGATACCAACCGGCGTGATATTCTGTCAGTTATCTTGCCCTGGGTACAGAGCGTAGAGCTCACGGTGGAGCAGCCTAATGATCAGCTAAGTCCCTCGTCAATGATGGTACTGTGCAATTTGCTCGAGATCACTGTCAGCTTCAGTGACCGTATCAGCAACGAAGTTGAGGCGCTTTGGGTGGCAGTGATTAGCAAGATTCCATCAAACCTTAAAGTCGTTACAGATTTCTTGTTCCGACAGAGCATGGCGAAACGGGACGCGCAGTTTGTCCAGTATGCAAGGAAGATTGTGCTATACTTGTCTACAATTCAAAGGCACAGCATTTGCGAAATGCTCACGGCGCAATTGACTCCAAAGTCTATGATCCCAATGCACCCTGAGCCGTATGATGCTGCAGAAGCAAAACAGATTTATCCGCACGTTGCAGAGATTTCTGAACTGCTTCCACCTAGAACCAAGGAAAATGCCTTTTCACAGGGCCAGCTGGCGATGATTATGCTGGTGGATTTGCTGATCTCGCCAGACGAGAGCATCGTACCGCAGATTCCGCTTCTTTTACAAGCGTCTATTTCGTTGATGGATCATTATTTGCCGATTGTGCAGGAACAGGCTAGAGAGATGCTGGTGCTTATTGTCATTGCGTATGCGCCGCGTACAGATGAACGCGTAGAGCTGTGCGATTCGTTACGAAGGAAGGACGAGAAGACGAAATGGGACTATGATGATTTGAACAGCGATAAGAATGGTGCACAAACGCCGCGAGCACTTGATTTGTTGATCAATCTCGTGCTTGAGCAGATTGAGTACGCCTACCCGGATGTTCGCAAAAGATGGGCAAGAATTGCGCTGAGCTGGGCCACTTCGTGTCCCGTTAGGCACATTGCCTGTCGCTCGTTCCAGATCTTCAGGTGCTTGCTAAGCTTTGTAGACCAGGGGATGTTGGCTGATATGCTTGCGCGGTTGTCGAATACTATCTCAGACGGCACACCGGATATTCAGGGCTTTGCAATGCAGATCCTAATGACTCTGAACGCCATCACGGCAGAGCTTGCATCTGAAGAATTGATCAACTTTCCTCAGTTGTTCTGGACCGCGGTAGCGTGCATGGGCACAATTCACGAGCAAGAATTTATCGAGGCCTTGTCGGTGCTGGAAAAATTCTTGTCCAAGATTGACCTCGATTCCCCCGACACAGTCTCATGCCTAGCATCGACTTTCCCGCCTAAATGGGAGGGCAAGTTTGAGGGGTTGCAGCAGATAGTGATGATTGGACTGCGGTCTGCCAATTCTTGGGACCAGTCACTAAGGGTACTGGACAAGTTGAACAATTTGAACGACAGTGAGATTGTCGCGGGCGAGGAGAGATTGGCAATGGCTGTGTGTGCAAACATGCCGCGATTCATGGAGGCGCTTGAGCGAAGCAACATCACCCCCGAGATTGCAGCATCCGCGGAGCGATTGAGGGACATGTGTGACCACCAGGGCCGAACTGGATTATCTCGTATTTTGACCTCATTGGCTAAGGGAAGATTCAGATCTACAAAGGATTTCTTGCAGCAGACTATGCTTGCGATTCAGTCGAATTTCTTCCCTCAACACGAAGTGCCTGTGCTGTCCTTCTTGCTTGGTATTTTGTCCAACAAGACTCGGTGGGTGAAGGTTCAAGCTATGGACATGCTCAAACTTGTATTCCCCATGGTTGATATGCAGCGGGAAGAACTAGCTGGTGTTGGTGCTGATTTGATCTCGCCTTTACTACGACTATTACAGACGGATTACGCCGAGCAGGCATTGTCGGTGCTCGATGAAGCGTCGAGTATCTCTTCGTCGAAAATGGACAAGCATGTATTGAGAATGAGTCTGGGAAATCGTACCCTACGGAAAGAATATGAAAAGACACATACGTTGTTTGGAATTCCGGATGAAAGCGGCTGGGCGGTGCCCATGCCTGCTGTCACTGCTTCGATTACGCGCAATAACGTGCACTCTGTGTTTTACACTTGTGCCTCGTCCAAGTTCAATGCCGAAGACGATGAAGACGAGTTCCAGTTCCATAAAGAAGAGCAGTACGGCTACTCGCTGGATCGCGTGGACACTGTGTCTGTTGAAGGGTCAATGAACCAAATGTGGACTGCGTTGGATAACCTGGACACGTTTTTCGCGGGAACTAATCAGAAACGATCAGCTCGAGGCGGCGGTCACAGTTATAAACATTCGTTGCAGTCTATTACTGACACTGATGCCAGTATGGACAATGCGATCGAAGCGGTCGAGTCTGCGCCACAGCTTTATGATAAGAAAGTGTCGTTGATCTTGAATAGATCCTTGGCACGTACGCCTTCCACGACGTCTTTCAAGACATCTCTTGCCGACTCTTTTGTCAGTCCTGCCGGGAATAGTAACGGTCCGCCGTCCTCTAGCCCGTCCTTCTCTGATCTACGATTGGCGCATCTACGTGGTGGTGGCTATAATGAACCGCGCTCCAAGCGTCGAGAGATTGTTGATTTTGGCGAAGATCTGACTGAGGTTGACGATATCTCTGACGGCGACGGTGACGACGAACACGATGACCGGTCTTACAACTCGTTTGACACTGTGAGGTACGCCGGCGCCGGCACTGGAGGCAACGGTTCCTCCACATCCAGCCCGATGAGTCCACCGGTTATGCAAATCCCGGACCATCTCTCACCTCATGGAACACCTCCTGGGATGCCACCGCCTCCGCCGCCTCCCGCGCCTCCACTACCGTCGATGCAGAGCCAGTACCGCGCGCCGGTCGAGAGCTCGTTCCGACTTGAATCGCTACTCAAGGGTGCGTCGAATATAGGCAAAAAGAAGAAATCCAAGGATAAGGAGAACAGGGATAAGAGCAACGAGAAGGACGGCAAACGCAAGAGCAAGGATAAGGAAAAAGACAAGGACAAGAAAAAGGACAAGAAATTGAAACAAGGCGGGTTTGACTATTTGCACAACCAGTCGCCGTTTGCGACGAATCATCGGTCTTCGCCTGTGAGTCCGCCGCGAGGAGTTGTGCGTCCAACTACGCCGTTGATGAATCAGACCGGGTTTAGCGATACACCGTCGAGTAATGCTAGTAGCACTGCAAATGGGGGGAATAGTACCGGTAATAGCGCTTCGAGTAAAGGCGGGTTCCAGTTTCCTCCTCAAAAGCGATAATATTTTATTATATTTTTTGTTTGTTATTTAATATGATTTTTTTATGATTTTTTATGATTTTTGACGATTTTTGACTTGTAAGTTGAAGAGTCGATATTTGTAAACGCAGGCTTCCTTGGCTACTGACTATCATTTACAGTCGCTACCTGAATATATGAGCATTGGCGGATTTTAGATACCAAGACAGATAGTTCTATCAACCGGATTATACGTATTCGTTTATACAGGGACGTTTCGTAAGAAATGCACATGTCACAGTCATCTCTTCACTGAATCCCAACGTATGCAGCCTACCTTAAAAAACGGTAATTTATACTCAAATACATACATGACTTTCCCACCACTGACCAAGTGGTACATCTTTATATCCAGTTATTTGACAAAAAAATACTTGGCTCCCCACCAGCTCCAATTTATGAGACCAAGTCGCTCTTCTTGAGTTTCAAAACCATAATTTAGTAACAAAGACCAACTCATTAGTATCTTTATCAGCTTATTAAAGCAGATATGTGCTTCTTAAAGGTGCCCTGCCTCTTTTATTCGACGTTATATAACATTTTAATTTTAAGCCGCACGAGCCGCAAATTTGTCTCACATTTAAGCCGCACAGCCGTCTTTGAAACTGGTATCTCCAAAAAAAATGAATCGTCAGAAATTTCTCAAGCCGTTGTAGTATAGTGGTTAGTACAGCTCGTTGTGGCCGAGCAGACCCTGGTTCGATTCTAGGCAGCGGCACTTGCTCTTATGAGCATCACTTTTTTTTGCATGTACTTTCTCTTCAAAAGAAGCGAATTGTGAACATTATCAAAGGTGCAACAATTTTTTTTTAAAAAAACATTCAATTCCGAATAATAATTTACAGTTACGAATAGAGTAACAAAGAGAAAAAAAACACACGATTCTTTTCCTCCTCTTTTTTTTGTTGCATGGCTACCATCCCCTGGCATGGTAATTAAAGTCCATATTACTGTCCTCCATATCCTCTCTCCAAGATCCAGGCTCATAAGGCAAATGCTCCAAACTCTTACGACGCGCCAATGGCTGCTGAGGTCCCGCGGAGTTTGCTGTGGTGCCGAGTGTCGTTGCTGCACGTTTGGCCAGTGGCGGCGGCAGAGGAGGAAGAGAAGCGTTGTCACCACTGCTGGGTGACTCTCTCCCACTGCTAATGGCACCACTGTTGGCAATCGTATTGCCCATGCCAAACACATTGACACTGGTGTGGCTCCTTTGCAGCTTCTGAGGCTGGCGCTGGCGCTCGATCCATAGATTGCGACGGAGACTTTCCGATAGTTCGTTCTGGATCATGTTGCGCCTAGTGGTTCGCGGAGACATGGCAGCATGGACAGATGTGGCAGACGCTGTTGGCGGTGGTGCATGCGTGTGTGCTGTCACGTTGACAAGGTTTTCCGTAGGGTTTGTAGGTCTTGAGGGCCGCATTGACGACTGGACTGCCAGAGGAGATCCGACTGAAATGCCTTGCTGACGCAATTGCTGCTCGCGGCGTTCTTGTTCCAGTTTTTCAGGATTATTCAAAAACAGCGACGACAGCAATGACGGCTTCATCAGTGGTCGCTTCTCCTTGTCGTCGCGCAAAAAGACCTGGTCTTCGAAAGATTCGTCACTCTCGTCATCGACAGAGTCCCAGTCTGAGTCTGAGCCGCCATCATCTTCATTTTCTTGCTGAGGCGGCTGAGTGTCAACGAGTGGCGATTTCGAGATATCCTTTTGCTTAACAGGACTGGTGCCTGCAGAGCGGTCGTTGTGCTCCTCAACCCCACCACCATCTGTAGACATGCTATTGGCGCCGTACTGCTCGTTATCCGACGGTGACGACTCGATGAAAAACATCTTCTCACGTGGAACCTTGGTATGCACAGTATCCATCTTCACAGCCGTTTCTTTTCCCTTGCCTCGACTTGCCGCCGAGCTATTGGCCGGACGATTTTCATTACTGCTGCTACCATTCTCGTAGACGGTGGCCTCTACCTGAGGAGTGGACGGAATCACTGGCGATCGGTTCACTACCGATACAGATGCTTGCCCCGGCTCGAACCCTCGCACGATCGATGTACTAGTATCGGTTCGATGCCGATAAGCTAATCGCTGACTCGTCGATGGAGATGTACTTTCCGTTTGTGTGCTGAGAGAGGGCCTTACGCTAGGTGTTGGTAGTCTCATATCCGGCTCATCTTCATCAGTAGACTCGAAATCGTCCGTATCGCTGTAAAAATCCGAGCTTTCGTCGTCATCGTCGTTTTTAAAGCTCTCGACTACAGGTGGACTCGTTCGCTTCCTAGTAGATCGCTGGAATAACGAAGGTCTAGAAGCGGCCTTTGACGGTTGCGGCCGATGTTGATGCTGATGCTGGTGCGGGTGAGGGTGTGAGTGCTGGTGATGTAACGCCGTCGCGGGGGAGTGGACCGTGGCAGATTTAGTAGCCTGCTGCTGCCGCGGTTGAGCTTGCCTATGGAGTTGAGGTTGACTAGTTGGATAATGCTGGTTTGTTTCATTTTGATTCAATATTTGATCTTGTTGTTGTTTTTGTGGTTGCTGCTTGAGCAGATGCAAAGGTGGTTGATTTTGGGTTTGGTGGTGGTGGGTATTGTTGGTTTCAGGTGAGGGCGATGATTTTTTGTCGACAATGGTGCTTCTCATCATTGCTTCCACCGGCTTTTGGACCTGGGATAGTTCAGGCGTGGATATCGCATGTTGATTACGCTTATTATTATCTGCACTTTTTGTAAAATCAGCGTCGGTCGTGGTGGCGGGTGTAGTGGACGACGACATCTTTGTGTTTGTCGGTAGACTCACGTCAGAGCCACCACCGCTCTGGCTTTTCCATTCTTCGAGCGACTGGCCCGGCTTGAATAGATTAAATAAATGCTCAAGCTGCTCCGAGGAGAGCTGCTTGTGTCGTTTACGTGACTGAAGCGAGTCGGTCGAGGACGACATGTTTGTAGATGAATGCTGGTCGAGGCTCTGCAAGGTGTCGCTACTGGATGACGAGACCTCATCCTCTGGTAACTCCAGAACCTGTTGTTGCTGTTGATTATTATGATGCGCGGTTTCGTTTTCATATAGCAACTCTCTGTTCCATAAACGCCACGAGATGTTTTCCAGTCGGCGGCCGTTCTCCAGGTTCTGGGCGCACTTGGAGAAGACGGTCCATAGCGAATACAGCGACGAGGAGTCGTTCGGGTCGAGTTTGCCGATGGAGTGGGGAGCGATGGACAGGATCGGAGCCGTTTTACAGTCGATTAGTCGCGAAGGCCGCGTCGACGAGCCTTGGGCCATTTGGTACTTTGTGGTTCTCTATTTCCAAGCTCTCCAAGGTGACTTGCGGGGTTGGGTGTGCTTGAAACGACGGACGATGAAAGAGAAGAGAAGAAGAATATAAACAGAGCCAATATGAGCAGCTAGAATGCGCACAAAGGCAAATGTTCTTTAAAGACAGAGACACATCAACACCTGGAGTCAGTGGAAGAAAGAGAGCGAGTGTTTGGAGTGTGTTTTGTGTGTTGGTTAGAAGTGCAAGATGTCGCTTACCTTTGACGGGGCAAAGAAGAGAATAATCGTAAATTCTATGGGCTGGTCACATTACAATGGCGCGCACCCCCACCATGGTTTTTTTTTTCTTGCTTAGGGTGCGGAGCGCGCGCGCTGGGATGGAACTTGCAAGTCAACTGAAGTGTCCCATGTGACAAGCAGTGTGTTGTATGAAAAATGGCATGCAATGCGCTGTAGGATTTTTTAGGGAGGTACAGTGAGATTATTCTATTGAATAGTTGGAATACAAGTATTAAGTAGTAGTAGAATAACAATTACAGTCTTTAATGACTGGAGGATACAGCGTCGGCAGCAGCCGCGTAGTCCTCTGCCGCGTAGCGGTCTCGTAGTCGATGTGACGAGTCCTGTTCCATTGCCCTGTGGGATCGAATGTACGGATCCAATTCCACTGCACGATTGCGGGCAAGCACCTCGTGGAACCGTTTGTAGTAGACGAATAGGGCGGTGCCTGTAAGTGCTAGCAGGCCGCCTGCAGTGACGCGCTTGTACGTAGCTGACACAACTTGAGCTGACACCATTAGTTTTTGTAGTAGTAGTTGATGAAGAATTGATGAAGAAAAAAAAGGGTCTGCAAGTGTTGCACATTGAACGTTCTTTATATAATCTGTTTACAATCCTCTGACAAATAAACATCCTTGGAAGAAAACTCTAATATGGAAACTCTAACAGGCTTTTGAGTTCAAGGCCTCTCACTACCGTTGAAATCCGGGGACTAAACCTCCGAAATTCTCCTACAGGCTTGTAAGATGCGAGACAAAACGTGTTTCACTTGTTTCTTGTGTGTGCTCTTGTCTAGTAAGGAATATTTTCAGTGTTTTATAGTATCAACAAGAAGAACTTTTATTCTATAGATGGATTGGTCTGTATCAAAAGGATCATTATAGAATAATAAAGTAGGTTGAGTTTATTAGCAATCCACAGCAAAACTCCACGCTTCACATCACAAGCTCTCTAAGCTCATTTGCTCAACTCATGATTCCAGTCACTTGGAGTCAAACAATAAAATGTGTTCTCGTGGCGCTTTCTGTTGCTCTTATTCTCTTCCCCTTCGCCTCCCCGCTTCGGCAAGTCATTCACCGAGAGTGAGAGACCACGCGCCACTTTTCTCCTCCACACAAGAACAATGAAGGGGCAAACTCCCGGCTAGTCATCGGAGACTTGGTCCCGAGAACAAATTTGTGTCATACGAGCAAAGGTTGCTTGAATTATTATCGTCTCACTATTAAAATAGTTTTGTTTGCCACACGCCGCCAGCGTGTTCGTATATTTGTTAGTCATGTATTGGTATGTACTACTCATACCAACGATCTCTGTCTTGGCTGCTCCGGTGGTGCCGGGAGACTATTATTATATCGATCAAACACCTGACATTTCTAGTTAAACTCTTAGTTATGGTCGCTTTAAAGATTTAGATATTCACTGCAAGTATTCAGTTCGCTTATCTCGGCTGTTCTATCTGTAGATTAATCTCGTCAGAGATGATCAGTTCCCCGATCGGGAGATGCGGCTTCCACGCAGCCGTGCCGTGTCGTCACTAGAAACTGCCGTAGTTATAGTAAAGTAGTAGAAGCATCATATATAGAAATACATTATGGCTTTTCGATGACTAGCATATTTGAGGCTTCAATTCAGATAGCCGCTTGTTCGATGAATCGTCTGACAGAATTTGGCCATCAGATCTCAGCATGATGATCAATGATACTAAATGCAGCTGCGGTCACATTCCTTATTGCTTTATGCTCAGCGGAGACGATATTAACCAAGAAATGTTTTCTCCATCTTTCTCTACAAGCAACGATGCTTTCAATAGTGTTGAAAGCTGGGAGATACTTCCATCCATCCAAAAATGCTGGGGGGGGGGGGGTCCCCCTGGGTAACCCTGGCAACGCGGCGCGTCGAGGTTTTTGTTTACGCGCGGATCCAAACCTGCGAGGTTCTACACGCGCCTGGTATATTGTTCCTCTTGGGCAGACACACTCCACTTGTGATAACATCTTTCAAAAAAGGTCCACCCAACACTCTCGAAGCCAGCAATGGCCCTATTCGACGATTCCTTTCAAGACGAAAACGTGCCGCCTCGAAACATGAGTGACAGTGATGACGCGTTTGAAATCTCCGACGACGGCTCTGACTTTGAAGTGACTTCTAAACCAAAGAGTAAAGCCAAAGCCACAACAGCAGCCACGAAACGAGCAAAGAAAACCAGTCCAACACCAGCTCCCCCAGCAAAGAAGAAGAAACCGCTAAAGAGTATCGAAAATACTGTCGACAATGATCTAGACGACGATGATGATTTCGAAGAACAAACTTCTGCTGTCAAGAAGGCAACGCCAAAGAAGAAGACTGCTTCGAGCCAATACCAGAAATTGTCCCAGCTGGAACACGTGTTGAAACGTCCAGATACCTATATCGGCTCTGTAGAGTTCCACGAAAACAAAATATGGGTGTTCGATACGAATGAAGAACGAATGGTGTACCGAGATGTCAAAATCGTACCTGGTCTTTACAAAATCTTTGACGAAATTCTAGTCAACGCTGCAGACAACAAAATCCGTGATCCGAACATGACCATGCTCAAGGTGACCATTGATCGTGAGAAGAACAGCATATCTGTGATGAACAATGGTCGAGGTATTCCAATCGAAATGCACGACAAGGAGAACATGTACATCCCAGAATTGATTTTCGGCAATCTGCTCACCTCGAGTAACTACGACGATGACGAAAAGAAAGTTACAGGTGGTCGAAATGGCTATGGTGCAAAGGTATGTTAATTTTTATGAGCCCAATTTTGCTAACAACTCTAGTTATGTAATATTTTCTCGACCAAGTTCATTGTTGAGACTGCAGACAAGAAGCGAAAATACACCCAGACGTGGACCAACAACATGAGCAAATGCGGCAAGCCAAAGATTGTGGATTTGAAAAAGGCAGAGGAATACACCAAAATCACCTTTGAGCCGGATCTCGAAAAGTTCGGCATGACAGAGCTCGATGATGATATCATGGGCGTCTTGTATCGTCGAGTGTATGATCTGGCTGGCTCTGTAAGCAAGATCAAAGTTTATCTGAATGGAAAGATCTTGAAGATTACCAGCTTTAAACAATACGTTGAAATGTTTGTCAATGCCCTGCAAGAGCAGTCGAGACCATCTACTGAAGAGGGCGAGTTGCCCAAGCCCACAATTGTCCACGAAAAGATCAATGATCGATGGGAAATTGCATTTGGTGTCACAGATGGAAATGCATTCAACCAGGTTTCCTTTGTCAATTCCATCGCTACAACTAGCGGTGGAACGCACATCAATTATATTGCTGACCAATTGACGACAAAAATCTCTGAGATTGTCAAAAAGAAGAACAAGTCTGCGCCAATCAAGCCTGCACAGATCAGAAATAACATGTTTTTGTTCATCAACTGTTTGATTGAAAATCCAGCGTTCACTTCGCAGACCAAAGAGCAGCTTACAACAAAAGTATCTGCATTCGGATCGAAATGCCAGCTTTCAGACGACTTTATGAAAAAAGTCTTGAAGACCTCCATTTTTGACAATATAATGGACGTGGCTGCAGCGAATGCCGATAAAGAGTTGAAAAAGACTGATGGTGGTAAGAAGCGTCGTATTACTGCTTATAGTAAGTTGGATGATGCCAACAAAGCCGGTACTGCGGATGGCCACAAGTGTACCTTGATTTTGACCGAAGGTGATTCCGCCAAACCGCTCGCTGTGGCTGGTTTGGCTGTGGTGGGTCGTGATTATTATGGTGTATTCCCGCTTCGAGGTAAGCTTCTCAATGTTCGTGAAGCTACACATGATCAAATTATGAAAAACGCTGAAATCCAGGCTATCAAACAGATTATGGGTCTGCAGCACAAGAAGCATTATGACAGCGTCAAGGGTCTTCGATATGGACATATCATGATCATGACGGATCAAGATCATGATGGTTCGCATATCAAAGGTTTGATTATCAATTTCCTGGAAAGCTCGTTCCCGGGTCTGCTCAATCTTCCAGGGTTTTTGGTGGAATTCATAACTCCTATTGTTAAAGTGAGTATTATGAAGGGCAAGAAAGTAACCAAGGTAATTCCTTTCTACAACATGCCGCAGTATGAAAAATGGAGAGAAACTGAGGGCAAACGATGTATATGGAAGCACAAGTACTACAAAGGATTGGGATCTTCCAATCCTGAAAGTGAAGGCCGTGAATACTTCAGGGAACTGGACAACCATATGAAAACTTTCTTGCATCTGCAAGAAGGCGATCGTGCGTTGATCGAGCTCGCCTTTGCGAAAAAGAATGCCGATGCTCGAAAGGACTGGTTGCGAAATTTCAAGCCTGGTACACATCTTGATCCTACCCTCAATATGATTCCAATTTCGGAGTTCATCAACAAGGAGCTTATTCTATTCTCGATGGCCGATAATATCCGATCCATCCCCAGTGTTTTGGACGGCTTCAAACCTGCTCAGCGGAAAATCGTCTATGCCGCTTTTAAACGAAATATGGTGAACGAAATCAAAGTTTCCCAGTTTGTTGGTTACGCGAGTGAGAACAGTGGATATCATCATGGTGAGCAGTCTTTGTACACCACCATTGTCTCCTTGGCTCAGGATTATGTCGGTGCTAATAACCTTTACTTGCTCTTGCCCAAGGGTGCTTTTGGTTCGCGGGCTGTTGGTGGTAAAGATGCATCAGCTGCTCGATACATCAGTACGCAGTTGAATCCGCTGACACGAATCGTGTTCAACCCCAATGATGACGCCTTGTTGAATTATCTGCAAGACGACGATAGCTTGATTGAGCCAGAATGGTATCTACCGATTCTTCCAATGCTGCTTGTCAACGGCTCTGAAGGTATTGGTACCGGTTGGTCTACCAGTGTTCCTCCATTCAATCCTAGCGACATTGTCGAGAACTTGAGGAGGTTGATGACCAACCAAGAGCCTCTTGCAATGGCACCTTGGTTCCGAGGCTGGACCGGTACGCTGGAGCGTCTTTCAGATGACAAATATAGATTGTCTGGTATCATTGACAAGGTGGACAACAACACTTTGATTATCAGTGAATTGCCCGCTCGAACATGGACTCAATCTACGAAAGAGCTTCTTCTCGATGCAATTGTCAAGGATAAGCGTGATAAGAATGATAAGGGTTTTATCGACGATTTCACTGAAGAGCATGCTGCTGGTATTAAGTTTGTGGTCAAGCTCACCAACGCCCAAATGGCTGCTGCTGAAGCTGAGGGTTTGATGCAAAAGTTCAAGCTCCAGACTACTGTCAGTACTAGTAACATGATTGCGTTCGATCCACAGGGACGAATCCAGAGGTATGCTACACCGGAGGATATTCTCAAAGAGTTTTATCTAGTTCGATTGGAATACTTCCAAAAGCGAAAGGACCACATGACTGGCGTTTTGAAAAACAAGTTGGAAAAGTTGAGCCAGCAGGCTCGATTCGTCAAGTTGATAATTGAGAAGAAGATTTCCATCTCGAACAAGAAGAAGGTCGATTTGATGGATATGCTTGCACAGAACAATTTCCCCAAGTTTGGCAAAGACGGCGTTCCTGTTTTCCCAGACCAAGAAGACTCGGATAACGAAGTTGCCGACAAGACGTTGGACGAGATCAATGAGCTTGCAGAAGACGACGAGGAGGTTGCAGAGGTGGTGCGAGATGAGAACGTTGTCAAGCCCGAGCCGGCTAATTACGACTACTTGCTCGGCATGTCGCTTTGGTCCTTGACTCGTGAACACTACGAGCGATTGCTCAAGCAGCGAGACAACACTGAAGCAGAGCTTGTTGAGCTTCTTGGCAAGTCTGCTAAAGATTTGTGGGCTGCAGAATTGGATACTTTCGAAACCAAGTGGGAAAAGTTTGTCGAAGAGGATCGTGAGAGAAGAGAGAATTTGGTAGGTGCCAAGCCGAAGAAGGGCAAGGGCCGGAAGAAGAACTATTCTGACGATGAAGACGATGATTCTGATTTTGGTGCAAAGAAGAAGAAGAAGGTTACTAAGAAGAAGGTGAAGGCCGAGGTGTTACCTAGTGTTGAGAGAAGACGTGCACAGTTGACTCTGGACTACAAGCGCGACTCTACATTGCAGCCTCCAGAGCTCAAACTTCCAAAGGGCAAGGTGAAAAAAGAGCCTGGCATTAAAGAAGAAGAGAAGGCGCTGTCGTCAACTACTGCATCCAAGAGCCCTGAGTCTCCTCCGCCTCCAAAGAAGACGATCTTCGGCGGCGGGGTATCGACAATCTTTGGATCGCCAAGCACTTCTAAGAAGAAGGACGAGTTTGATATGGATCCTGATGACCTTTACAACGACCTTATGAAGGGCAAGAGCAGCGGCATGTCGTCTGCGAAGAAGGCCAAGGGTGCATCGGTGTTTGACGATTTGTCTGATGGTGATCCATTCGCCAGTGACTATGACGATCCGAAACCCAAGCCTAAGGCGAAGCCAATGTCCATCGTTGTGGAGAGCGATGAAGAGGATGAAGAGGACGAGATTGCCAAGCCGAAGAAAGCACCGGTAAAGAAGGCGCCAGCGAAAAAGGTCACTAAGAAGGTTGACGATGGTGACGAGGAAGAACCTCCAGCACCGAAGAAGCCAGTCAAGAAAGCTGCTCCGAAGAAGATTGTCGACAGTGACGAGGAAGATGTGCCCGTGAAGAAAGCTGCCCCGAAGAAAGCCGCTCCTAAGGCTAAGAAGGTGGTCGACAGCGACGACGAGCCGATCATAAACAAGAAGAAGCCTACTGCCGCCAAGGGCGCCAAGAAGAAGGGCGTGTTTGATGACAGTGACGTGGAGATGGATGATGGCAGTGACGACGACGTTATCGAGGAAGTGGTCGCTCCACGGGCGCGGTCGTCTCGAAGGGCAGCGACTGTGAAGAAGACGTATGATATCTCTCTGGATATGAGTGATGAAGATGAGGAGGAGGTGCAGGAGAGTGAGGAAGAGTTTGACGATGAGTTTGATGATGATTAGTTTCTATATACCCTTTTAATTGTTATTTATATTTGATTTTTCTTTGGATCGAGTCGATGTGTTGGAAGTCTACACTCCACTGCTTTTCTTGTAGTGAAATCCGCCAATATTTGCAAAATATGCGCAGTTCAAACTTCAGACGGCTCTTTATGCGGCACAGTGGTGTATTTAACCGAGTGCGATGTTTCTTTCATAATCGAGGTTTTGCGCATTACTATGTTTGTTTGATACAATTTCTAAAAAACTCGCTATTATCGACGGCAGCACCATCTTTTTTCCATGTTTTCCATCTGCTCTTTGATCAAATACATTCTGTGATACTTGATTCATTGCCATTCGAAGAGGATCTGAATAACATACACGTGTATTCGTGTGCTACGACAGGGATAGCAGGCGACGGTGCTTTTTGAAATGTTTCCGACATTTTTGAGCGTACCACTTTGAATTCGTAGATGGATTCCAGATAGAATGTTGTCGAAATTGCACAACACTTTGAATGGGATGCCGGTATACATATCCACGCTGCTCATTCACAGCTGTTGCGCATTGAATGGCAGACGACTCTTCTCACTGATCACGATACTCACGGAAGACACTCCATAAGACACTCCTCTCGTGACGGCAAAAGAGAAAATCCCCAATTTCATGCAATCATAAACGCGTTAATTATTCTAAAAATACAAAAATACAAAAATACAAAAAAAGACAGAAGCGTCGCTGCGCTCCGCTAAAATACAAAAATTACTTCCTCCTCATTCGGCTCCATTTGGGGAACCGCTTCGACATTGTGCTCATCCGATCACTCTCGTCTTCCCCGTACGGGCCGTAATTGTCCGGGGACGCCTGCTGCTGCTGCTGGTGGGCGGCCAAATGCTGGTGGTGGTCCATGTACGGCGACGGCGGGTTCGTGAACGCTGACGACTGCGGCGACGAGGGCGAGTACGGGGCGTGTGGAGACGACGACGATTTGACGCTTCGTGCTTCAGGCAATGGCGCGGCAACGGCTCCGTACTGCTGTGCCGACGCAGCCGCTTGTGCGAACCCGACAGCGTACCGTCGAAGTGTGACCTGTGACGTTTCAGGGTTGAATGTGAAGAACGTGTTGGCGATATAGCTCTCCAGCTCTCCTTCAGGGATGAGCTCATTGTCGTACAATGCTTGTTGAATGTCGTTACATCGAGCTCGCAGCGCCAAGGTCTCGAGCTCAAACTGCTGCAGCGCCTCTTGCTGAATAGCCAGGATGGTGTTGCGCTTGTCGTCAGACTTTCGCGTCTCTGGCGATTTCTCGTCAGCAGATGCTGGGGGAGTCTGCCCCCCGTTGACCGCGATGGACGGCTTGCGTGAAGTCGACACACGTCGTTCGGCTTTGATTGGAGAATCAGTTGCAGATCGCGATGGAGAGTTGGAGGAAGCTGTTGGTTGTTGCTTGGAGATTGTCGCCACAGATCCACGCCGAAGCACATCCTCAGGTTCCAAGGCATCAGAGATTGCATCCTCGAACCGCGAGCTTACGGTACTGATTGGTCGTTCTGCAGAAGTAGTAACAGCATGTCCTGCCCTGACTGTTGAAGTAGAGATATCAGTTTGAAGACCTTCTTCAAGCTGAGCAATGCTGTGCTTTCGCTCCCGAGCTGCTGAAGACGACTCGGACACGGCAACCGCCTCAGAGCCAGAATGAGACTGGCTATTGGCAAACGCACTGGGCACTTTGGGTGTCTTTCCTACATTACTGGATGGAGTGTCAGTAAAAACAAAAGAGTTCTCTCTAGTAGTCCACAATTCAACCAGCTTGGCGTAGTTTTCGAGCTGATCAACCAAGTAAGGATTGGAGTACACGTCGCCCATCAGCGGCACAAACGGCTGCTCCTTGAATGGTCGCTCCGTACTAGCTTGAGTCTCACCTAGCAGCTGCTCGGACTGGTTCGTCAATGTGATTTCTCTATAAAACAAAGTCATCTCGTGTTCGTGCGCATCGATGAAACTGTTGAGAGGCACCATCCATGGCTCTTTGAGACCAAACCTCACCCTATTAGCAAACCCTTGCAACATCTTTGCAATCAGCGTGAGCGATCGCTGTACATGTGGCTGTGGGTGAGCTCGAACCAAGCCAGCTACCTTAGGGTTGAGCAAAGCAGGACAGAAAAATCGCAAGAAAAGGAACCCAGAAACTGCGTTGAAAATCACCGGCTCCTCTTGTTGAAGTCGCAGCGACAAGTCAAGTCTCAATCGTTTGAAAAGCAGCTTGAAACTATAAGGCATGTCATTCGTCGAGTCCCTAATAGTCGACCACAAGTACGACACATACTTTGTCAGTTTCTGCTGGTTGTCATTCGACACATCTTCCGCAGTTCGTCCCTCAGGAATAAACTGTGGCGGGATCCTGTTTGGATCAACTTCCAAAAAGAGACCGACATCGAGAATCTTTTGCACAAACTTGCCAATGATCTTCTTGAGGTATCCATGGCCCACAAGCTTCATGTACCGCTCGAGGGCCTTACTCGCCAACGAGTTACCTCTAAACAGCGTATTATCCACATTGAATCGGAAGTCAGCAGTGAGTGCATTCGAACTCTCCGCAACCGATTCTCGAATTTTGACCAGTTCCGCAACAATAAGCGACGTAATCCATTCGACGCTCTTGTTCTCGGTCTGGAAAATGTTCAGCAGAATGCCACTCAACTTGTTCAAATCATTTGGCAGCTGCTCGGCAATTTGAATCGTCAAGTTGTTGCCAACGTTGCTACTGATAAGATCATGCAGTTTGGCGTAGTGTGACTGCGACAAAATCTCAGTCTGTTCATAATCAATCCTTACACATAGCGAACAGACTTGGGTGTCCCTAAACTCCCTGGCCATGGTCAATGGATACCACTTTTCAAGATCCTTGGCGCCGATAATCTCGAGATCAGTAATGACAATATGTCCAATAACCGGATCCTGCTTGGGACTGACTCTTCGGCCTAGTCGCCGTTTGACTACCAGCTTCAATGAAGGAGCACGAACAGGGAAATCATCAAAGACGAAATCCTCACGCCAAAATGGCTTGGCTTGATTGGAGACAAAAGTTCTTGCCCACACAAGGTTCTCAAATTCCACTTCGACGTACGTGTCCAAGAACAATGGCTGATCATCGGGCATTGCTGGTTCTCCCTCAGCACGAGCTTCCACGACACGGACATTAATCTTACGAGAAGTTCGGAAACTCTTGTCGATTCGCATAGAAGTGGGTCCGAATATTCTCTTTCTAGTAAACGCTTTCAAAGTCGAGAACCAATCCTCATAGTTATCGTCGTTACTGAATGCCATGTAAAAGTGATAGTCAACTTCCTTGCCGGTGTTTTCGGCAATGTTCGTGGACACAATGCCCTCGGCTGGCTGTAGGTACAAAACGTGAGGGCAGTCGAATAGACTGTAGTCAATCCTCCTAATTCGTGACGAAAGAACAGATGGAAGATGAATCCGTTGGATCAAGCTGCCATCTGATTCTTGAACCAAATCCATGACACCATTCTCTCGCAACACACCTGCAGCCGGCATCCAAGTCACGTCGTTGGAAAATGCACTGTCCTCAGACTTTGTAACCAACACTGGAGATGAAATATCTTTCTTGATCACTGGACTCTTTGCTGCTGAGCTAGGCCGTCGCTTCAAGTTCTTCTTGCCTATACGGCTGCTGTTTGGAATATATACCTGGAAATGGGTGACAAGAATGTTGCCTTCGCCACTTGAGAGTGTCAATTGAGGCATGCTGATCTTGTTGTCCAGGCCCATCGGCTTCAAGTTTGTCCATACCAGCAATGCACCTGTCCATTTGAAAAAATCGTGATCCGACGTGGGCGTAAGGATTAATCGCGTGCAGCCGTTTTGTGCAGGATTTATGACCAGTTCAATGTATCGTTGTTTGAGCGTTGCGACTATCTTAGTAAGTCGGAGATTAGGAATATGCAAATTGTCGTTATCTCCTTGAAGAGAAAGTGATCCATCATCACTGATATAACCAATGCCACTAGAAAATTTAGAGTTAGCGTTCAAAAGGGGGTGCACACTTTGCTTTTTTACAACATACCTTGTCCATGATATGTTCAATGAACTGATCCAGTTGACAGCAGTTCCATCTTTCATTAATGAGTGCTCTCTCATTGCTTTAAATAGTCGTGGTTTGGCGTAGCCCCAAGCAAACTCTGGACCACCAACGCCAAAGTGTTCTGCCAAAGTCATGGTCTCTTCATATGTAGACGACGTTGAGGTCGGCGTACCGCTCATACTTCGTCGCTCAGACGAACTCCTGGGCAGTTGCGGCGAGGGTTGCAAATGGAGGAATTGGGATGGTTGTTCTTTGACTGGATGCTGGAACGGTTGGGATGCCTGAACTGGAACTGGCGGTTGTTGCGATGGAGGTTGGGGTGGTTGCGCCGCGGGCGGTGGAGGAGGTGGTGGTGGTGGTGGTGCAGGCGCTGCTGCTGGGGGAGGAGGAGCGATTGAAGCCTGGGGAGATACTAGGGAAGATCGGGGAGAGTGGGGCGCCAAACTTGACCTGTCGTCTGTAATAATTACTGAAGCGTGCTGAGGGGTCGGGGCAGTATAATGGTGGTAATAAGGCTGATGCGTAACGTCTGGGGTCTCAGGGTTGTGGGTGGGAAGCTTTGGCATGGGCTCATGCTGCCGCTGGACCCCGATCTTGAACGCCTGCTTGAACGAATGCATAGATAGGGACGACCGCAGCACTTTATTGTCCTTTCGAGATTGCTTTGTACTGCTGTTGCTGCTAGTCTTGCTCACTTGAGAGACTGTTGGCCGGTGCGACTGGTATGGTGCAGCTAGCGTACTTGACGTTGGTGATATTGTCGTTTTGATAGATAGCTGCTCAAACCGCTCAGTTGGCGGCGTTGCAGGGGTAATAGTGTTAGTAGGAGTCGAGGGCGTAGAAGGGATTGGGGTTCGATTTCTTGTAATCACCGGTGACTGGATGTTTTCATGCTCACTAGGAATCGAGGACGAGGTATTTAGCGTCGGGGTTGTGGTTGTGGATGTCGAGGTAGTGGTGTCGCTGGTCACAACATGGTCGGTGTGATGCTGGGTTTCCTTGCCAGACGACTCCATTTCCAGGTCTTCCTGATGTTTTTTCTTGGGGTATTTTGTAAAAGATACATCTTCGATAACGCCATTGTCACCAATAAGCCCGATACCTGTTCCGTTCTCCGAGTAGGACGAAGAAGCAGAGCTGGCAAAGCTTGAAATCGAGCTCTGGTCGTCGACAATGCCGCCGCGATGCATCGACCTGTAGCCACCCATAGACGAGGACCGGAAGCTCATGTCTCCGGTTGTGGCCTGATTATAAGATGGTCGATTAGGAGTAAGGGTATTATGTCCTTCAGAAGGAGAGAGAGAAAATGTCAGGACGATGGAAGTTTCAGGTGGTGTGGTGAGTGTACGAACATTGGGGGTTGAAATTTGGCAAAAGGCGGCTCTGCATCGTTCATGCATGAGGTGACGCACGGCATGTGGAAAAAAAGAACAAACGTCTCCAGCACACACCCGGTCGGTCGTCGTCCAGCCAACCTGTAACTTCACTGTTGGAGAGACAGCCCGGGATGGCTTCTGCAGTGCAAGTCTCGCTGCATCGATCCGGACCGTTGTGGCCGTTGGACGATAAGCCCGTTATGGTTTAGGGCGGCGGGGCGGCGTCCCAGGGGCGGATTTTTTCTTCAATGGAGCTAGGCTCGATTGGGCATGGATCCACCCATTACTTGTGGCATTCAACTAAGGCAGACCTACTGTGTACATCTTCTTGTCCTCATCATGTATGCGATCTTCAGAACTTTTTTTTGTTCAATGTACACGCAGTCAAAAATTCCACGCCGCGTGCATACCGGTATCTTGCTTTTTTTTATCCCTTCTAGAGGTGAGTCCACGCGGCGGATTTATGGAGCAATAGTGGGCAAAACCAAAATGGTCTGCCAGGTACAATCAAATGGCCAAACTCTGTTCGTAATTCAGGTACTCGTTATCTACGTCCACGTTTTCCAGCTGGGTTGTTCGGATGGCACGGATGGATCATGGAGGCGTCGCGGCAAAGATCGTCGCTTCGGTTATAGATCTCGTGTACTTTCCTTCTGAACCACCAATGTTCGACCGAACTCTCCAAATGTCTCAACCCCTATCGTCGTCGAAACACGGCGGCGGCCAATAAACAGGTGGGAACGGAATGTCTGACTTTCCCACACATTTCGGCGTTCGTATGGTGATATTAAAGGTGCCGTGTGCTGCAACGCGGCTCCACTCCCTAATTACTCGTAAAATATCCAACATTGGCGATACCTAGTAGTACCTCGCACGGCGAAGTCCATTGCAAACACTCCTGATTGGTCATATTCGTTCTTGTATTTTACTACATGTATAAGCTTCCTGTTTGCAAGAACCGTAGTGGATTTCTGAGGCGGGACCGTTTCATTCATGCACCAGCGTCCTGCAACTCAAAACCTGGCCCCTAAAAATATTTCAGCGCGCTGTACTGAAGCACCAAGTTTTCAGGGGCGAATTCGCCGATTGACAATGGTTGCACAGAAGGAAGTCTCGGCATTTTAGAACTGTACTGTAAGGTGATATCACCGGATGAAATCGCTGGGCTTAAAGGAGCTTCCTTCTATTATAGAAAGTACTCTTTAAGGATTTAAGGTTTCCTACTGTATCTTAGATTAGGTTTGTAGCTACTCTCTATATGTGAGATTCTTATTTGATTGGAGTAGGACGTTAGATTTAGGTGGGATATAATCCCGCCTCGAACGCCGCTTCGTGGCCTAGTATCCATGATCATGTTCATGAAAAATAAAATTAATCATGTTCATTTACGGTGCGATAATTGGGCATGGAGCGTTAGTTATTATTTTCTATCACAAGCATTGATTAAATTGCCATGACTCGAAATGCCAAATAATACCTTTTGTGGGTCCATGTCGCACCGAGTATCTACCGGTAGATTCATGTACACAGCCATCATTTCGGGCATTAATTGAACAATTAAGAGCCCACATTTCAATGACCAGTCTGTTCACATGCAATCCATTTCATTTGAGGTATTTTATTAGATGCGACAACTTTATACTGCCCTCGGAATTGATCAACTAAGATACCCCGGATCGCCTCTTCAAGGCAAAAGATTACAAACGTGGATCGTCGCAGTGGTAAGCGGGTAGACGCATCCAGATCCGGATGCCTGAGCAATCTAGTCAATCAGATCCACGACTCCTCAGATCCAAATACGCACCAAATTGAATTATTTTACTGCAGTAAGCGATATATGTCAATGCACAAGAAGAGAAATTGATACAGCGGAAACCCAAAGCACTAGAAAAATTTTGAAGCGGGAAACCCAACAAGAAAAGGTCAGCAAACCCGAGATTCCCTTACTACAGTTCACACCTGATCAATCCCTGCTTCAAAACGTATGCTTTTGCCTCTCCAGACGATGCACCGGTCCAAATGCGAATTGGTGCTTCCAGCTTTCCCGCCAGAATTCATCTCCCCCTGAAGCTGGACGTGGTCACATGGTGGCAAGGATATGTACAGCGTATGTACAGAATGCAAGGCTGCAGCAGCACCGCATTGCACCAAATATTCGTTATCCATCAACAGTGAAGCCTGCTGGGGAAAGGGGACCTGCGGACTGCAACTAAGGGCAATTCCGTCATGGATTTCGGGGCTGTTTCGCGTGGATCGGAGATGGGTTACTAGATCACTACGGGAAACTTTATAATGAGTTATCGAAACTCGCCAGTTGATTAAGAGAGCATCATGATATCAATAATATTCATCTGTAATGTGGACATAATATGCGAGCAGGAGATCCGGGATGGGTGGAGTGCAAAACAAGGTTTGAAACACGCAGCCATGGCCGTTGAAACGGTTGAGACCTTTAATCTTTGAACAGGGAGTTGTACTCAATCTGCGTAGAATTCCACTTAGAATAATATAATGAGCTCAATTAAAGTCCACAGACACTTGAGTGACGATTTACGCTTCTAAACGCCCAGCTAACTGTAGCGTCGTGTTTCAGGGCATCTGTAAGACCTCCTTAACCACTTGATAGTCCTCTTTTCAGTGAGGAGCCCATGACCAAAATGATCTAATACGGAGCAGCTTGGCAGATATGTGCAGCCATGGCCACTTAGAGAAACGTGGGATGTCCAATGAGCAATGAGCAATGCATAGCAATGGCCGTACAGAGGCTGCGCAAAGAGCGCCAATTCACCCGGAATCCGGCTCAAAATGAGGGCTTTTGAGTTCGGGGATTGGCGATATATCTTGTAAGTGAGTGCTGTAAACTTTGCAGGTTATGCATAACATCCAAGATTCCAAGTCTATAGTAGCCTCTTAAATCGATCGTATCTATTGATCTGTACTACCTCGGGTTTGAAAGTACAGTTCTTTTCCCGCCGCGCGCGGCTCACCCTCTACAAGCTTTACAATAGCAGTAAATCGTGAAACTTAACCATTTGCCGTTTTCATGATTGGAAATTTTACTAAATCAATGACGTCGTTGGAGCTGACAAAAGGGTTTGGTTGAGTGGCCCCGTATCCAGGGCTTGCGCACTAGCGCCATCTGGAGAGCCACAAAATCCATCAAACCCTTAGCGCACTCTGTGAGCTAAGATTTCAGGGCCTCATGAAGGTGGAGTAACTTCCAAATGGAGCTAGATTCAATTTGAAATGTAATAAAATAGAATGCTTATCTTTGTGGCTTGTTTCCAAGCTATATATGTATGTTCGTAGCCAGGATCGGCCTGGCTCTTCGCAAATAGAATGAGCTTAGTGACTGATCGCACTATTGGATTTCTAAAATGCAACCCACCAGGCTCGGTCGTCTCGGTGTTACTGGGGGGAAGCAGGGTCTATAGCGTTACGTCCAATTCGGACTGGGACGGTGCAATTATCGTTAGAGATAAAAAGGTAATGTTCGATATCGTCAGATGCGATAAGCTGACATTGATGAGACTTGTTGGGATTGTCACAGAAGAGTATGCGTTTGAATTGCCTCAAGAAGGATCGCGACTATGGGATGAAATCGACTGTATCAGGTTCGCAGGCAAGGACGAAACCGGTACCAAACGATCTATTAAGTTATTCCACAAGCAGTGGTTTGATTTGAACAAGAATTGTCTAAATATCTATGCGCACAAGGATATACGTGTCTACGACTCACACCATCCACAAGTCGTATGCTACCAGCAAGCGACGAAACTTGACAATGGGATGCACGTCCTTCACGATCAGATTGCATTTGCGTCGCCGTCAACAATCTGCAAGCATGGAATGGGACCCAAGTTTGTCTCGTTTGGCGTGGTAAGCGACCTGCTTCTATCCGGTGTATGGGTGTATGGTGCGGAGGCTGGTGCCGAAATCGAGCGCCGGGTTTTGACTCAGTATATAACCCTAGCAAAGAAATGTCCCACATCCGGATCTTTCTGTCGACAGAAAAGATTCAGCGAGGAATATAGAAACTGGCTTGATGTTAAACTCGAGGGCTTGAAACCGACACTACCTTCGGAAACTTGCGACTGCGCCGAGGAAATACCCGCAAGCCAAAGTGTCTTTGCAAATGTCCAGTTCACATATAAACCGATGCCACTCACGTTTTTGGAAACTGAAGTTGGAATACTGTCGATACATGGCAGCAAGTACAAGTTCCAAGTTTGCGCCGCGGCATCTTCCAAAATCGATCTTGAGCTTTGGACAAGATACTGTTACCCTGGATCTGGACACGTACCGAATAACGCAATTTCACAAGCAGCGTTATGGAATTCACCCGAAATACCAGATTTCAAGCTTATGGCGTATGCAGAGCTTGCAAAGTGCGAGGACGCGCTACGAGCTTACTCCATGAGCCTGACCATCAAGCGGGGAGAAAGCAGCATCTTGACACAACACCGGCAATACGCAAAGTGTGTAAAAGAATTGCTGAAATCTATGGAAGGCAACCGAGCACAAGGGATGCAAGCGGTCTCGGCGTTAGAGAAGATGATGACACTTGACTCGCCGTGGGTGGTTGGCCACAACTCGGTGAATGCAATGACCACGTTCATATCAACAGCACATAAAGAAGACTACGGGTACGACATCTATTACCAGAACTCAAGCATCGAGTGGGCCCCCATTGCGCTGCTCCTCGCCGGTACGATTTACAGCGATATTATCGAAACCGGCCAGTCGCAGAAGAACCACCCAGCGGTATTGTCGGTGATGGAGTGCAAATTCAAGTACCTCTTCGAACCACTTCAAACCCTCTTTGAACGCAATGGACTTGAGTTTGATGAGTGTATCGCATACTTGTCGCTCACACTGTTCGTCCAATTGATACTGCGCAAGAACATCAAACTCGACGCAGCAATTGGAATAACTGAATGCTCCAACCTTACCCAGTTGCAACATTTTCTCCTCGAACTAATCAGATAAAAACACAAAATTATAATATTCAGTACATAACAAAAATATAAAACTCTCTTGATCCGGGCCTTGGAACGAGATCGAGCCTCCAACCACGCAGAAAAAGTCTGCCAAACCGCCGGACATCAAACAATCAACGGCAGAAAGAGACTTAAAATCCAGCAGAGTTTTGTAAAAGTTTCCAATCGCAATAACTGGCTAATACAACCCAACCTGGCTGGCAAAACTGGTGCTGATACTCTGTAGCTCATCGTCCAGCGAATCGTTATCATCATCTTCCTCGTCTGCCATTCCCTGCAAGAACTTATTCATTCGCTCAGACATGGAATTGCCCATCATCTTCTCGTTGTCCTTGACGTTCGTAGCCTTCTTATCATGTCGCTTCAACTCAGGCCACTTCTCGTCGTCGATCATGCTATATCCCTGCGAGAAAATTGCTGGCATAGCAGAGCTCAAGCCCAATGGCACATCCTCGTCATCATCAACAAATGACATGATCGACTGCGTATCCAGACTGGACTGGTCAAAGGGCCGGTTCTCATTGACAAAGCCTCGCTGTGGACCGTATCCATGGAACGGCTGAGCAAATGGCATTCCACGAGGCGGACCTTGAGGAGGTGGAGGCGCTGGTCCACCGTGTCGAGCAGCATTCAATGTGGCTTGAGCAGTACCCGCTGGTCCGAACGGAGATGGAGCAGGACCCCGTCGAGCTCGCGGCTTGGATAGCTGAATGTTGGACTTTTGCAGTTTATTCAACGGACCTTCGACCAAACAACCTTTTTCTCGGAAATGCGTTAGCAAATGGGCCCACAATGCGTTTCGAGAAAGCACACGGGGGTTACCAAGCAGGACAATGCCGTATTTGGCTCGCGTCAATGCAACATTCAATCGTCGTGGGTCACTCAAGAAACCAATGCCTTGGTGCTCATTGGATCGGACACATGAAACAACAATGTAGTCCTTTTCTCGTCCTTGGAAAGCATCCACAGACTCAACTTCCACAGCTTTGTATAGATCCTTGTTCATCATACCAGCTTGCTGCATGTATTGCGAGATGTATGTTCGCTGTCCCTCGTAAGGAGTGATGACACCAATTTGAGATGGTTCAATACCAGCTTTGAAGAGCCGAGTGACCGCCTTTTCACAGTTGGCTGCTTCAGATCGGTTCAAGTACGACGTACCAGTAGAAGAAATCTCTTCTTGGCCCAAGTTTGACCAGAACATCATTGGCATATCAGGAGCTGGCCATGGGAAGTCAACCTTTTCTCGAGATCGGTCTTGTGCGGTGACACCATTTTGCAAAGTACCTTCGTAAAAAATATTTGAGGGGAACTCACTCAAACATGGGTGCATTCGATATTGCACAGTAAGACGAATTGGAACATGCCCAAGAATGATCAGTCGCTCAAACAAACTCTGCTGCAAACCAGCCTGTGCTGCTTTTCGGTTGGTGATAACCGGACCCAATTGTTGATGGTCACCCACAAGAATAACTTGTTTGCAGCCGTGTACAATTGGAATCAGACATTCCGGCTCAGTTGCTTGGGTCGATTCGTCAATCAAAGTAGTTCGGAATCGAACAGATCTCAATCGGCTGTCACCTGCACCAGAACATGTGCAGCAAACCACATCTGCATTACTGAGAAGAGCTTGCTCTGCCTTCTTCAAATGCTTGAGATATTTGACCTCGTCAGCAGCGCTCAGCTCTCCAAGCTCTTCCTTCAATTGCATCAGCTTCAAAAGCTCTTGGTTTTTGGTTTCAGCTTTTACTCGTTCATGCAATGTCAAGTGCTGCACTTTAGAATCTAGATGCTCTCGGCTCTTGGCAGACAATCTCACGACTCGAAGGCCAGTCTTCTCAAGACGCTCAGCCAACTGGTCGACAGCGACGTTCGAAGGAGCACATACAAGTACCGGCTCCTTGGTCATTTTAACCAAGTGGTATACAATCGTCGTCGACACCACAGTCTTACCCGTACCGGGTGGACCTTGAATCAATGAAAGCGGCTTTTGCAAGACACTCTTAACCGCATTGATCTGAGAAGCGTTGAGCTCCGAAACGCCTGGAACTGACAACTGTTTTGGAAGTTCGATCTTGAACGTGATTGACTCAATATCATGACCAAGAATCTTGTGGTAGATGTATCCAGACACAGAAGTATCTTCAGTCGCAAACTTTTTCAAGGCAAATTGAATACGTTGATAAGTGACATTGGACCACACAAATTCGATAGAGAAATGCTGCGTCTCGCCAGTAGGCGCTTTCCTTGTCTTGGCATTGAGCTCAATAGTAATCTCCTCCGATCGAGCGTCTGGGATTTTCACCACATAACCGGTGGCTTCCCAATCAGTCTCGGTAAAGTTGGCACTATGCTTGATCCTCATCTCGTCACCAACAGAGATCTTCATATCCGCAAAATCGAACTTGTTCAGGAAAAAGGATACCAAATGTCGATTGCTCAAACCCATTTCCCAAGTCACCGAAACCTCGTCCTGCCCCTGGCTTTCTTTGAACTTCTTGTCGTATTCTGCCTCAACCATGATCAATGGAGAGAAGCATCGCTGATACTCAAAAGCGTCAGTATATCTGAGCAAAACAGGCTGGTATTCAGCCTCCAGCTCTTCCGTTTTATTCAAATCGCTAAGCCTGCCCTCTGGGAACTCTTTCCACATCTCCTCTAGCCGCACCATATCGGAAGGCGACAAATGCCGACTTTTCAATTGCTCCTTCTCAGAAGGCACTGTCACCAACCAAGAAAGAAAAGTTCGGTCTTCAATCAAAGGCTGCCATTCGCTTGTATCCCAGTTCATATCCTTTGAAGAATTTTGCACCGATGCACAGGGGTGTCGACACAGGATCACCACCACCGTCTCAGACTTGGCGGAGATGAAGCCTAGCAAGAACACATTTCTGTTGCCACAATTATAGCACTCCAATGCAGAGTCTCCGATCTCACTTTCTGGATGCAACTTGACGACCTTGTGTCTAGCAGTGACCAAATGGTTCACAATGTGACTGCTCGATGAGTTCATTCGGGAGTTGCAGAACCACTTGTTGCATGTGGCACACTGCACGACAGTCGAAGGGGTATGAATACCGCAGTAAGAGCATGCGTGTGCTGGCAGATCCTTGAACTTGTCGTCCTGAGTGTCAAAATCGTCGTTGAACCCAGTGGTGCCACTGATCAAACTGAGCGTATCATCAGTATCGGCGACTGACGCCGCCGTTCCACGGGCCCTGCCGCGACCTTGATACATGATATCAGAGGTGACAGACTCGAGATCCGAGTCTGCCACGTACCGACCACCCATATGACCAAACGGATCCATCGCTCTCCTTCTCAATCAAAGTTGCAACGGAACCTCCTGGGCTTTTGGTTTTTATTTTTTCAACCGTCAAGTCACTCTTCACACGAAACAGAGTTGGACGCGGGCAGTCGACCTCGCGTTGGGATTATCCCGAGCCGCACAGGAAAATTTCAGGGAAAAATAAATTTCTGGAAATCTTTTTCCTACTGCTCATCATATAATCCTTAAAGCACACATTCAAGATGGTATGTCTGGTTAGTGACTGTACACCAAACTAACATTTAGTTGCGACGACAAGCTCGACTGCGGCGAGAGTACATCTACCAAAAAGCGCAGCAGTCTCAAGAGACTGCTATCAACCAGAAGCGACAACAGCTCAAGGACGCTATTGCATCCGGCAAACCATTACCACAAGAAGTACAAGACGATTCGGAGCTACGCGAAAACTACAAATACGACGAATCACTGCAAGACGAGATCGACGATGAGTACTCTGCAGCTAGTGGGATTTCCGACCCTAAAGTAGTAGTCACAACTTCCCGTGATCCCAGTTCCAAGCTTGCTCAGTTTGCAAAGGAAATCCGGCTACTGTTTCCGACAAGTTTACGAGTAAATCGAGGTAATACGGTTCTGCCGTCGCTAGTTTCTGCATGCCAGAGCTCCTCGACTTCCGACCTGGTCCTTTTGCATGAGCACCGAGGTGTTCCAACTTCGCTCACGATTTCTCACTTTCCTCACGGACCCACTGCATCTTTTTCTCTTCACAATGTTGTTCTTCGACACGATCTTGCTGAAGCTCTAGGCAATGTTAGTGAGCAATTCCCGCATTTGATCTTTGAAAACTTCACCTCCAAGTTGGGCCAGCGAGTTGTACAGATTTTGAAGCATCTTTTCCCACCAGGAGTTAAGAAGGACGCACAGCGAGTTATTACATTTGCGAACAGCGGGGACTACATTAGCGTTCGACAGCATGTCTATATCAAGACAAGAGAAGGTGTGCAGCTTTCAGAGGTTGGCCCACGATTCGAGATGAAGTTGTTTGAGATTAAACTGGGTACGGTAGATAACCCTGATGCTGATATGGAATGGCAGTACAGGGCGTTTGTGCGTACTGCCAATCGTAAAGACTATTTATAACTGTTTGTGTATATACTACCTATTAATGAACTTTTTTTCAATGAAATCTGTTGCGCCTCACGGCGAGGGGCTTACTCGTGTAGCTACGGCATTCGAGCTTTAATTCTTCTAAATGCTACTGGCTAGTTGCCATGGATACAGACTAGCTCTATGAATTTCCTTCTCTAGAGTAAGTTTGCAATCGCGAAGTGTTAAATGATTCCTAGACATACGTGCGTCAACCTTTATCGCTGCGCATGATGATAATGGAATGAGCACATTTTTCATGGAAAATATCAACTGTTGAGTCGTTCTGGGCCTCTAATCGTATTTTGCTCAACAATTCTGCGGCATGTACCGTAAACGGAGCATAAAAAAGCTGTGCGTACATACTCCGGCAATTTTTTGTCATGTCAGGTGAGAACGGCGCTGCCCAGCGTGATCATCAATGTCATGCAGAGCAGCGGCACTACACTGTACGTAGAAGTATCGCTCAAATTCAGTATCTAAATTAATTGCAGTGTTACACAGCTAATTGTAGACCAATTCATGAAATTTTGAGTGTTGATTGCAAAGACATGAAGGGAGTAAAGAATGGATAAATAATTGAAAAGTACGGAATAAGCGTTAAAAAAGTAGAGCCTTTGTTATAGCTATTTTTTTCTCTCTCACTTCTCAAGGTAAAAACAATAGTCGTTTTATTATGATGAATTAATAGGGTGTTCCTGAGCAGACAGCTCAGTGTGACGTCTCAATGTCTCGCCCATAGAGGTGATGGTGATATCCTCGTCGTCGATTACTGGTGATTTTGGGATATATCGAGAAGGTGACATTGAACGGTTGGAAATAGGCGAGAGCTTGCCTGGACTGGTGGCAGCGGTATGTGGAAGATTTTCCGACGATACAATGTCGGCGAATGAATAAAATGACAGTACATGGCGGTCAGTGGACGCTGCCGAAGAAGGCGGAGGCGAGTTGGAGAGACTAGAATGCGACATGCCCAGCCCGATTGGAGATGGCGGCAAGATGGAACTAGAGCCCGTAGTACTTCGCTCCCTCAATCGTGGCAGTTCGAATGTGCTAGATGGACTGCCAATGCTGTCTGATATCGACAGCGACCTTGCCGACAAATGACGGCCGTGGTGCTTCAACGAGATCACATCCACCAATTCTGGGTCAAGGGTATTATCTGTGATCGCATTTGCACTAGCCTCCAGCACTGGCGGAATGAAATCTTCATTGTGGTGGTGGCTAGATGACGAGTCGTTGTTAATGCTCTCTGGGTATATCTCCTGCACTGAACGCTCAAATATCATAGACGGCGACGACATGAGCACAGGCGTGCTGAATGTCGAAGCAGCACTATTCATGATGCCCTTGCCTGTGTTGTTTTGTTTATTTTTTTTGTTGCTATCTCCAATGTTCCTGTCAACTGGTGGAGCCGATTTATGGGACTTGGGTGAGCTTGGAGAGTTTGGAGATTTAAGCTCGGAATCGGACGTGGTGGCAGCTGATGAAGGTGGTTTTTCCGTGATCAAGGGGGCTAACCGTGACTGGCGTTTGGCTTTGACTGACGCTTGATGCGAGATACTGGTACCGGCATTGTTACTACTACTAGCCATCATTGTGCTTTCATCAGCTGGAATATTAGATGTGGTATTAGGGGATGCTGTCGAGCCTGTAGTTTGGTCCTTGGTTGATGCACGGTTGGTATTGATCGGTGGAGCCGGCCGCGGCGATGATATCATACCACCGCCGGCACCGCTACCACTATTAGCACCACCACTACCTCCTCCACCACCACCACCGCCCGAACTCGAGTTCAAGCCATTGAGGTCAGTCTTATCTGATGTTATAGTGCTTGTAGATGTTGATGCTCCAACTGCTACACTTGGTCGTGGAGCTGGTGCCGTTAGTAAAAGCGAGTTGTTGGGTGACCCGCTTGTGCGTGAGCCCTCAGACAGAGGGCTTGCATGCCGTGATGAGATGAAGCTGAGTCGACTCAGCCGTTTCATTATCGAAGGGGACCGTGAAGTCGTTGCTTCACCATGCATTTTTGAGTTGGACGACGACGGTGTCACGGTGTACGATTCGCTGAGGATACGCTCAATCGATATCTGAGTCGTGGCTGCGTCGGTGGATGTGGAGTTGGAACAGCAAGTGCGTGGGTATGTAGGGGATGAGTGCGCAAACGATGATGCATGTCGAAGCGTCATTTCTTCGTCGTACGAGAGCGGCTCCTCATCATCTATTGAAAAGTTAGTACTTTCGCTTTAAAAACTTTAACCAGTTCGATATTTTCTCATAGGCAGGGGGGTAGGGACTTGAGGTCTACTGCTTCTGCCGTACCACCACCCGGCCCCAGTATCTATAGAAAACCTCGCCTTGCGGATAAACATACGGTCAAGTATCAGGTCTTCCTTGGAAATGCTTCGAAATTTGGACAGTCGACGTAGACGTAGCATAGCTGTATTAATTTGAATATTTCGAATCGAATTGTCGTAGGTCTTGAAAAAAAATTGGCACTGTGAACTGTAATTTGCAAAGCCGTTGTTGTCAGACACTAGATCCGTTAGGCGATAGTGGAACCAGCCACTCCAATCGGCGGCGACAACAAGTCAAGAAAAACAAACAGGCAAAAACGAAAACAAGTGAAATCGATAATTTGCCGACTTTCTAGAGAAATCGAGTTCTTTAGATGAACTTTGGCGAAGATGTTGGTAGAGATTCACAGGGTGACGGAGGTGATGTTGTGGTGGCTTAGTGCGGCCAGGGTTAACGAGTGATGGAGAACAAACAGCGATGAATGAGAGATCGGTTTATCACAAACTGATCGATCACAAAACGAGCGGTAATATGCCGTGACTTGGCTGGTCAATTGAATTTTTCACACTGTTTAACGAGTGATGATGAGACTTGAAGTGCAAATGGAGAAGAAGGGGAGCTTTTTTCGGGCGACACATAATTTACTAACACCGGCGGATCTATCGATAGCTCCCAGGCACTTGCATCTGCAGCTCAGCTAGTTTGCCCTGCACGGTACAGATTTCTTCATAATACAGATTTTGCTATTGCAATTGATTTACATCTTTCGCTACGGCTGAAGCTGATCATAGCGGCCGCATAATTTTACAAGCTTGGTCCAACTCGAATTTACGCTTATTTTCTAGTCGTAGAAGTCTCCTTCTGTATTATTAAAAGAGCAGGCATTCACAATACCAGCCATCAAGCCCTGTCTGCTACAGGTAGATTGCCTGCCGCAACGAAAGCAGCATGAAGCGGCAGACGCGACACAGCTCGTACGCAGGTCTGTTTCAACCTGCCATTGCTCATGTCTACCAATGTTATTCCATTCTCGAAGCCTTCATTAAGTCTGTGAGCTAACAAAAGTTAATTACTTGGTTACTGTACTTCCAGAATAGAAGTCAGCCGGTTTATTTATTTTTTTCCTCTTTACGAAACGATCCAAGACCCCCAATAATAGATCCGATGCTAAAATACACACAAGGCGCCGATGCGTGGATCGTGGATGCACAACAGCTGCACATGATGTCACACCCCCCGGCTGCAGATCAGATTGGAGCTCAGCAGCTGCAGTTTTTGGAACACGTTCCAGGGCCCTACAGTCTAAAAGTTTCTTCACAGTATACGATGCTATTCTTGTCTCTCAGGAGGATGGGATGGACTCTCATCGGATTTGAATCTCAGATGAAGATTGTGGGGTCAGAAGGTCTCGGAATATCATCCGCCTGCAGTAGATAAAGTCTATGCCTTGCTTTGTTTATCTGATAGAAAACCATCAATATCGTGGGTGATCACCATTTGGGTCCTTGTTTGCAGGAATAAAGGGCAAAATATTAAGGGTCGATAGTAACGGTGTAGAAGCGTCGAATGTATGTCGCACCTACACCATAAAGCGATCTCGTTGTCCGGAATATTCAAGCGTTAAACAAACTTCCGTGTTATTCTCAACGACAACTTATATCTGTAGCTTTAATTGAGTAAGCTCTTCGAGATCAGCGCGTGGGTTACCAGATTCGCTCTGCTCATCGTCAGGGGCGGCTACCAAATCGCAGGTAGCTCAGCACCGTGGCTCCTTCTGGAAGAGAATTGAGACAAGGGTGTTTAGAGAATGCCCAAACGGTCGGAATCTTCGCCTGGTGGGTATTCATGTATATTGATACTATTGGTTTGCTCCAACTGTAAGCGATAATGGGTTCAGATAGTTGACTTGAAGCTTATGTAGGTTTATATGAGGCATGCTGGAGGCCATTTGAGGTCTCTTTGGTTCCAATTTTTCAGAGGCGTTTTTGATGCGTATCGCGTATGTGAAGGCTCCTCACGCAACCGACACAAGTCCAACTTGCCTAGTATTTCTTCAAATATCGAAGTTGGAGCGTACAACAAAATTCTTGTCTGGAGGATAAATTTATTAATATGACGGTTAAATTCGAATCGATCACGATTATTTTGACATTAGAATGGTTCTTCGCGAATCAAACTCTGAATCAGTAATACCAATTCTAGAGCGGACGGAGCTCAGTAATTCTAAGAAATTTGTGATTTAAACTTTAACCAATTACTTCTACTAGTAGAATAAACTGATGACAGTTACCTGATTTGCAGTACTGACACGACGCCCCGGAATACAGAATAGGAGACAGCCACTCCTATAAAATTGCCGCCACCACACGGATATTACACCTAGCGTAGACTGATCGTCTTTTTAATCAACGCTGCTCACTATATATGGCTCAGTCAGTCAATTGATCTCTATCAAGGCCAACTAAGGCTATATATTCACCATTTCAAAGACGTTCGTCCGCGCAATGTGCGATGATGGACCAAGTACCCCTGCGTATGTCCCGCATGCCGGTTTCCGAGAGCTGCGACAGCGCAAAATCAACTGCTTTATCAAATGTTTTTTTTTTCAATACAAATATATTATACTACTAAGTACGTCTATTGTCTGATCAATTGGAAGACAGTTATCTCAGGCACAAATATCGAGCAGTCAGTTGGCGACTATCATCATTTCAAGGTTCCTGGCACAAAAAGTCTTGGATTATCGCAGATTTGATCAAGTACCTCATTATAGTCAATTGACAGCCCTTTTAGTGTCAAGGTTAACTCTAAGGAACGAGATCGGAACTTGGCCAATAACAGTGCCCCGAGAAGCTGACTGTACGATAACCCAATATTTGAGAGAAAGTCACCAGTATCATACATTTGTTCGCACCAATCAAGGAGCTCCTGCTTGTTATTAAAGTGAGGAGAAGGTACCATGAAAGTACTTGCGATAAGCTCTGAGAGTAATGGAGCGTCAATCCTGCAGCATTGAGATTTGAAAAACTCATATGCACTGCGGCCGTACAATCCACGACTAGCGGCTCGTCTGCGATAACGTGAATCTACAGTCATTGCAAAGAGTTCTTCCGAGAGGATGTCGAGGTTCGCGTGTAGCACAATGACATCCTCAGGAAGGTCTTTTGGTCTATCGCCTGAGAATGGATATCCGTAGACTAGGTACTGCGTGAGAGGAATTTGCCGAGAGTTAGAAAAATAATGAAGATATTGGAACCACCTGAAGAATTGAGTTGGACGGGTAAGCTTGTTTGCTTCAACGATCGAAGGCTGTGTACTCATAGCCGTCTGGATCCGAGTTGTTAATATTTTTGCATAATCCGCTGTATATATAGTGCTGGGCTTGGGAATATCCATTGTCGGTATCTATGAACATGTAATCCATGAAAGAAGAATAAAAGAGTGCTGACTGGTGCTTAATATATGGGCCCATCCAATATTTAAGGTTTAAAACACTGCTACTGATTCCGGTATCTCAGATCACGTCCAAGTGGTACAACAACAATTAGCAACATGAAGCTTATCCCCAGCTTTGAAAATGCCAAAGCAGAGAGTTGTGGGGACTGCAGCTCACTTCCTGTCGAAACGCTTGTCCTGGATCCATTGAGAGAGCTGGTTTCTTAGAACACACGACTTTTAAGCGGGTTCATACCAGCATGAGATATTCCTAATAGATGAAGTCTCTAATTCCACTCTTATAATTCAGACTAGTTACTGTACTGTAAATATTCTGTAAATTAAGCACTTTTTAGAAATAGGGTAAAAAGCGTCCAACGATTAGGACCAAAATAATGGAAGATTTAAAAAGATCTAACCACTCTTTTTTGCTTTCTTCCATTCATCCTCCAAAGGCGGATGACGAACGGACGCAAAGAAATCCACAATTTCAGGGAGATCCTTCAAGTTGTCCAAAGTAGCAAACTTTTCAACAGAATCCGTAAACTGCCCGTTTTCATACCGATATCTACTGAAATAGCAGTCACACTTCTCGGGAGACATGATCACACCCCTCTGTATACACCTTTCTTCCATGAGCTTTATGAATTTTTTCTCATTCTCACCGCCACGCACATGGTCAAGCACACACTGGAACGCAAAAATGTCCGTAAGCTTGTATTTATCTGGCGGATTCTTTTTCCGGCACTTTGGACAAGATGTAAGACCGTGGCGTCAATTTAACTTCCTCCAGAAGTGAGTCAGCCACTACTGAGGCGAGCTTAGTCTCCTGACCTGTTCTCGCAAGCTGGACAGCCGAGTTCATTAGGGAACGGAAAAATCAGTAATATCCACATGTGTCACCGTTGGCGGAGTATTTGCGGAGGCCATGAGCTGGTAAAGCTCGTCGATATTCTAGGGAACGGGAATATTCATTGTTGCAATAAGGAGAGTGGTGGAGTGACTTCTCGAATATTCTTCAGGTGCAATTTTTTTATACATTTGCGCGGTGGTGTGCAGCAAGCCTGTGATGATAAAGAATATTGCACATAAGCCGGTGCTGCCTATTGGAATGACTTGGATTGCAGCTTTGTATCGAACCGTTGTGATTTAAGTAATACTCCTCAAGCATTCGGTTTTCTTAAGCGTTGGGAATGTGGAGATTCCATGTAATCTATAGCAGCAGACATAATAGTTTGCTATTTCGAACTCTGTCGAAACAAATATTTCTTTCTGAAACCCCGCAAAACTGCAGCAGGGTGTATGCTTCGGAGGCTGTGGACCCCTGATTTGAGTGCGGCTCAGACGGTCCGCAACAGAAATCAATCGCAGCAAGCCTGCTTTTTCAAAAAATCTATATCACGAATCAAGCAGTATACATTTCCGAGACCTGAGAATAAGGAAAAATAAAAAAAATATAGCCTTATATCTTTTATTGCCACGATCTCTACAGTACCGTACTGTACTCTACTCTCATAGTGCAGCCGCACCACCGCGCGGTGTGTTGCGCGATGAAAGTCGATGAGAAACACACACGTCAATCAAACACCACACGACCACCTGAGAATTGCAACCAACCAGCGAAGCTATGGTACGATTACGATATTTTTTCTTGAAAAACTAACCCAGTTCAGAGCTTTGAGGATATAGAAGATAGAGACTGTGTACGGTTTTCTCTCAACTCGTTTCCGTCGTCAACGGACCAGGCGTCACAGGCGGTGATCCCGCTAGCGTCCCTATACAAGCCGCTACAACGGTCCGCAGCCGTCGACGGATTGCCATTTGCTCAGTACGAACCATGTGTATGCAAGCAGCAGACGTGTCGAGCAGTGCTGAATCCATACTGTCCTGTGGATTTGCAGGGCATGGCGTGGATCTGTCGGTTTTGCAACCACAGAAACCCGCTGCCTCAGAGCTATATGGGCATGACGGCTGATAATCTTGTGCTGGAGCTTCAGCAGGATAGCACAACAATCGAATACGCCCTCAGCCGAAACTCGTCGAGTCCTCCATTGTTCCTGTTTGTAATTGACACCTGCACGGACTCGGAGGGGCTGGAAGCTCTGAAAGATGATGTGTTGATCTCATTGAGTCTGCTGCCTCCAAATGCTGTAGTCGGATTGATTTCTTTCGGTACTGTGGTACATGTGCACGAGTTAGGGTATCAAGAGGCGTTCAAGACTATGGTGTTTAATGGCGCGCGTGATTATAGTCCAAAGAAGGTCCAAGAAGCATTGGGATTCTTGGGCATTGATACTCGACACAATGCTGGCCCCAATCCGTCGGCTTTGAAAGTGGCATCTAGATATCTTTTGCCTGTACAAGAAGCGGAGTTCCAGTTTACAAACATGCTGGAGCAGCTGGTGGAGGACTCGTTTGAAGTGAAGCATGATAAACGGCCACGTCGAAGTACCGGCACAGCGTTAAATGTTGCACAGTCATTGCTAGAAGCTACGTATCCCAACGCCGGTGCAAGATTGATGCTTTTCACATCTGGTGCATGTTCTCAGGGACCTGGACTTGTGGTTGGTACTGAGTTGCGAGAGCCGATACGGTCCCATCACGACATTTTCGAAGAAACCGCAGATGCCAAGCACTTTAAAAAGGCGATTAAATATTACGAAGGTCTGAGTAAACGAGCAACAGCAAACGGAAATGTTGTGGATATTTTCGCCGGCTCGTATGACCAGGTAGGACTTGAGGAGATGAAGTCGCTGGTGAACAAGACGGGAGGAGTCATGGTGCTAGTGGATGCATTCAACACTTCGATTTTCAAGCAATCGTATCTCCGACTATTTGACCGAGACGAGGAAGGATATTTGAAGCTGGCGTACTTGGCAGACTTTGAGGTGAAGATGACGAGGGAGCTCAAGGTGTCTGGAATGATCGGTCCGGGCATTGGGCTGAATAATAAACACTCGCAAGTAGCCGAGACTGCTATTGGTATGGGAGAAACAAGCGCATGGAAACTATGTGGCATTTCGCCAACGACTACACTATGTCTGTTCTTTGACATTGCATCTAATCATCAGCCGCAGTCTTCAATCAGCAGCGGTGGTCCACCTCAAGCTGTCATTCAATATCTCACCCACTACCTTCATTCATCAGGCCAATTCAGATTAAGAGTTACGACAGTGTCCCGACCGTTCTCAGTAGCCGGTGCACCAGATATGAAGCAGACATTCGACCAAGAGGCGGCAGTAGTGGTACTTTCGCGTTTGGCCATTTGCAAAGCGCAGGCAGGACTGCCTATAGCTGATATCACACGGTGGATCGATACAATGCTGATCAAGCTGTGCATGCATTTCGGCGACTATGTGAAAAACAACTCTGCGAGCTTTAGACTACCGCCGCTGTTTACGCTGTTTCCACAGTTTATCTACCACTTGAGGAGGTCCAATCTAATGCAAGTGTTCAACGCCTCACCGGACGAGACTGCATACACGCGACACATTTTTGAAAAAGAAGATACTAACAACTCGCTGATTATCATTCAGCCCTCGCTTACGGCTTACGAGCTGGACAACCCTGAACCGACGCCAGTACTGCTTGACTCAATGTCTGTCACTGCTGAAAGAGTGCTTCTCCTCGACACGTTCTTCCACCTTTTGATCTACCATGGCGAGACAATTGCAGCGTGGCGAAAAGCAGGGTACCAAGACCAAGAAGATTATGCAAATTTGAAGGAACTGCTAGAGGCACCACGAAGAGACGCTGCCGAGATTTTGCAGGACCGGTTCCCGCTGCCGCGGTTCATTGACACCGAGAAGGATGGATCCCAAGCACGGTTCTTGTGGAGTAGACTAAACCCCAGCAAGACGGAAGGCTACGGTGGTGCCAACTCGTACTCCAGCGGTGTATTGACCGACGACGTTTCGCTCCAGGAGTTTATGGATTACCTGATCAACCTCAGTGTCAAGGGGGGCAAGAAATAGACTGGAAATTATCGTAGAAAGAAGCAGATATACATATATATATTAGGAAAAGAAACGTCAACTTCATGAACAGGTAAAAAGTAGTGATTTTTTTTATGTAACAATCATCATCATTGAAATAGGGTGAATAGGGGGTGTATCAGGAGAGAGAGTGAGAGCACTTCGGATATTTTTACAACAAGAGCTCCAATGGGTTCTCAATAACCCGCTTCAAAGCCTTGATCCACTCGGCACCGACAGCGCCGTCCACGGTCTTGTGGTCGAAAGTGGCGGTGACGTTGATCACGTCGTCGAAGGCAATGCCGGTCTCGGACTCGAGGTCCTCAATGGCTCGTCGCTCGACAGTGCCGACAGCCAAGATGGCGGCCTGAGGTGGGTTGATGATGGCAGTGAAGAGAGAAACGGCTGGGTTCATGCCCATGTTGGAGATGGTGATGGTGCCGCCCTGGTACTCCTCTGGCTGGAGCTTGCCCTCTCGAGCCTTCTTGCCGAGAGCCTTGACCTCGTTGGAGATCTCGGCCAAGCCCTTCTTGTCAGCGTTCTTGACGACTGGGGTGATGAGACCGGCTGGGGTGGCCACAGCGACGGAGACATCAACGTTCTTGTACTGTCGGATGACGCCCTGCTCGCCGAGCCATGCAGAGTTGACCTGTGGAACAGCCTTGTTGGCGGCAGCAATGGCCTTGATCAAAATGTCGTTGACAGAGATCTTGTAAGCACCGTCAGCGACGGAGTTGAGAGAAGCTCGAAGCTTGAGAAGCTTGGAAACAGACACAGTCGACGAAACCAAAAAGTCTGGGTTGATCTGCTTGGATTCGGTGAGTCGCTTGGCGATGGTCTTTCGCATAGATGTGAGTGGAATGTCTTCAAACTCAGCACCGGCTGGGGCGGCAGCAGAAGCAGCAGCTGGAGAAGAGGCAGAGGCCTGGGCAGCAGCTGGAGCCTTGTAGTTCTCAACGTCCTTCTTGATGATTCGGCCATTTGGACCAGAGCCCTTGATGTTCTTCAATGGAATGCCCTGCTCCAATGCAATAAGCTTGGCGATTGGAGAAGCTACGATTCGGTCGCCGAAGGACTCAGACTTGGCTGGAGCTGGGGCAGAGGAAGATTCCTCCTGCTTTGGCTCTTCCTTGGCCTCCTCCTTTGGCTCCTCCTTGGCAGTCTCCTTTGGACCGCCCTGCTCAGCTTCAGCATCGGCCAAGGTGTACTCAGCGAATGCAGCAACATCACCTTCCTCCTCGACGAAGACACCGATTGGCTTACCGACTGGAATGTCCTTCTCACCAGCCTCGAGCAAGATCTTAGCCAAGTAACCGTCGTCCTGGAATTCAAAGTCCATAGTGGCCTTGTCGGTCTCGACCTCGACCAGGGCCTCACCTGGAGCGAGCTGCTCACCGACAGCCTTCTGCCAAGTACCAATGTTGCCCTGGGTCATGGTTGGCGACAACGCAGGCATATCGATGATGGTGTGGGCTGGCCATGACTTGGAGGCGTATAGTCGGGCGAGTTGTGGAGTGGCGACACGAGTGAACCTAGATGATTAGTTAGCATGGTCCTATTGGATGGTTTACTGTCGTGGGTCTTTCGGAAAGGTGGTGAGAGGGGAAGTGACGGCTGTAATCGGACAATTGCGACGGGCAACAAACGGTCAAAATAAACAATATTTGCAGATTTCAACCATTCCATACTCTTTATCGTAGCGCTGCAGAGAAATTCCGGCCATTTTCCACCATGAAAATGTGTTGTTTTGTGCCATAATCGTCTCGTCCGATGGTTGGTCGTCGCCAAAACTTTTCGTAATTATCCGAGACCTGGGCGACCAACAATCCCAAGACCAGATATAAACTCTCCACCATTGACCGCACAAGCAGCAGAAGAACAATACTTACTGAGCGCCCTTGAGCAGTGTTCGTGCAGTGAGCACCCGCTTGGCAAGCAACGTAGCAGACATTTGTTGGTTGGTTTGGAGAACGAAAAAACCGGGTAAACCCACTACTTGGTTGATGTTGTAGAGAGGGTTTTCGAGCAGAGAAAAAAAGTGGTGGATTTTCGGGGCAGGCGTGCTGCGCGCGCTTCTTTGGGGGTCCTCTCACTTAAGCGAAAAATTTGTGTGTTGGGCTTTTTGGGCGCTGCTTGCGGGCGGGGGGCAGTCAAGTGTTGGGAGTCCGGCTTGTTCCGAAGAGTGAATTCATGCTGGAACGACAGATTCTATTGTCCACAGCCTTTCAGCAAGTTTATGAACTAGGAATGGATGGTATGAGGAGCATGTTTAAGAGAAAGAGATGTCCGTAGTTCGGCTGTGAAAGCTTAATGGCCGGTTTTTGTGGGTGGAGATTTAGGGTTAACCGGGGTTCTGAGACCTTGAGTTGTGGGGCTCTACGGAGACGGTTGGCAAAGCTTATTTATATATTCGATTAGCAGATATTCATAGGTAATTGATGTAGCTGACGGGTCTATTCAATGAGATGATACTCAAAATACAGGCACCGCTTACTAGCATGTAGTCGCAGTTGCCTGTTGTCTACATTCTGGGATTGGTTTCCAACAATCGGTAATCCTCTCTCAAACTATTACTTCCTAGAAATTGAATTTGTTTCTGATAGCTTATTCAAATGCGATTACCGGTAGCAAGCCAAGAACTTTGGCTGAAGACGGCATCTGTTACAGCGCTTTTTCTCCCGTCGCCGTGCTTCTACCGAACTCAAATGCCATTCTTTCCATGTACCGGCGTAACTCTTGTACTTGATTGCCGAACAGATTCATAGAATTCCGTATTCGCTGTAATGTCTTGAACGGTATCAGAATGTGTGCGTATTTTCAACGACATGAACGACCTTCCCCATTTTCCCGCTACATGAGAGAGAGCATCTTGCCTAACTCTTCTATATGGTGGCAGGAACCAAATATAGCTCGTAGCTTTCCGACATGAAACTTGCCTCAAATTGTATCATCCTAAAATATCTACCCTAATTCAACTTCTAGTTTTGCTATATCGAACGGAAACGAAACGCCTCCACGGGTAGAGCTAATACTTTCGAAAGAGTACACTAGACTACGGCCATACTATGACCTTTTAGAGATATCTGAATCTTTCATATTCTTTGCTTGTTGTGAACACATCTAATTGTCCCCCTGACAATGCAGCGCCTCACTTAGCGATGCACTTAGATTACAATACGTAACAATAGAGATCACCACTTCTATTCTCAATATGATTAGTTTAAAAATACATGAAATGTTCTAGCTTCACAAATATAAATATAAAAATGGTGCCACAAGAGATTACAAAACCCTTGCGACGCTGCTACCGTACCATCTTGTCGACACAAGATCTTCCTTCTCCTTCTTAGCACTACCATCGAAATAGCTTGCAAACTGCTTCTTATTTGCATTTTGTTCAAAATCGTCGTACCACTCTACCCGAACTCCGTTCTGCTTCTCGAGCACGTCCCTCGTAGTCTGCCACGAAAAGCGCACTATATTGCCCCACCCGAATACTGGATCAGCATTCTGTTTGAGCCATGTCGAGGTTTTGCTGTCGGACGGGTACCCACTACCCCAAGTGCCGCCGCTCTCATCGTTAGCCACCAGAGATGCGTCTCGAGTTACTTTAGCACAAATCGATGCTGCAGAGACGATAGGATAGATGCTATCCGCCTTTTTGGCTACTGTGATTTTGATGCCTGGGAATCTCCTCGAAAGTTTGTCTTGATACTTGGCTGGAGGTCCGACTGTGTCGACGTACACTTCGGCTATATTAACATTGAGATCGAGAACTCTTTGGATCAGGTCCATTGTGGTATCATGAGCCTGTTCGTTCAAGTTGTACACGCCATGACTCTCTGGTTTGAGCATTCCTCTGCAAATGTCGCGGGCAGTCATAATCGTCGTGGCCCAGCCTATATTATCTGCTAGTGCCGCATCGGAGCACATTTTCTTGAGCAACTTCGTTCGCACATCGTGGTTCAACACTTTCGAGTCCATGAACCCGACCTTTGCGAGCGTGTCCTTGTAACTCATCGCGCAATAGCTCAAGGCATACACCATAGGACCCAATACCGGTCCGCGACCTGCCTCGTCGACGCCAAGAATACACGGCTCTTTTGAATCTACCAGGCTTTTTGGTATTGGCGTGAGGTACGTCGAGCTCTCTGCGACATTTGCTGTGAGCTTATCTGGTAAACTGGGTGGAAGAAATTCTTCCTTCGTCTCGTCGCTCATTGTTGGTAGTTGTCGTCTGGAAAGACTACGCGATCGCGTAAATTGAAATTCACACGCGTCGGCTGCGCGTGCGTCAACGGTGCATTAAAAAAGTTCACAAGGTCATAAATACATTATCCATACATAATTTCCAGTTATACATCTCTGGCATTTCTGATTTTAAATACTCCTAGAGAATAACCAATTCACTAGTATTTCGAATCGAATGATTCACGAGTCATCCACGATTCTTGGTCGTCGTCCCGGTGTGCAGACGGGTAATGGCTATCGTCCAACGGATATGGAGGAGGTCCTCTAGAAGAATTCTGAACATTTTCAAAGCTGTTCGAGCCACCGCCGGAGGTAGGCTGGTATGCCGCCAGGTGCTCAGCATCACTGGCATTTGCTCGCTTCCCGTCGAAGCGCATCACGTCCCACACAGATTTGCCGATAATGGCCGTAGTGCCCAAATGCAGGATCCACATGATGACACTAAGAATAATGACCGCCTTGCCGACCGAGCAGAAGTCTGGTCCCGATTTCTTGTCGCCGTGGTCCTTGCCGGTCGACCCGTTGCAACTGGCATGAGCCACACACGAAGCGATGAATGCTGCAAACCATAGCACGTTCATCAGAATCTCTAAAGATGTATGTGTCAATGCCGCTATTCGGGATCCTTCTAGTGGCAAAAGGCCAAAGAAGCATACAGCCGTGAACGCCATCTCCACTAACGATAGGATTAGCGTATATACGTCCTCGCCAAATGTGAACCCCCACGATCTCGTGTCGCTAATGACGATAGCCACTGCAATCATAGTACCGAATCCTAGTAAAAACTGTGCTACCCTCAAGGCGGTCGAGGGAGAGAAGCCCGGCAGGCCCGGTACTGACGGAACAGCGAAAGTCGGCAGTCGCATTGTAATGTGAAGCAAATATATTCAAGTCGGTAGTTGAAACTCTTTGGATCTCCCGAAATTGATTCGAATGATTTGGTTGAAGTAGAAGGAATATAAAAAAAAGTGTCCGAGGGCAAGTGTGTGTGTATTTCAATGTTTACAATTTTGGCTTTTTGAGTGCATGAAAAGGGACGCAGCTTAACTGCGTCTACCGCACAGGCCGGCATGGTCTGCGCGCGGGAGTGGTGCGCGTCGTCTCAGTCGCGAGGCAATGCCTTGGAACAGGCTGTGTAGCGAGATATTCTTAGAGAAAACCGGCAATGGCAGTGTAAGAATTTTGGTGACAAGGGTTTCTGGCGACCCAGATGACGTTATTGGAAAGGAATCCCGATGAGCCTGGTGGGTCCCGTACAGATGGTACCGTGGAGCGTCGGAGTGACAGTACAGTGCCACCGATCTTGGTGCAACGGATTAATTATCTTTGGACCAGTCTTCTGGTGGTATTTGGAGCACTATGCCACTGGATGTTAAGTATATTCTGCTACACTAGTGTTGCCAGAAGGATCCGTTACCGCTGTGCTATATGTGTATAGAATAATATATAGCACGAGGTGGTAGAGGCACAAACTGTGTTTGAGTATCAGATTAAAGTAACGAATTCAAGAAAGGCGGACTATCAGTAATTATAGCACTCTGGCATCTAGCAAATCGAATGGATGTATTCAATCTCCGCAGCTTTATGGGCTCAAGCATCGAACCACGATTCATGGAACGAATATAACGGAATAAATAGCGAGCCTACAGCGTGTGTTAGCAATATTATGCACCTTTTAACTTGCGACAATCTAGAATAAACTTGAATACTTCAAAACGATACTAATGGCTATTGGCAAATCTGCGCCGCATCTACCCCTTCAGTGTCTCAGACCGTTTGATCGAATCTACCGTATGGCACCGGAACACAGCTTAAGATAACCAATTCTTTGAAACAATATGCCTTCACCAAAGCCTTCCAAGGTTAGCCGAGATCGTTGGAATAACTGTCGTTTTGTACGTTTGAAGTCAGCCACCAAAAGGTCTGATGTGTGGACCAAAGCTGACGGGCTTCATGGCTTATGATTTTGTGCTTGTTCGTGGCAATTGCTCTCATGAATGCCTACATTCTGCCACTGGTCGGAGCTCGTCAAGATGCAATGTTCCAGATCATTGCCTATTTCGCTGCGGGCATCCTCCATAATCACTGGCCTTTAGGACTAAATTGTGTTATCGAGGTTGACACTCTAGTCCCTTCACATTCTGTGGCTGCAAGGTCTGTTGACTTCGCAGCCACCGGTTCACGCTACAACTCAATGAATAATATTTTGCAAGACATATTCTTCAAGCCAGCACTTCGAAAAAATAAGAGCCAAAGTAGAAGTTTGGAGGGCGGAAGCTTATTCGTGAAGCCTTCATCCCCGCCTCCCCGCGCGCGTATCTAATTGGCCTGCAGCATGGATGGTTTTGGTCTCGCCAAAAATCCAACTTTTCAACCTCCCCCTTAGCCACCACTGAGTTGGACGACATCAATGGGCCCAAAACCCAGAAATAAAGCAAGAGGCAAACGAGGCTCTGCGCCTTCCAAGGCAGCTGCAAAACCGACTGCGGCGGCTCCTCCACAAGATATGATGTTTCACACTCATTCTACAAGTTCGTCAAGGACGCCCAAACCGTCACCATTGATGCGACCACCATTGAATGGGCGACCGCGGCAGACAGAGATGTTTCTGGACATGCACCCGGAGTTTGAAATACCAAACAACAAGCCATCTGGTGTAGTGGGCGAGGAGGACGAAACCGAGACTCGGAGGATTAAAACCATCAAAGTGATCCACAACTCTGTGACTTCGAAATTGCCGAAAGAGATTGGCGAGTATAACTGCAAGAGCGACAATAATGCAGAATGGCTCGAAAAGTTGCTCAGTTTCCGGAACAGGCTGTTGAATGATTTCAAGTATACCCCAGGCGCCGCAGACACTATGTTCAGCCAGAACATTGATAAAATCACCAAGACTGAGGAGGAAAAGAAGGATTTTGAAGAGGCAATTGAGTCTACTCTGAACATGCTCACGTTGGAAATCCCATGGGCTCGAGTCTTTGCTCGTGTGGAGGCCAAGTATGCGAAACCTTTGACTCCCGAGCAGGAACTTGCGGAACTTGCAATACCCGATTTTTCAGATTTTTTGTATGTCAACTACTTCAACAACAAGATTACCGAGCTTTGGGATCATGACGGCCTGAAATATCCAATTGCTGGTTTGATCAACAAATTTACTCATGATTTCGACAAGCAGCGGCTGGAACAGGCGTATCGACAGATATCTGGTCGGGGCCCGTTGGACGAAGACCCGGAGATTATGCATTTGAACAGGTTCTGCTTCAAGGTGATTCAAGAGTACGCCTTACGACAGGCTGCGGAGAGAGATGAGCCCCGACTAACAGGCGGGGCCACACCCCGCGTCGCCAAGGAAGACCGGCTTCTGTTTGACCGAGCTATTCAAGCGTCTCCCAAATTCTCGTATATTCGACAATGCCTCATCATGGATCCTGACTTTGATACATCGGTCTTTGAGGGAGACTCTTCTGTCACGCGGCTAGAGAAATGGTCCCTCAAAGGCGGATTGCTGTATCTTGGTGACCGGCCATGTGTGGGCAAGGACCTGCTGCTGAAGACCCGTCTTTTCGCCGAGCACCACGACAGGCATGTGGAGTTCCCGCACTATACTGTCGATGCGGCATGGAAGAAGCTGGCGGCTATCTACTTTTGGCCCATGATCAAGAAGGATGTTGAAAAGATGTGCGACCAATGCGAGCGATGCCACCCCAAGCTCGTGCCGGCGTCTAAATGGCCACGAACACCTGAGTTTCCGTTTGAGCGAGTCACTGTCAATTTAGTCAAAGGATTCAAGCCGTCTGTTGGATACAGAGACGGATCGGACTCTGTGATGGTGGTAATGGATGTGGTTTCGCAATACGGTCTGTTCCTTGCTGTCGACAGCCGAAAGGGCCAGGAAACATTCAGGGCGCATTTCGACCAATATGTCATTGAGCGGCATGCGGTGCCCGCCACGATTGTTCCACGTGGCCGTGAGATGAACACGTTGGCGTTGGATCTCGCAAAGACGATGCAAATCAAGCCGCTCGGATTGGAAGAAGGCGACAAGTACCATATCATGCACGCCAAGGTCGAGCAGCTGATCAATCGAAACGTCCGCAAGAACTACGACGGATGGATCTTTGATTTGGCAATGGTGATGAACAATTACAATAATACTGTAGTTCCAGAGACTGGCAAGGCTCCAAACGAGACCATCATGGGCAGCTCTGGCCAGCCAGTTGATCTGGACCAGTACAAGAGCGAGTTCAAGCACCACACCTTCATTAAGAACCCGTTCAACAAGGTCTAGAATAAATAGTATTTACAATTACATATGCATTTTTTTTATATCCAAGATTTGTTACTGGTAATTGACGCTCTTTACAGTTCCGAAACTGAGCACATCGTCTATTCTCTTAGAGTCACTGAGAAGCATGACGAGCCGGTCAATGCCCATGCCCCATCCACCAGTAGGCGGCAACCCCCATTCCAAAGCATCCACGTACCCTTGGTCCATGACGACGCCCTCTTCGCCGGCTTGGTCTTGGAAGTTTTTCAATTGTACTTGAGGCGAGTTTTCCTCCTCGTACGCATTGACGTATTCGCGGCCATTGATAAACAGTTCAAACCGTCGAGAAATATGCCGTTGTTGGCCATTGACTTGTATATATGCAGATTTAGCCAATGGCGACATGACCTGAGGATGGTGCATGATGATAGTAGGTTCAGACTGGCACAATGGCTCGAGATAGTGAGATGCTAGCTGGTCCAGTAACGCAGCAGGAGTGTCGCCTTGTGGTGTTATGCTGAGAGTAGTGAAATATGACTGCAGAGATGGCAAAGAAAGATCCGAAGGAAGTGGGTGTCCTGTTTGTGCTTCGAGTTCGGAGACAAAATCAATTCTCTTGAATGGACGAGAGAACATGTCAACTAGTATGTTCATGTGAGCTTGCGGAAGATCGGGATGGGACTGCGATACTTGCGTTACTACTTGTCGCAACAACGACTCTGTCATAGCGATAAGATCCTCCAAACTTGCAAAAGACTGGTAAAACTCGCAGGAATAAAATTCAGGATTATGCGTGCCGTCAATGCCTTCATTCCTGAAGCATGGGCCAATCTCATACACTTTTTCCAGGCCGCCGACCACCAGCCGCTTGAGCCACAACTCGGGCGCTACACGCATTGCCAGCTGCACTTGCGTACCGTCAGAACTCAATGCTGTAGAAGAGGTCGTAAATGGAGTAGCTGCTGCGCCGCCAGCTTGAGACGAGATAATTGGCGTAGAAACTTCAGTAAACTCGCGGGAGTTGAGGAAAGCACGTATACATGTCATGACCGTATGCCGCAGCTTCAATGCTCGTATCCGTTCTGCATGCACTATCATATCCACGACCCGGTTGTGTTTCCGTAACGTATCGTCTTTCAAGTTGGCTGGCAACGGGTGCAAACACGGACTCACCAGCTGCACTGGCTGAGTAGCCATCACAGACAACTCGCCAGACTTTGTCCTCCAAGGCATACCTGCAGCAGAAACATGGTCACCTTTCCTCAACATCTTGTGATCTTCGTCACTTCCACTAAATTCTTCTAGTCGTCCAGAATTGATCACCACTTGTACCCTGTGGCCGTCTTGCACCAGATCGACAAACATGAGCTTCTTGCCCGCTCGCCGAATCGATTGCACTCGCCCTTGCACGCATACCCGGTCCGTCGTTTCTTCGGCTTGGTTCAACAAGGTGCTGTATTTCGACACATATTCATTGACTCGCATTACTCTACTTTGACTACTGGCCGCGACGACGTCTTGCAGCAGCGGGTACGCCTGCTTATTGCTAGCAAACAGCGCCGCATTCCGTGCCGCAAAGTCGGCAGCAGCGTCCTCGCCAGCCTTGAGCGTCGACTTTTTGTTGCCGTACACTGTAGCGGTGGCGTACCCGCGGCCGACTAGCCTGCTAGCGACGCGAGTTATGCGAATCTGAAATGGTTAGCTTTACGAAAACGGAAACGTAAAAGGTAGGGTCAGTGAGAAGATCAGAAAACTTTTGGATCATTATAAATAATTCACAACAATAACGCAGTTAATTTTCTTTGTAGCATCATCCCCTTTTAGTGTGCGATTGTGTTCATACCATTGTGTGTGTTTGTATGTAGAAGTGAAATTTCAGGTGTTTAGGATTTTTTCTTCCCACTGCTGGGTGGAAGACGATCATGACAAGGGTATAACCATGAACAACCCTGGACGACTTATGGTTATCCATTACTTGGTAAATATTTTTTCTAGCTCTCCATTGCTATTATCTTAAAAAATTTGTGATATTGTATGTATCTACTATTCTCAACTATCTACCGAAAATCAGAGAATATATAGGTCCGTTGTCGCAGTGCGGCTGAGAGCGATCCCTGTAGACTAAATGGTACACAAACTACCGTTTACACAGTCACTAAAAAAGTCTTCTACTCATGCGTAAATTACCTCGAGTATATAAAATTAGTGGATAAAGTTTGCATTTCTCCAGTATCGGATGAATGTACAATTGGTCAAAACAAGTCTCAATCAACCCGCACGGCTGAACCGATTGATTACTCTGAGACTAGACACGAGTGGCAAAACATCATTCATGTCCAAAATCTCGAAATCGCCAACGTACCTTTCAAGTTTGACAACTGAAATCATCATCTTCAGCCTTGCTCTTGCTGTCGTTCATGGCCGATCCCCATTATTACCAGTATCGCAGGGTCCACAAGGGTCGATCAATGATGAGATTCAGGTAGCAAACTACAGATCACTTTTCAATGACATCAATTCATTCGAGAAATATAAATGGTTCCCAACTATATTATACTAAAATACAGTTCTCCTTTAGAGATCTTGAGAAAATAAAAATCATATGAGCTTCGAATCTCATTCCAAATTGATAATAATAATGTAATAAAAAATATAGGTGGATCGGGTGTAGTCGATGGAGGTGGTTAGTGAGAAGCGGCGGCGGTTGGAGCTGGAGCAGTCAGTGAAGGACCCAAATAAGTTCGCAAAATGCCCTTGAAATGAACCCATCCATTAAGAATGACTACTGGCACCGCTGGGTGGTGCAGCAAATTGTCAATTCGCACCTCCCATGTTCGGAACACTGTTCGAGTGTAGCTCGACGAATCGTATCGCAGCTTCATAAACACGGAAAACACGACAAATGGCAACGTGGTGCCCTTTCGGAAAGTCAAAAACATTGCCAATAGCCGCAAGAACAAAAACATCTCGACATTGGCCGCGGCGAGCATGAATTGGTCGTTGTAAGTCGTGACAAACGAGTGGATCTGGTTCGACAAGGGCGCAGTGGCAGAGTAGCCCAACGCCGGCAACAAGAAGGATCGCGTGTAGCTGAGCACATGGAATAGCGAGAAGATGATAAACGGAGGAAGCGTGCCGAAAAACGTTGGTGAGAAGAGCCACAAGATGGCAATCAGCAAATAGTGCACATTGTCGTCCCGCAGCAATGCCTGTGCAGACACTTGCCGCCCTCGGTACGTCTGCTTGAGAATGATGCCAAACGTGAAAATGGCGGCAACGTAGGCCTCCCTATACCAGAACTTGGGGAACGACGGCGCCTTGAAGATTCGTAGCGAGAATAGTGCGTAGAACACGGCGCCAGTGAGCGAGGCAACGTGGCCGCTGAACCAAATGAACTGCGTGGTTCGCAGCAACGACTGGATGCCTGGCGCAGAGGATTTTGGCGGCGACTGTGGCGGAGGAGATGGTGGTGCGTCAGTGTCGCTCATTTTTCAAAAAGTTAGTAATGTGGATGTTGTTTTGAGTGTGCAATTGGAGCAGAGGGGAAATTTAAAGAGATAAAGGTGTCGATAGAGGAGGAACAAGTTACGAGACAATGGGATGGAGCAAGTGTTTCTCGAGTGTGTGACACCTCCCAAATGGGCGCGGCAGGATATTGCGCGTGTAAATGGGGCGTTATTAGAGTTTTTGTCTTGCGCACTTTCATCATCATCAGGCATCATCGTACATATATATAATTATGCTCTTTTTTAAATTGAATTGTTACGACTTTTGAGGGAATTTTTGAGATTGATGTTGTTTGTATTATGGTTTTACTAATATGAGAGAACGTCGAGCTGTGAGGCGTTCATGCAGGGCGTTTTGGTAGTTCCATCCATGGATTTGTACAAACCCACACCAACCACAAGTCTTTGAGCTTGTGGTTGATGAAATTGTGGATTCTTCAGAAACATGTGGTTGATGAACTTGTGGGTTCTTGAACAGTGGGACCTAATTGTTCAACCAAGTAGAATGCCTTGGACATCTGGTCATGATTCAACAGATCAAACAATTCGCTCTCTAGTCTAGTTCTTGAAAAACTAATCAAATGTGCTTCTTCATAATAATAAAAAACCAAATACAAATTTATCACCAACTCTCGCTCTCTACTTTTTTATCGCAATGAGAAACCCTTTCGCGACTTCTTTTCATCAATAACACGAGCCTGCTGCTCCAGCTTCACCTTCTTGGCCTCCAATGCAGCCTTCTCTTGCTCTAGCTTCTCCTTCATCTCCTTGTGTCGGGCAAACAACTCGGCCTCGGATCGCTTCAACTTGGTCTCCTTCTCTTGTACCTTGGTCTGGAACACCTGCTTCATCTCGTTCTCCATCTTGGCCAATCGGGCCTCGTGTTGAGCTCGGTCCTCTTCTTGTCGCATGCCAGGGTGCACCTCCTTGAACACAGAGTGGTCTTGCTGGATACCCATCTCGGACATCTTGTCCGTTCGGAAGTTTTCGTACAACACATTGGCAGTTCGTTCTCGCAACTCCTCCAAATGTGTCTTGATCAGCAGCTGTCGAAGCTTGACAAAATCGCAGTGATCTGGATTATCCACTTCAATGATACCCCATGGGTATTGTCGACCACGGACAGTTCGGCCGTCTGGCAAGGTGACTGCCTCGGTAGAGCCTACAATGGCGAATGGAACACGAGACATGATGCCTTCATTCTCAGCAATGGTCTCGTCATCATCATTGTCATATCGTGGAGGCTCAAAGATCTCAATCTGTTGGTACTTGATATCGTTCCAGATTCGGTTCTTGAATTCAACCAACTCCTCCTCGGTCAAAGTATCAGCCTTGGCGATGACTGGCACCAAGTTGACCTTCTTGTGAAGCTTCTTCATAACCTGGATATCCAATGGCTTCAAAGAGTGGCCCGTTGGCTGGATGAAATAAACACATGCATGCACTCGGTTGTCCTCAAACTTGGACCGCTTGACTTGGTTCTCCATCTCAAGGTATGCACTGAATCGCTCGTCGATATTGTCAACAATCGGCTTCCAAGAGTCGCTATTGTTGACAAAGTCACCAAAACCGGGCGTGTCAATAACGGTGAGCTTGAGTCGAACATTGCCCTCTTCCAAGTCGGCAGACACAGTCTGGATATCGACCGTCTTTGGAATCTCAGCAGCAGGATCTCGAGGCAGCTTTGGGTCGTACAAACCAATATTGAACAAGGTATTGACAAGAGTCGACTTACCGAGACCACTCTCACCAACCACCATCAAGTTCATGTTGAAGCCCTGCTTGGTTGACTTTTTGTGCCATTGCTGGGGCAGGTTGGCGAAACCAACATAGCCAGTAAGCTTTCGTCGAATGATATTAGGGTCCTCGGCTCTAAGCACACCTGCGGCGGCAGCATTGTAATTGGCCTGGATGACCGGCGACCTTAGCGAAGTCTCAGTGTCGATGGAAATTGGGTCGATGATTGGGGCCTCTGCAGCCACACGCTCGCCGGAGTCAACTGTTGAAGCAAACATGTTAGCAATCCACATTGTTTAAAAAAGTATCATGATCACATACTAGAAGTAGGCGCCATGATTATGTTACGTTTGTGAATCTCTTAGTTAGATGGATCTCACGGCGTTATTGTTATTCGCAGGGGCAGCTTTCGGGGGGTAAAAAAGACCTAATGGCGTGAGCTGGACCTTCCCGCTTAGGTAGTTGCAAAGACTGTAAACGTTATCGAACGGAGCCACTCGACGGAATGTCTATAGACGATGGCTGGACGACAAAGTGAAAGGGCTTGTCGGTAGCAGTTGATGGTAACAAAAGAGTCGCCAATGGATTTTAGAGCGCAGGGGTTGACAGGAAAGAAAGGTGGTGAAGTGTCCCAAAACCTCGCAGGGAAGTGTAGCGCACTGAGGAGAGAGGAGAAACAGGGGGCCAAAGTGTAAAAAAGTAGAGCGTGGGCGGGCGCGCGCGCTTAAGTGTCCAGGATTGTATGGGAAAATATATCGGAAGCAGGGATCTATCAATCATGACCTATCTAGAAACTACAATGTACAGATACATGGTTTTATTTGGAGGAATCTTCATCAGTTTTGGCCTTCTTGACCGGTCGAGGTGATTCTGATGTGGGCTTCTTGCGCACAAGTGTGTTAATGTCGTTGGCTTGGGTGACCATCTTGGTGAGCTGTTCCTTGATGGACCCTGATGCCTGTCCGAGAATGCCATTGAGAACGTCCTGCTTCTCGTCTGGTCCATCTGCCTTGAGGTCTTCGAGCTAGGTATTATGTTAGTACTTGTCCGGTTGCGAAAATTGTCAAATAAAACTTACTCTGGTTTCCAAATCTTTGATAAGCTCTGGGTCGTCCTTGCCGGAATCCTTGACACTTTGAATAGCCTTTTCCATATGCTCAATTGCATTCTTCTTTTTATCGTCATTCTCGTGGTCGAATTCGTATGCTAGTGCCAGTTTGAAGTGAGCCTCTGAAACAATTGGGTCTGTCGATGGATAGACTAGGGATTTGAGTTCCAGAGATGATTTGAGGTCTTCGACTGCTTGGGCAAAGTTTTCACTCTCAAGCGACACTTCTCCAAGAATATCGTAGACATCTGCTAGTTTCTTCTGTACTGATGTTTTCTCTTCCTCGCCCGTCGCATCTTCAATCTCGCCAAGGAATATCGTTCGCACCAGATCCAAAATCTCCCACGCTACTTCAAAATCACTCTCATCCTTTTCAGCAGCTTGTTCATTCTCTTCATTGCCATTGGCATTTTCGTCTCCTTCTTCGTCAACTGGCTCTGTAGGCTCTGGCTCATTTGGTTTAGATGAGCTACTTTCAGCAGCATCACCTTCTTGAGGTTTCTTCTGGTTAGTTCCACCAAGCACCTCAGACTGAGTGACAGCGACTCGAAAGAGTGCCTTTCCGTAAATAAATAGTAAATCGCCGTCATCTTTGCCGTCGTTTTTCTCGGTGAACGTGCTGCACGCTTCGCCAAACTTCTCCACCGCGTCTTCGTAGTTCTTCAACGCGTAGGACTTGATCCCGCTCGAAACAAGGTCATCGATCTGCTTGTCGTTGTACTTTTTGAACTCGACGGAGTCGCTCGATTGGTCTTTACTATCGCCGCTCATTTGATGATTCTTGGTTGTAGTTTGTGAATGGTATAAGAGCTAAGAGCGCGTTTCTGTTGAAGTCTTGCTTCAATCTATGAGCCGCGCCCACGAAAGTACGCGAGTCTAGCAGCAGTCCAAAACTGAATGCACCGTCCCTGATAATTGTTATATGGAAATGAAGGTGGAACATTGTTTCAAGAATCTATCAATTCATATATTGCTGTAACTTTAATTATTAAAGTAGTTGAAGTATGCAAGAACTGGTAACCATGAGAAGGCGTCACGTGATAGATTTAGGTAGATCGTAGCTAAACTGCGATATAGTACCAAATGTAATGCCCACTGTCTTAATGAAATCTTCCATCCCAGTGGCATAAAGAAGCAAGTAGCTTGAAAATATGGAGAGGTTTATCAGATACGAGTGAAGACGAGCTTCGATGATGGTGTAGGTAGTCTAAGCTTACAGTATGTAATTTGCTTGCACAGACAAGAGCAAACCGAAACTTCTAGGGTAATGGAAGAAGAAATTGAGAACAAACCTTCAGTTTTTCAATTCAACTAGAACTACTCCAGTAAAATTGCCCAGTTAATCACTTTCTCATCTATTCGGAGCCGCACTTTCCACGGCGCGCGCAATCTGGAGAAAATAAATAAATTTGAGCCTCACACCTTTTTCCTTGATTCCTTGATACAAACGAACACAGATATGGCACCTCCAGTGACAGATAAGAAGAAGCGAAGAAGAAGAAAGAAGGCTAGAACAGAGGGTATTTTGAATTAACCAAATAGTCCGTCTCTAACATACTAGATTTCTCGTCAGATTCCTCGTCTTCATCAGACTCGTCGTCGGACGAATCTACAAAGCAACAAAAAGATGATGGAGAAGAGATGGATATCGATGAGCTGCATGTCGACCATAGCGATGAAGAAGTGCATAAAAGCGAAGAGAAGAGTTTACATCCTGTACGTTGGATTCGGAGCCACAGAGACTAATTAGAATAGCGACTACTTATACCCGAAGCTACGAAAGATTCAGCAGACAAACAAGCATTCCAAGACTTTTATGTCAACCTCATGACTACGGAATTTGCCGACGATTTGTTCAAAATCAGCCAGTCTAAAGACTTCAAGTCGATTTCTGGGCTGACCGCGGCGTTGAAGGAGAGTGCTAACCTGTTCACAGACGAGGAACAAAAGGGAATGAACTTCTCGCCTGAAGTGCAGGCGGAACTAATCAAGAAGCATTACTCAAAATAGCGAGTCCGCCAAAGTATGCACAGTGTACAGTTATTTAAATTAATGAGAACGAAACTATGATTTAGGATGCATGCAGTAGCTTCATCTCAAGGATAATGCAAAATTGAAATTGAAAAATCGATCTAACCAAACCGTTTAGTAAACTGGCCCAGGAACGACCCGTAGTAACTATCTTCAGACATTGGCGTACTGCTTCTTGATGGATGGTCCGCTACAGGGGTGTTCGACCTACTGATCTGAGTATTGTGTGCTTTTTCGTTGATAATCACTTCCACTTTTTTGCGTAGATTCTGAACAAACTTTTGCCGAGGTTGATACAAAGAGGTGCCTTTCCATATCTGGCATAGCTCTGCGGCTTCGTCAATTTCACGGATCGCTTCTTTCATACTACCACCGTTTGCTAACGAGAGTACTTTTTCCGTCACTTTACCCTCGTCGAATGCTTTAGCTCTATCAAACACTTTCTGTACATCCATCATGCGGCTCTTCACTGTATCCAATCTCTTTAGTCGTTCCACGGTTGTCAGATCTGTACTGGCTATCTTCGCCATATGATTATTGCCGACTTTCTCCACATCCGAAGCTAGATTGCTCACATCGCTCTTAAGAAGCTCGACCTCATACGACACCTTCTTCGAAGCACGCATGAGCTCAGCCGTCAGCGACTCTAATTGGAACGTCAAGTCTTGTGAATGGTGGTCGAGCTGCGAGAGCAGCTGTGATGCATTGGAATGGAGCTTGTCGAGAGGCTCCGAGGGCCGGTATTTTGGCAAAGCCTGGCTTATGAAATCATGAGGAACAAGATCAGCGTTACTGAACCGCTCAATGACCTGTTCAGTCGTGCCTATGCTCTCCATCCTTGATTTCCGTTGGAATTGTCGTAGTGAACTGTACAGCGTTCTCTCCTCGCACCCATAATTACCCTCCCGCTCGACAATCCCGGCCCGGAAACTGTCAACTCAAAACGCGTACAAACTGAACGTTTGAGTTGGATCTGTCTCTTAAAAAGTCTAAGACAGTTTTTCAAGAACATCAAGCCATTGTAGCCCAATTTCTCAGGTGGTCAACCCCCCTCGTTTGGCTTAAAAAGGTGCTAAAATTGCATTCTGACCCATGTTCGGGACGGCCACCACCCTGGACTGGACGCCTGCAGGGAAGCTGGGGCTGCACCCTAAATGACCAAGACCCCGGCCGTTGCGATCTGATCTTGTGAATCTTGACCGTGTAATAATAATTCCAATTGTGCATCATTCCATCATGTCGTACATGATCCATCCATACATACCACAGAGATATGCATCTCCTGCGTAGACCACCTGCTCGTACAGTTCAAAAAGGTACCCAGAGCTCCCGCCTGCTTTTTGAAGAGAAAAAAGTCGGGGTCCTGTGTTTCACACACTCACACACCTTTCCCTCCTCCAACCTGCATCTTCAAAGCTAAGGCAAAACACACTATCCATCTATCGCTCAGAAATTTCGTTGTGCGTTCCGCTCTATCAAGTCTAGTAGAACCAGCATGTCAGCCAGAGCGGCGCCAGGCATCACTGCTGCTGGGCTGCCCACTGGCATCAGGACCCCAACGCTGAGGTCGGGGTCTCCGGCTGGCTATCCATCATCGCCGACGCGTCCTTCTAGTGTGTATCGAGCTGCTAGTCCGACTAGAAGCAGTTCGAGTCTAGGGAGCCATGTGGATAAGGTTGCAGTCAATGTCGCAGTGCGGATCAGACCGTCGTTGGACGACATTACAGCTGCAACGCCTTCATCATCATCATTAGGCTCACCACCGCGCAAAAATTTGGCGACGTCGATAGTCGAGGAGAAGACAAACAACTCGGTGACTATCAGCCGAAAAAAGTTCCAGTTTGATAACGTGTTTGACGAATCCACTACGCAACAAGGGGTATGGAACTATGTGGGCAACTGTGTGAGCAAGTTTGTGCAGGGCTACAATGTCACTATCATGGCGTACGGCCAGAGTGGCTCAGGCAAAAGTTATACTATGGGTACTGGAGACGACTCTAGGACGGAGACAGATACCATGGGTGTCACGCAACGGGCAGCACGACAGGTCTTTGCAGAGCTAAATAGAGGCAGGGCCCTGTCGCCTGATTTGAGTGATGGAAGAGCGTCGCCAGTGCAAATGAGCGTACCTAGAATAAGACCACCGTCGATGAATTTCTCAGTCAAGAACCGACTGATGGATGGCGTTTTGAGCAACAGCAAGATGATGTTGGACGCGGCGGATCTCGATAGCCAGCCGTGGACGGTGAGTGTCTCATTCATGGAAATCTACAACGAGCAGCTGCAAGATCTGCTTGACCCTACAAACGCTCACAAGAAGATGACGATCCGTGAGGACGTCAAGGGGAATATTATAGTCCAGGGGATTAAAGAGGTGATCGTGGCAGATGCCGAGTCATTGATGGCAGCGTTGGAGCAGGGATCTCGGGCGCGGCAAACAAACTCGACTGCGATCAATGCGCAAAGTTCTAGATCGCATGCAATTTTCACTATTCACCTGACACAAAAACAGCTCAATCCTGAAAGTGGGATTATCACTACTATCACGTCGAAATTGAATCTTGTGGACTTGGCAGGTAGCGAACGGCTCAAGAATATTGGTGCTAGTACTGAGGGACGTGTAAGGGAAGGTATCTCGATCAACTCTGGCTTGACTAGTCTTGGCAAGGTAATTTCGCAGCTGTCCTTGAACCCTGGCGGTGGTGGGCACATTTCATATCGGGATTCCAAGCTGACTCGAGCGTTGCAGGACTCACTGGGCGGCAAGGCTATTACGTATTTGATTGCATGTATCACGACCGAGTCTGCGTATCTTTCTGAGACGTTGAATACCTTGAGTTATGCCCAGCGAGCGAGATCTATTCAGTCGACACCAGAGATTCAAACTGCGGAGGCGTCACGAGAGGCGTTGCTACGAACTGTAGCAATGCTGCAAGCAGAGCTGGCACAGTATAAAGGCGGCAGTCCAACAAGTACTCCTGTGCAACCGAGCATTGCAATGTTTGGAAGCAGTGGGGTCACGAGTCCAATGAGTCCACAGAGCAGCGAGTCCTCCAAAGATCGAGTTTCCAGGTCTACTGCATTCCAGACTGCAGTGGAGTCGATTATTTCCGATTATGAGGCTACTATCAAATCACTACAAGAATCGTCTAGAGTTTCTCGAGAAAACAATGCCGAGTTATTGGACACGCTTGAGCAAGTGCGTGCCGAGCTGAGGGAAGCGCAGGAAGCTAATGAGGAACTGGGCGACTTGGTGGAGCAGCTGCAGGAACGGCTGGCACAAGAACCTCCAAAGATTGAAGCAGCAAAGCCATCACAGGAAGATGAGATGAACGACGCTAAACAGAAAGAGCTGAAGATTGCGCAATTGGAACGGGAGCTGAAATCGTACCGCCTGGAGCAATCCCGGCACTCGTCCGAATCGCAGTATCTCACCAGTCAGTACAACACTTCTCGGCGTGATGTTGAGCGGTTGACAAAGGAGAAGGAAGATTTAGAGCTCAAGCTTCGTCGTTTGGAACTGCAATCACAGCCTGCTCATTTATTCCGACGGCGAGCTAGCATCCAAGAAGTGGCCGAGGAGGATGAAGATACCAATTCCACTGGCTCCAGCGAGGGCAACGATTCTATTTTAGGACCAGATACTCCTCCGAGTCTCAAGCACCAACATCACCACCAAATTCATCAAGATTTCCAACTTGATACACGGCACCGACGGACACTATCGCTTGCATCGTCAAGCACCGTAGCGTCGTCTGTCGAGAAAACCCCGCGCGAGGAGCGCCGCAGGTCGACTTTTTTTGTGCGGGCGAGCGTAATGTAGTGCAAAGGACGGCCGTTACACTCGCACAGAGCTCCATGTTGGTAGCCGTCTTGGTGTTGGTGCTGGCGATCCAGGCCCGCTACTGGTGGTGGGGTCTATTATGCCAGTCCGGATTGTGGAAGACTTAGAATTCTTCTACTTTTTTATTATTATTATTTTTTATTATTCGCAAGTGCATTTGTAGAAAAAAAATGAGTGCTTTTTTTTAAAAGAACGTTAGGCTTTTTGGAGGTATGCGGCTCGGGCGAGTATGAACGGGTATCTCAGACATGCATTAAGAGAGAATCTTAATTGAATAAGGTCTGCTACATGCATCTCGACTAGCGGTGTATTTCCATCTGTCCACACTTTTCGTGAGGAATGTGCATATGAACTTTCGGAAATTGTTGTATAAAAGATGTACGCATTGCCGGTTCTTTCTCGGGTAGTAAGAAATGCACTGGTTTAGGAGTATCGGCGACCGGACGCTACGTAGGGGTTCCTCAAAATCCAGCCGACAAGGACCTTGTGTAACTATCAGTGTGGTGCCTCCCGAGATTCTGTGCCAGGTGTTTCGGCAGCTGGACTCGGCACTGGACTGCTGGTCGTGCGCTGGGGTGAATTTAGAATGGAGGCAACTCATTTTACTAAACGACAGTCATATTTGTGCGCCATTGGCTGGAAAATTGGAGCAGACGGTTTATACGATCACTGCGACCGAGTGTTGTGATGTGGACCCGGGGTTGGGGCCGTGGCTAAATGCTTGCTTGAGGTTCGAGCTGACTATGAGGAACATGCACCGCGATGACCACCTTTCGATTCGTGCTAGTGATCGCATCAGAATTCCTAGTGTCAATAGGTTTGAAAAAAACTTTCAGACACATGTCAGTGTGAGTGTACATGAAGACATGCAGCTTTTAGGGTGTGGGAACAACCATATTCTCGCGGTGCAGCCGTTGCAAGAGCCAAGCAACGGTAAACCAGTGCAGCAGAATTTGATTGAGATCGACCCCATCACTCGAATGTTCCATATCCATGAAAACGGCATGGAGAAGCTGGAGAAATCGCGATGGAGCAGCGGCGGGATGAAGGTGCTGACTAGACAATTGCCAGGTGCCGAAGAAGAGATTCGGTTTGAGTATGAGGCGTTTCCGTTCTTGAAGCTGAGGCCGAGCAACGATTACATTCTATTGACCACCGAGCCGCCGTTTCGACGTTCTGATGGACTTTCGCAGCTCAAGATGACAATTGTCGGGATGGAACTGAGTTCGAGGTGCAAGTTCCGAGCATCGTTTACGCAGATCCCACTACACTGTCGTATCTTAGTGGGCAAAAAAGTTCTCGTGGCAATTGACATGTCAGAGAGACAAGTGCATCTAGTCGAGCTGCCTAGTACGAGATATATCGGAGTGCAGTCTCTTGATATCGACACACATCCCAGTGACTTTACCGCCTTGTCAGATACCCACTTCTTGTACTATAGCACTACCGATATGAGCCTACGAGCATGTCCACTTCTTGAAATGATGCAAAAAATCGAATGGAACGTTGTTCTTACGTTGAGATTTGCAGTGAGCTGGTACCTTGAGCCGCTCAACATCCAGTGCACCCCGTACACCATCTTGCTAACGTTTGCACTAGACAATGCGGCGTACCTGGTGCTTGTGCACATTCTCAATTGGAACGTGGAAGTGTTTGCCCACGACTACACACAAGGATGCGAGGCTCCAGAGACTGACTGGGTGCGACGGGCGTTCACCAAGAGCCCGCGCAAGTTTGAGGACACTAACCCGGCAGCCTATTGGTGCGTGAGTGACGACGGCCAGGTAACGCATATCACGCAGCCTGCGTTGGAGGCAATGGCCCAGAGTTGCCGGTCGCGGCCAAACGATCAATGGTGGATGGACGCATGGCCGTATATCGTATAATTTGATTGTGCCTATCGCCCGATGCCGCCAAGACTTTTCATGAGACCCTGGATGAGATTGGATACGGAATACCCGGACCAACTCGGGTCTTTGATTACACGATGCTAGCAAACTGTACTCTAATAAATTATTATCTCACCTCACTATAAGAACATAAGAAAAGAATATAAAAATAAGAATATAAAGCCAATCTTGATACCAATGCGCCGCATCGGAAACCGGTACGGTTCCACAAATCCACAAAATGTCTTAATGCAAGCAGCAGCACAGCTGTGCAACACGAGCTAAGTTGGGGCCATGTAATTCGCTGGTGCTGCTTGGCCTTTCACTTTGATTCTACACTCAAGGCAAGCTTATTCCCCGGGTACTATATCCTCCTGTGTTCAGGGATGTTGATGAGATTCAGGAGGACGTATATTATTCTATTGTTGGTGCTGGTCGCCGCGGTGGTGTTTCTGTCCCGCAACAACCAATACTACGAGTACTACCAAGCACAGACGCAGCGATGGCTGTACAGCGACTTGCTCACGGCAGGCGAAGTAATAGACCGGTCGCCGGAGTACGACCCGTACCTCAAACGCATCGATGAGCCCATGGGGCCGTTGGTGCGAACGGGCGACAAGCCGTTGCAGAAGGCAGCAATCGTGTCGCTAGTGCGCAACCGCGACTTGCGGGAAATGTTTGGTACCGTCACGCAGTTCCAACAGACATTTAACGACAAATTCGACTACCCGTGGATATTTTTCAATGACGAGGAGTTTACAGACAAGTTCAAAAAGACAATGACCCACGCCGTGTCGGGTGAGGTTACGTTTGTCAAGATTGATGCCGCAGACTGGGAAGAGCCAGAATGGATTGATCGTGCAAAGGCCGATATGGACGGCGTGAGACTTAAGCAAGAGAACAATGTAGGCCATGCCGACGAGCCGTCGTACAAGCGAATGTGTCGATGGTTCTCGGGAAAGTTTTATGAGCATCCTGCGTTGGCAAAGTACAAGTACTATTGGAGGGTGGAGCCATCGGCGTCGTTTTATTGCGATATTGGATACGATGTGTTTGCATACATGGCCGAGCATGAACTTGAATATGGGTTTGTATCTAATCTCTACGACAGTGCGTCGTCGGTGCGGACGTTATGGCCCACAGTCAAGGACTTTTTCAGCCAGCACCCGTCATACATTCATGCCAACAACTCGCTGCAATGGCTTGTGCATGAGTCTCGCAGGGAACAAAACATAGCAACACAGGGTTACTCCACGTGCCATTTTTGGTCCAATTTCGAGATTGCGTCGCTAGATTTTTACCGATCTGAATCGTATCGCGAGTACTTTGAGTTTCTGGACAGGGCCGGCGGGTTTTTTTACGAGCGGTGGGGCGATGCGCCCGTGCACAGTATAGCTCTGGGACTGATGCTAGATAAGAAGAAAATCCACTGGTTTCGAGATATTGGATACTACCATCCGCCTTACTGGAACTGCCCGACATCTGACCGTTGTCGCGGGTGTGTTCCTGGAAAGTTTGGCTGGAACGCCGGCGACGACAAGCAGAATTGCATGAGCGAGTGGTTCAAACTTAATGGAGACCGCTCGTTCTAAAAGTGGAAGAGTTGTCTATTAAAAGATGTTTGACGGGACTATTATAATAATAGTGTACGGCTACTACAGTACCTATCAGCTGAGAAGATCTGTCAGATGCACACCATCCCATCGAGACCCACTATTTTTTTAACCTTATTTAATTTTTTTTTTGGCTTGATCTATTTATCGACACACATGAGGAGGAAATAATTACGCGGAAGGGCTGGGATTGTCTTGGAAGAGAGAGATCCATACGACGCTAATATAGTACCTTAATAAGGCACACCCGCCCAAGACCCTGATCCATCTATTTTCGCACGCCTCACACACAAAAAGCCGTGCCTAAAGCGGCTCAAAAATCCGCGCGCCCGCAAACAGCACAAGAGAACGAAGAGAAAAATTTGCTTGTTGTTTATTATTTTCAGGGGGCGCGGCGCTATCAGCAGAGATCTCAGAGCTTATACTAAAGAGAGTGGCTGGTGAGTTTATTAGTAGCAGAATAATACTGAAAGATAATAAATTTTCTGAACAATAAATAGCCCCAAAGCCAATTAATCGCTCACACACACACGCCTATTTACAAAAATAAACCTCCCAAGACATAATTGACCCATGCAAAAACAGAAAACCGCCGCCGACCGCCGTCTTGGCAGCGGTGTGTTTCTGATCCACCCATGTACGTCATTTAGTGCACAAAGGGAAGAAACTAAATAGAGACTGAATACAGCAACAATTCTATGCCTGTTGGCGATCCCACCAGCCAGCACCAGAACACCCAAGCCAAGACGCACGTTCCAGGTTTGTTGCGCAGCTGCTTGTTAAAAGCGCATCCCGCTGTGTGTTCTCTTCTCTTCCCTTAACACACACACACATTTTGTTATTTAGAGACGTGCGTATCCTCATTTTTTTTTTGCTGGTGTCGTCTCTTTCTACTACTTTTTCTTGAAACCTTCACTTTTTGCATGGATTATTTCCACCATCGCAGTTGAACAACAACCCACCGCATTTTTTACCCACCCGATCGAACCATTTCCTAAGGGTTACATTCGCTTTTTTTCTATCACTATAAGATCCAACTTCCAGTCACTCGCTACAACACAAACAAAACAACCAACAAAATGTACATCTCGAACATACCCATGGAGCCTTCGGCGCTCAGTGAAGCATACCAAGAGGAAATCACCCTTGGAGGAGTATTCGGCTCTCTTGCCACAGGCTCGTTTCGAATCGGACTCATCATCTTGGGCAACATCATGGCCGGTGTAGTGTGCTACTACACATACATCGCCGCCAAGCGGTTCTACAGAGCTGCTACCGGCCGTGATCCTCAAGCAACCGGCGGATTGATTGTCATTGCAGGATTCGGCGTTCTCGGTCTAGCAGAATGGCTGGTACTGGAGCTTGTTGGATGTGAAGTCCACCGCCTCAAGGAGGTGCAGAAGCTTGAAGATCCAGCAGCACGGCTATTTGAACGAACCTGTGATGGCATTCTACCATTGGTTGTATTCTATTTTATTGTCACCAAAATCTACAGCTGGCACTCGGTCAAGAGCTCGCTCACTTCCGAAGAGCGGCGAGCGATCCCTCAACAATTCGGCATTGGGTCGATTCTTCTCATTATTGCAGACTTTGGATACTATCTGGCAGAGCAGTCGAGCCAGTTTGCGGCCAACGATGCATCCAAGTGGTCTGTGCATGCATTCGTTGTCATCCTTCTTGCACTTGCGTCGCGGTCTTATCTGCTGTGGTTCCGAGCGCTCAAGCGGGCGTACGAGCATCGACAAACCCAAAGCCCCGTTTTTGATATGAAGCGGCGTTTCAGCTTTGATGAAGAGAGTTCCTATTATCACTCTTAATTTTTCTTTTTTACTAACGGCATTATCATTTTCTAATTCTTCTTCTTTCCTTTGTATTATTATTTTAACAGGGGTCAAAAGTCTTTCTCCCCATATAGAATTTAGCATCGATGACACATGAATGACACCTTCCTTCTGAAATAATCACCTTCCTTTCACTGTAACAAACGACCCCCTGGACCATGTGAAAAAAAAGCAGATTCGCATTGGACATTTACGCTGCGATTGCGCGATACACATGTGTGTGCATTTTTCTCATGCACTCGCACCTTTTTCAAATACCCTCAATCCGAGATCTTTGAGCACTCCGACGGCCATTCTCCTATGAAACAAGATTGAATATATCTCAACTGAGGATCTTACTAAGATCCATAGTAAATTGTGAAATAATGGAACAATGATCAACAAATTTCGTCTCGAAGTTGCATGGACCGAATTTTTTCAGGGGGCGAATGCGGCCAATCTGGTGCTCACCCGTTGCCACAGCGACTCTGCTTGTGCGGGCTGGTCCCCCCAATTTTTGCTGCTTCATGCATGTGTTACGTTTTGTGCGTCTCGTGTTCCGGGTTTGCAACAAACCTCCTTGACTTTTATCCGAAATGAGGAATGTGGGTTCCTCGCTGGCTTGTGTGCGCGAGACGGCTAGCTTCTTTTTGTAAGATGGTTCATGCGCCGCAGCGCTGGCGGCGGGAGCTCCTCTAGTCGAATTTCGCCAATTTTCGCGAGATTCGTCGCAGCACACTCTTTTGATCTTGGGTAAGTAATGCCTAGGATTACATCCAGGATTTCGTATGTTTTCCTGAAGAATAGGATGGCTTGTTATAAGTATGTTATGTATACATAATATCAAAGATACATATAAAACCTCTAGCACTCAGAAGATACTGGCACGGTGAATCTAGACAATTGATGGCTTGAAGAAAAGGACGATATACCTTGTTTTGCATCATAAAGACTATAGATTAGATACTATCGTTTCGAAATCACTTCCCAATATTCATTTTTGACACTGATCTTAAATTTCTACGATTTCAATCTATGAAGGAGTTCCAAAAATATTGTCAGCACAGCGTACAGTGTACTGAAACTGTAGTGGAGACCGTTTTGATGGAAAATGCATTGTCTCAACGGCCCGGAGCAGCCGCCTGGAACGCCCCAAAATACCCAGAGCAGCCATTGGTGGAGACGGCAGTCATTGATTCATAATTAGTATCGACACTATTATCGCAATCAAATCAACATAAGGTGACCTACGGCAAAGAATAGTTGCTGGATCATACAATACAAGTACTGATATCCAGATCTGATGCTCATCCCGATAAGCGGCTTCTGGCTTCCCCCCTGACGCAACGTTGCAGCTGCCGGAAGAGCTTGGCGGAGATTAACGACACGGCAACGTTATACGACAGAAAACGATGGAGACTAGATAATGTTGGAGACGCTTGTCGAATTTTTACGGTGTCGTTTTTTCGTTTGTCTAAATAGAGTTATAGTTCAATATAGAGAAGCTCTTTTTCCTTGCTCATGTCCAAGCCACAGCTTGAAGGAGAAAAATTTGGCTGTGTAACCATGCGATTCACAGTACTCACAGACCACTTTTTTCTCCAGGCCAGGATCTTGTTGGTTGACATATGAATATTTCCAGGACTTGACCATAGATTTTTATACAGAAATCACAGCTTAACATTACCAAATACAAGTCTTCTTTGTCCCATTATGGATTTGTGCTCATATCCGGCGCTGCCGTATCGCTGCCTGCCCCCCCCCTCCCCTCCAGAAAGTAGTAGAGTCGCTTAAGCGTATACGTGCCTCCCCCCCCAAAAGCGCTGTCCCCCCTGCCGCTGCGGCCTCGACCATCTTTTGCCATCTCGACATCTGTTACCTTTTCACCCTCACCTCACCCACCCCTTTTCTAGCCTTTTTTTAATTATCATCTTCATTCCAGGCTGGTAACAATTTCATCATGTTAAAAGCGCTGGGACTACGATCAAGTACGCCGCCGCCAAAGGAGCTCTCCGCTAAGCAGAAGCTTGAACATACGCTGCTGGCGCTTAAAGATGCGATTGCGCTGGAGGATGGGCTCCTGGCTATGGATCTAGTGATGGACGACCAGCCAGAAGCTGCAGAAGCAGCACTCAAAGGCGGTAACTCGACTTACCACAAGCTGGCTCGAGGTGTGATCCATTTCATCGAGGCGACGCTCAGTTTCGAGGCGGAGGCCATCAAGCAGGCGGTGGATTCGCTCTACGAGGCTGAACAGGCCTCCCAGCGGGAACGATCCAAGGCACAGAAGGCAGGTGTTCAGACAAGCTCAAGATATCCTCCAGGCACGGAGTACGCGGTAACTCTTGCCGAGTCGCATTTGTTGGGGGCCATTTCATTGTTCTTGTCAGAGAGTGTAGTCGACAGCGTCAAGGCACTTTACAAGCTGCGAAAGGCATACCAGGTGTTGGATGAAGTCAACAAGTCTATCAACGTCAAGCCAGCAAAATCAGGATCAAACCTGTCATCAAAGGTAGCTACGCCGGTGTCAGGACTCTCTACACCTGCATCTGGACTCGCTACACCTGCGTCGGTGGCTTCATCGGTATCGACCAAGGGCGATCCGGAAGAAGTTTTGGAGAGAGCTAAGAAGATCCATCTGCTGAGAACTCGTCGAATGCAACGATCCAATAACATGTCGACGACCTCTCTTGCTGAAGCGGCTTCAGCTAGCTTTGAGCAGTCTGTTGTCGAGAGTGCCACTGCAGGACAGGCAACTGTTGATGAGTTTATCCAGTCTGGTGTCGATGCGCTTTTTGGTTTGTTGCAACTGATCATCTCCATTATCCCACCAGGATTCGGCAAGGTTCTAAGCATTGTCGGCTTCCACGGAAACCGAGACGAGGGCTTGCGGATGTTATGGCGATCATCCAAGAATACCAACATCCATGGCGCTGTAGCCCTGCTGGCATTATTGCAGTACTACGACGGCCCCACCCAATTCTCCGATATCGAATTGCCAGAACATGAAGTGGAATCTAGTGGTGCAAGCGTCGTTTCTGGGGTTGATGAAAAGCCCGAGAATAAACTAAGTCCTGCAGACGAATTTCAGCATATCAGACATAAACTCGAACAGGCACTGGAAGTCACTCGAAAGCATTATTCTAGAGGTGCATTGTGGCAGTTGCAAGAAGGGCGAATGGTCGCCTCCAAGGGTGATCTTGCAAAGGCTGTTGAGATTATGGATGATGAGTCTAATGGTCCGATTGCCATGAAGCAAGTGGAGGGCTTGATGCTGTTTGACAAGACTATTATGATTGTCATTTTGCATGGATTTGAGCGTGCCGCAAAGCACTTTGTGGAGCTTATCGAGTTGAACAGTTGGAGTCATGCATTTTACAGCTACATGAGTGCCGCCTGCCAGGTTGAAATCTACCGAGAGAATGTCAATAAGGATGAAGAAAAGGCCAATGCTGCTAAGAAGGCTGCACGGGAATGTCTTGAAAAGATTCCATCGTTGCTAAAGAAGCGGGGGTTCATGGCCAAGGCAATGCCGTTTGACGTGTTTGCGATGCGAAAGCTAAAGCAATGGGAGGAGATTGCACAGAAGCATAATTTGGACTTGGTCGATGCGGTGGGCACTTCGCCAATCCATGAAGTTATTTATTTCTGGAACGGTTACAGCAGAATGCCAAAGGAGTCTCTGGAAGCGTCGCTTTTGAGTTTGGGTTACTCGGGCAAGAAGGACTTGCCATTTGCATCTGGTGCTGCACCATTAGAGGAGGATGTCGATGAACAAATCACTCGATGTCTTTTGCAGTCGATTGTTTTGCGAAACTTGGGTCGTCAAGACGAAGGGTTGGAGCTGCTTGAAAAGTATGCGCTGTCTGAGGTTTGGACTCCTCAACCGCAGAAGGGATCTTTGAAGAGCGGGCTACCCAAAGTGCAGTACAACAAGCACCACCGAGATCCGTATGCCGGTCCAAGTGTGATTTACGAGCGGGGTATTTTTGAGTGGCAGATGAATGGCATTGAGTCGAAGGCAAAGGTTGAGGATTACATTACGCTGGCCACTGGTTGGGCGGATGATTATGAATTGAGCACGCGGGTTGGCATGAGGATTAAGACTGCCACGGATAGATTGGAGTTGATGTAATTTGGGAAATTCTGAAATTCTTGATAAATATTTTTTTTTACTATGATTGATTGATTGATTGTATTTATGAAATTTGTTTCTGATTCAGATGTCGATAGCTATCGGTCCCAACTGGGGGCGATAGTGAGGTTCTCTACCACCACCAAATGGCTCGAGTGCGGGTGGAGGTGGCATTCGACAATCCGGTAGTATTTGCCGGAGAGGGATTGAGTGCGATTGTAACGTTTCGCAATGTCGGCACAGCGGCGACGGCGGAAACGGCCACGTTTGGCCACTCGCGCACCAGCAGCGTGTTTGAGAGATCTGGCCTACAACGCAGCGGATCTGTAAGGAACTCATATGCAACACCACAAAAGAATGGGTCGCCCATAAGCAACAATAGTCGCAGCAGCTTCAGCATGAGTCGGCCTAGTTTGACCCGGGACGAAGGGCTGCTGATGGGGTATGTGCAGGTTCAGGGATACTTCCAAGTAGACGACACGCTGATCAACCCTCGAGCGTTTGATACTGCGCGCAAGCACGGCGTCATTGTAGGCAAGCACGGCGAATTGGGGTACGGAGCGACCAGTGGTGGGTTTTTGAAAGGATTGACTTCGGGACTAGGCAGCTTGCTCAAAGTGCAAGAAGACCCGTCGACCAGCTCGTCGGAGATTGGCCACGATTCAGTGCCGGTGTTCTCGACGCCGCAGTCGCTGCTGTTTGTGGACCTCAAGCTTGAGCCGGGCCAGAGCAAGAGTTTTGCATATACCATCAAGCTGCCTGCGACGATACCGCCGAGCTGCCGCGCCAAGTCGATCCGCGTATCGTACAACTTGGTTGTCGGTACCCAGAAGCTCGACTACCGGGGCCGTCCGCAGCCCAAGACGATCTCTGTGCCGTTCCGGGTGTTTCCGCACGTGGACCATCTCGGCATCCAGCCGGTGCATTTGCTGGACGAGCCGATTGTATTACAACGAGACGAGGCGACCGTTACGCCTCTTAATGAGCATAATAGAAAGCATAGCGTGGGGACGATATTGAAAACTGCACGCAGCAGACTCACAAAAACACACGAAGAACAGGAACGAGATTTCCAAGACTATGTATCGAATTTACTTGACGAGCAGACGCGAGCGTCGCTGCTGTTCCCGACCAGGACGTCCATCTCCGCCGCACTGCCTGAGGCTGCGCAGCACGACTCCAAATGCCGCACCAACATTGACCATTTTGTGCAGTACTATGACCAATTACTGCCGCCGTCTGCGGCGTCGCAGTTCAAGTCGCGGTTCGAGCTGGGCCGCGGCGGCCACCGCATCGCCGCCGCAGCATTGTCCAAGGCCGTGTACAGGGTCGGCGAAGAAGTACTACTGCAGCTGGATTTCTCCTCGTCTGCCAGTGGGATGAAATGCCACCACGTCACGGCGTCGCTGGAGACCACGGAGAGTATAACAGACATGAGCATTGCGCAGCCGGCGCACACAGAGTTTGACAGCGTTCAGCGAGCGACGCGGCGGGTGTTTGCGCAGCTGTCGAGCTCGACGTTTGAAATGCACAAGACGCACTTCACTCTAGTGATACCCGCGACGGCGACGCCGCAGTTTGCCACGTCGGGCGTGGCGATGCGGTGGTCGGTGCGGCTCGAGTTTGTCGTGTCGTCGACAAGAGTTGTTGAATCTAAGAAACAGCTTTTGAAACTCGATTCAGCACGCGATACAAACGGCCAGGTGTCGTATGCGGTGCACCGGCTTGACTGCGAGACGGTGACGTGCCAGATCCCGCTTAATGTGTACCCTACGAACCAGGACGTGGGCGCATTGGTCGACCATGCCCCGCGGAGGTGGTTCATTTAATGAAATAAGAGATGCAAAAATTTTGAGTTTTTTTTTTACGTAAAAATAGAATACTTCTAATCGTTCAAATCGACTGATTTCACACTAGGCGCTTTGGGTTCCGGCTCTTCTTTCAAGTCTGGAGTGGACGGGCTGCTGGCGATGCTGATGCTCGACTGCGACGAGCTCATGTTGAGCTGCTTCTTGCGCCGCGTCGCGGCCCATCGCGACCATCCGGCAAAGTACCCTTCTTTCTGTGGCGCTGACGGCGACGTTGTTGCTGTAGCTGCTGCGTCGCTGGTCGCTGTGTCGGTCGATACGACGCTTTCTGCCAGCGACACCTGGTCCGTCGACGCCGCCGCGCGGTGCGATCGCTGGGCCGACGACACTGATGCGTTGGACGAGTGGTTCGCCGACCGCGCTGGCGACGCCACGGGTGATGGAGACTGCGTTTTGGCAGTTGGTGGTGCTGCTACCTTTTCGTTGCTCTTGTCCCCCCAGAACGAGCCAAATACCCGCGACACGGACTTTGCAATGCCCTGCGCTGGTGGAGCTTGCATGGGCTGGTCCTCCGGTCGCGGCTCAATGATCTGCCGCTGAATGTCCAGCACGTTGGGCGCCAGTTCGGCCATATGCTTGGGCTGCACAATGTCAAACAGCTCTTCATCAGTAAACTTGTTGAAGATGCGGTAATTGTTGGACAGCTTCCATTGCTCGACCCACGCTTCATTGTACAGCTTGACCGGGTTGCCCTGGATCTGCATCCGCCCGCCATTGTTACCGTTGCGGCGCGTCAGAAATGTATCGTACTTGACGCTCGACAGCATGTTGATAATGTAGTCCTCGAATTGAATGCGAATGTAGTCCTCGCTGCCGGTGAACCCAAGATCCCGTGGCCGCCACGGGTCCTCGGGGTCCCATGAATCGACAACAGCTTTGGTCACATTGTCCATCCACTTCTTATCGCTCGGCGACAGTGTCAATGCTTCTTTCAAGTCAGTGTTCACAACAGAGACACTGTCGTCGTCCATGTTCACAATCACGTCCGCCAAATGCTGGTCAGGCGAGATCAACAGCGAGTTGGTGCTGCCAACCATGTAGTACTTGGTTTCCGGCGCCTTGAGGTCTTGCAGCTGTTGCAGTGGGACATATGGGTTGAAAATACCGCCTTGTGAAAAGATTTGCAGCGGTAGACCCATGAATGCCAGCAAAGACGACCGGTCCGATGTCTTCAAACTCGTAGGCTTTTTCAATTTACGTTCATAAACCGATGTCAATGCAGACCCACAGTCGTCAAGCTGGGCCATCAGATTGGGTATTAGTGAAACGAGAGAAAACTGTGATGCACACAGCAGTTCAGTATTCGATGCATAGAACATAATCTTCTTCTCGAGAAGCAGTGCCTTCAGTACCAAAAGAACCTTCTCGTGCAACCTGAACACCAGCTCTCGCAGCGGCATGGCAACGTTCAAATCAGCTTCACTCAGCTTGTGTTTAAACGTCTGCATCAAATTATCGTACAAGTTTTCCACAATGCTTCGGTCTTCGAAATCTCCTTGCATAAAGTACGCTCGTGTCACCACCGCCAGCTTATCCTTGATCGGGCCAAAAATAGGCTTGCGAGCTACCACCACAACCGATTTCTGCACAGTACTTCGAGTAATATCCGAGGTCATGTTTCGAATGTCCGACACTGCCACTTGTCGATTACAAGAAATGCCGAATAACGTTGTCACATTAGACATGTCGGAAGAAAGAGCATTGCCTTCTTCGTCACGCTGAATGACAGGCGCTTGGCCAGTCTTCTTATCGTATAACAGCGTAAAGTAGCAAAAGTTCTCTTCGTGTGTATGTGATCCATCCGGCAGACTCTGGAATGGCAAATACGGCCACACCTGAGACTTGTCGCCATCAGGTCCAATCCAATACTCGACTTCAGGTCCCCTGCTACTGTTAGTTCAGTCATCTCGTAAAAATCATACCTGTGGTGGTGGAATCCAACGACGCAAACGCCAAAGATCACATTCTCATCTTCGTCCTCCTCTTCAATCGTCTCTTTCACAATTGGGTTCAGACTGACACTGAGCTGCCGCTTCTGCTCGACCGACGGCGACAGCGTGCCGATTGGAGGCGTGACAGAGTCCAGCTCCATATCCGCCCTCAGCTGATCAGCAAGACTAGATTCAGTATCATGACCGGCTTCTTCCTCGTCCTCTTCTTGTTCGTGAACGCCTTCTTCTTCTTCGAACTCATCCTCCTGTTCCTCCCGCTGATCATATTCAATACTAGCCGGAGGAGAGGTGTTGATTGGCACCATCGATGGAATAGACGTGGGACTTCCCGGTGTAAACTTTGCTGAAGACGGGCTAGTCGGCGATGCTGGGCCCTTGTAAGGCGGTTCGTCGTCATCCGGAGAGCGCATTTCTTGTTGATGATCGAATGTGCTGGTAGTAGTGCTAGAGGGCTCTGATGTTCGGCCGTATGATGTCAAAGTGAAGTTCTTCAGGCGGCCAGTGATGGAGCTGTTGCTCTCCATGGCTTCGCTCTTCTGGGCTAGGGTCAATCCGCGCAGCTGAGAATTACTCTTTCTTTTGTTCTGCTTCTCCAGCGCTTCCTCGCTGTTGGGCTTGTGCGATAACGAAAGCTGTCGCAAGTGGCCGCCCTGGATTTTGCGACGGTTGACAGCACTCTTTAGCTCCTCTGGCTCTTCCTGTTGCTCAAGACGTGGCGAAGTAGGAGGCGATGTGACGCCATTCAACAATGACTGGCCAATCATCCTAGCTCGCGATCGAGAAAACTTGTCGCTTTCCGTACGTTTCACATATGGCCGTTTAACGCTGTTCTTGTTCTCTTCTTGTATATGCGATTCGAAGTTGGACACCAAACGGGATACGACTCTGTCCTTGCCGTTGCCAATCGAGTCATAGCTGACCGTGCCACTGGCCCGTCGCTTGGGTACCTCCATAGTTTCTGCACTACCAACAGAGCCCACAGAATCCTTGCGCTCTAGGTGTGGCTGCTCTTCTCTTTTAATAGCCTCGACTGTGGTATCTATTCCTAATCCTGTCCTCTTGTTGAACGCCATTGGAACCGCCTGTTGCACGATCGGCGTCACTAGTTCATCGCCATAAAAGTCGTGGTCCGGTGTTGCAGTCAGTGGATCGTCGCGGTCGTGTTCTAGGTGCTGCTGTTCTCTCTCGCTATCGCCGGTGTCAATCCTTGTCAGCATGGGCTTTTCTTTAGCCGCAGGCACCCCCGCCTGCTGCTCATCATGCTCGTGCTCTAGCACCTCTTCCTCAGATTTTGCCTCCTCTTCATTATCGTAATTCGTTTCATCATTCAGTTCATCATCTTTTGTTTCGTAATCTTCACTGTGTTGTGTTGCTTCTACTTGTTCGTTCGAAGTCTCTTCCTCCTCCTGTCCATCCTCCTCATCGACCGAATCACCCTGGTTCGCTTCAAAAAACTCCACATTATCGCTGTCACTCTCGCCAGAGACCCGCTCGTGTTCGTGGTTTAGTTGAGATTCGTTCTTTTCAACCGTGTCCGGAAGCATGCTCACTGGTCGTGACGGCGGGATCACCCGCACATGCTCGCTGGTGAACTCAGACTCGTCTGGCGACTCATATTCGTCATGAAACTGGGGCACACTGAGTTTGGTCTTATCCTGGTCTTGTACTCCATCTGCATGGTTAGAGCTCTGCTCGCCATCATGATTGTATTCGTCGTTATCAATTTCGATGCTGGGGCGTTTTCCTTCCACTTCGAATTGCTCGTTGTCGTGGCTGGCGGCTGCCTCGTCATCGTGCCACGGGTCCTCAGCCATGGTCGGTCTACCCTCTTTTTGCTATACAACCAGCGCCTGATGTCGCCTTCTACAGACACAAGTTTGTGAATTTCCACTAAGGATTGGATCTCTTGTAAGCACGTAAAGGGTATATATGCCCAGAAGTCTGTGAGCTGGTGTTGGGTGGGTAACTGTCTGTGCTACAGAGACGGTCGTGTTGCGAAAAAAACACGAGTTTTGGCTGCCGGCACACTTGTCTTTGAGAGGAACACCACAACGAAAAAAAAAAAAATAACTGTGGATCGGTGGACCCCAGACACACACGCAGAATAAAGCTTATCAGCAAGGCGGTAACTTTGTTTGTGTAAAATGTAAATACTTGGATTGTGAGTTGTTTATTGTTCTTAAGAATTCTGAAGGCGAGTTGGTTGTAGTAGCAAATGATCAGCCAGCTCTTGCTGCGAGCGGTCACATTCTCAGGGGGTGTTTTGGCCCTTTCAGTGGAAATGTGGAGTTTCGACCAGAGGATTTGAGCAGTGACGAAGGTGGACATGTATAGTTTTTAAGCGACCTATCTGTGCTAATGTAATACTACTGTGTCATACTTTGTGGCAGTTTTTCCTCCATACTCGTTTTTGGATAACTTGTAGCTATACGCGACCGTTCCATATTACCCCTGGTCCCTTGATGCCGGGTTGTGAAATGAAGGGTCCTGCCACTTGGACGATTGTTCAACACTGGGTTTATGAAAAGTGGATTCTTACATTTAATACATCTGTCGATGAGATTCAGAAGATTTCAACTTATATTTAGGTATTTCACTCTCCAGTGCTGTATATTATATCAGCCGCGGGCCATGTGCCGATGCACAGCACTGCATAACATTCGTGACTTTCAGTGTTCAACGCATGAAGAGACAAACTTAGAACTTGGACCGACTTTTGAGCCGGTCGAACGACTCGTTACCGAGAGGAACAAAGGTTCCCTCTACTCCTCTGGGAATGTTTTCATCGTAACACATAGAGCCGACCGGTAGACATGTCGTCTGAGGCTGCTTCCACAACATTAGCCGTGAATAATAAACAAACAGGTCGGATCTAACTGTATATCATTTAATATGGATGGCAGAAAACCAATGGAAAGGAACGCATACAAGGACCGTATTTGATGGTTGTACCGAGTCTGGTCAACGAGAAGCGGGCAAATGATTCCGAAGTTGCGAACCAAAACAGTTCAGCAAAATAAGCAAGAGAGATTAGCTAGATAGTCATTTTGTGCTGTCAAAAAGCTGGTAGCGTAATTTTTAGAAAAATCTAGCTCATTGTATGGCGCCTAGCTCGGCACTTGGAAGCGCCGCAGCAGCCGCGGCTAGGGTCAGGGTACCCGACCCGCTCTAGTTGCAACAGCTAACTTGTTACTCTTCCCATTCACTCCTACACAACATTGATAATGAAACAGTACGACAGATTTGCAGGCTACGAGAAAGTGAGAACAGCACAGAACTTTGGCTTAGAAGGGCTTGTAGCTCGAGGTTTCAAGTCTGAAAGTGTGCTGCAGCCTGGTGTCAACGAGGACGAACTTCAGGCATCGTTGATGGGCTCCTTTCCGACTGGGAATCTGATGCTCTTTCAGCTGCGAAGAAAGTTTTTGGCAATCCTGCACGTTGTAATCAGCTGGTACAAATGGTTGCCAGCACTTGTCAAGCAAAGTCTGGCGGTGCGTGTTGGTTCTGGTAGCATTGGCCAGTTCGAAGATGCCATCACAAGCGCTTGGAAATGGTCGACCCCGGACGTTGCGAAAGTTGCCGGCTCGCTGGAAAAATTACCAGTTCACCTTGCAGTCATTCTGAGATATAATCAAAGAATTCCCGAATTTCAAAACAAAGCTGGCGGCAATTCTGATGCATCTGTTGGTTCTATCCAAAAGTTGTTCCGGCTACAGGAGCAGGAACTCAAGGCCCAGGAAGCGCACAACAAGCGTGAATCGGATAACCTTATCGCCCAGATCACCGACTTGATCTATTGGTGCGTTCTTTCAAACGTTCCGATTCTTACTTTGTATGAGCAGACTGGGTTTACATCAGATTTGGATGTTGATCGAATTATTTCGGTGATTCGTGAAAAGTTGGCTAGTGGCGGTAGTATTCCTGAAGTTGAGATCCGACTGCATATCCGCAGCCGGGGCACACAGCATCGGTTCCACTACAGCAGCGACGACACTTCTTCAGCTGCGTCGGATACCATCGTCAAAAATGAAGCGCACATTACAGTTGATGCGCTTGCTAACTCCTCTCCTCATTTAGATGTGGTAATTGTTCAGCAAACAGACTTTGCAGCTGCGTTCAAAGATGCTTCGGGTCCCCTGTTCTCTGCCGGTCTGCACCACGAATCGCTGCCTCCAATTGATGCAACGACACCAGAGTTTCTAAATGAAATGATTTATAATTGCATCTTTGGAGCCCTTGAGAAACCGGATATGCTTGTATTACTGAGCTCTCAAGCAATGCTCGATGGTCTGCCGTCATATGAAGTGCGAAATGCGTTTGTGTACCGAGATTTCACACACCGGCCAGCCGTCGACGCAAAGCTCTTTTGCCGTGCACTCAAAGCATTCTGCAAATATTGAAAGTTCAACGAAAATTCTTTTGATTTAAAAAATATTTAGTAATTTAAATAATCTACAACTTGGCCAAAACAGCGTCGACACCGGAGACGGTGACACCTGGACCTGGCTCCTGCTCAACGTAGGTGACCTTCAAGTCGTCGAGGATGATAGCGTATCGCGAGGTTCGGAGACCAAAGCCCTTGTCGGTCAAGTCGACGGACAAGCCAGCGGCCTTGGAGAACGAAGCATTGGAGTCAGAAGCAAAGATGACCTCATCCTTAACACCCAATGCCTTGCCGAAAGCGGAAAGCACGAATGGATCGTTGGCGGAGAGCACAATGACCTGGTCAACACCCTTGGCCTTGAGCTCAGGAAGCTTCTCAATGAAAGGTGGAATGTGGTTGGCAGTGCAGGTTGGAGTGAAGGCACCTGGAATGGCGACGATGACAACCTTCTTACCGGCAGCCTCCTTGTCGACGTTGTAGACAATTGGAATACCGCAAGCAACCACTGCTGCGTTCTGAGGTTCGTACTTGACGTATGGGAACTTGACACCCTTTGGGAATTCGTCTATCGCTTAATTAGTGACAATTAACTCACTGTTGAACATACCACCGACAGAAAGGACCATGTTTGATTGTAATTGAGTTGTGTGGATAAGTGTTTGGTGAAGTGGTTGTCAACAAAACTTGATGGATTCGGAAAGAAAGTGGAGATGGCCGGCCCTTTTATACAAAAGCGTGCGCTCACACACACAGGTCCGGGGTGTGGGTGCGGTCCGTCCCCGGTTTCAGTTTCCTCAGCAACAAGCACTCTTGCGGTGCTGCGCTTTTTAGGTGACAAATTTCAGCCGCAGATGGCGTTCTAGAACGCGTAGTAGTATGCAAGCCGGAAGTAAATGAGTTTTTTAGCGAGAAGATACGACTCGGATAATCTTTGAAATGAATAGACAGGTTCCAGATTCAATCTGGAGCACCGTCGGTTATGGAGATGCCGGATCTTGTAAGCTCCGTGGCTCCTTTCACTGGTAAGGAGGGCGATTTGTCAGATATGGCATGGAGCACATGTAATACCTGACCAGTCAACGAAAAGCTATAACTTTTATGTGCTCGGAATACGAGCATGTTCCCGAATGATCTTATATTTAGTCGATTTCATCATAGGTTATATGTCAAGCCAATTTATTACGAGTCAACACAATATGGGTAGGAGCTACAACTATCATGTAAGAGCTACAACTATCATGTAATTATCGATTATTCGCTGGCTTATCAAATTATCAATCTAACGTACCTTCATGTCAGACTTGTTTTAGATTTTCCCTGAGATGATCATTAATTGGTAAGCGATGCGGCCATCTCGGGCCTCGGAAGTCGGCATCCAAACACAGCCGTTGCACTAATACGAATTGTATGACGGCATGATGTTTACTAAGGATGAATCTAGATCTCGAGGAGGGTACTTCTAGCCCTAGAGATCAGATAAGAAGAGTTCGCGAAGATTTCACCACATTTAACTATGAAAACTGTGACATATGCTTTCGATTAGCCGCAAGCGGCGGAAACAGAAGGCAATAAGGTTGACGCCGTGCGTGCTTTCATCAACTCCAACAAGAAACCTTAAGATACAGCATCTTTCTGCCAGAATCAAGTTCCATTCATCATGACTGCGATCGAGTTTTGTTGGGATGGTCAAAGCGCTGCCTAACACCCATCCCGCCCGCTGGCTCGTTATTTGAGTAAAATCGACACGAGGACGACTCTGTGCTTTCACGGATTTCTATCTACGATACACCAAGCAACGGCATGCTTTGCAAACATTAGGATGCAGCAGGCTTGCGACTTACGAGTGGTATATATATACCTCTGGCGGGGGTGGCTTATAATGTGGAGCACAAAGTGGCACTAGGCATCGGCCCTATAGTATTAGGCACGATTCAGAGTAACTCCATTCAGCGATTCGCTATCTGGGACACTGAAAGACTGCGACTCAGTCAGTGCGAACAAAGCGGATAATAAATGTGCTATCTGGATAAGCGTGCTCTGAAATCCATATGGGGGCCAAATATCATACCCGACCAGCATTCCACTTAAGCAGTAACGACCAATCGCAGAACATGTGTACTCAATTACTACATGGATACACGATCTCAGCTGCAACAGCCCTGCGCATTACATAAGCCCACGGAGAGCTGCTGGGAAGTGCGGCTTTGTCGGTGGCGCGATCCCACGCACGAGCGGCGTCCGAGCGAGCTTTCATCTCTCCGGCGCCCTTTATGCACATATATTTTCAATCTGACTAAACAATCTCTCCCCCCTAGCCAGTCGACTTTTGACACTCGTTTCAACCTCCAAGTGACAGATTGCTCAACCGACCAATGGAGCTATTCGAGTCGGAGACATTCTTCGTGCAGAGCAAGCAGCACGCACTCCAGGCTCCCGGTAGCCTTGGTATTGCGTCTGCTTCTGCCTCTAACGGATCAGTGTCGCTACCAATAGGTACGCCAAAGTTTTTAGAGGGACTTTGCCACAGCAAAAAGGGATGGGGTCCTTTTACTGATGACTTCCATCTCACGCCATGTTTTGCCGATGGTGCTGTATTGGTATTCCCTAGTATATTTATCATTGCACTTGGCTTGTTCCAAGTCTATACGCTTAACTCTCGAAAGCCGTTCCCTGCAAAGAAAGGTTGGAGATTTTGGACAAAGATTGTAAGTTCTTGAATTTTTTGATACGTTACTAACTGTCTAGTTCCTTGTATTGTTGCAGATTCTGTTCACATTGTACATTACGGCGGCAAATTACAGTTCAAAGTTTTATACCGATGTTGCGTTTTTGAGTCCGCTCCTCTCGGTGGTTGCATTATCGATTGCATTGAGCATTCACTGGTTGGAACAGACTAAATCACTCATCTCGAATGCTGTCTTGTTGTTTTACTGGCTGTTTGAAGTTGCAGCATTGCTTGTCAAGACGGTTAATTTGGCTGAGCAACATGATTTCAAGCATCGAACTCTCTACAGCAGTGTTTACGCCATGATGTTCGCCAACTCGATCTTCATTCTCGTTATGGAATGGCTTTTGCCACGAGCAAAATCCGCATACCAGCAAATTCTTGATGAAGGACGAAACCCAGTTGAGTACGCTGATATCTTCTCTCGATTGACATTCTCGTGGATGAGCGGATTGATGAAGGAAGGATATGCCCACTTCTTGACGGAAGAAGATCTGCCAGAGCTGCCAACTAACGATGCTACCCACAGAGTTGCTGAAAAGTTTGGTGAATATTGGAAGAATCAAGTTGACTACAAGAAGCGACCATCTTTGTGGGTTGCCATGATTGAGGCCTTTGGTGGTCCATTCTTGGTTGCAGCAGTGTTTAAGGGTCTTCAAGATATCCTGGCATTTGTTCAGCCACAGCTTCTCGCAAAGTTGATCAAATTTGTCGATGATTACAATAGAGATAACTCTACTCCGTTGTCGAAGGGTTTCTTCATTGCCTTCTCCATGTTCTTCGTGTCGATCGTACAGACGGCAGTTTTGCACCAATATTTCCAACGAGCTTTTGATACTGGTATGCGAATCAAGTCCGCTTTGACCTCCATCGTTTTCCAGAAAGCATTGGTGCTGTCGAATGAAGATAGAAGCACCAAGACCACTGGTGACATTGTCAATTTGATGTCTGTCGATACCCAGCGACTACAGGATTTGATGCAGTACGGTCAGATCATGTGGTCGGGTCCATTCCAGATTATCCTTGGATTGGTTTCGCTTCATGGCCTTTTGGGAAATGCCATGTGGGCTGGTGTTGGTGTAATGATCATTATGATTCCAGTCAATACTTGGATTGCTCGAATTCAAAAGACATTGCAGCAGCGACAGATGAAGAACCGAGATCAGCGAACGCGGGTTACTTCTGAGATTTTGACAAACGTCAAGTCCCTCAAGCTTTATGGCTGGGAGATTCCGTTTATTAATAAGCTAAACCATGTTCGTAACGACCTTGAGTTGAAGACATTGAAGGAACTCGGCTTGTTCCAGTCTGCTACCATGTTCTTGTGGTCGTGTGCCCCATTCATGGTTTCTTGTTCTACATTTGCATTGTTTGTGCTTATCTCGGACGTTCCTTTGACAACTGACATTGTGTTCCCGTCCTTGGCTCTATTCAACTTGCTGTCATTCCCACTTTCCGTTATTCCTATGGTAGTTACTGCTATTGTTGAAGCTGGTGTCTCTGTCACTCGATTGCGAGATTTCTTCCTCGCTGAAGAGATTCAAACTGATGCCGTGGATCACTTGCCTCGAGCTACCGAGATTGGCGAAGAGAGCGTGGTTATCAAGGATGCCACTTTTGTTTGGGAGCGAAAGCCTGTCTACAAGGTTGCATTGGCTAATATCGATTTTACTGCTCGAAAAGGTGAACTTTCGTGCATTGTCGGTCGTGTTGGTTGCGGCAAGTCATCTCTTCTTCAGTCCATGCTCGGCGACCTTTACAAATCGGAAGGTAGTGTCACTATTAAGGGTAAGGTTGCATATGCTGCCCAGCTTCCATGGATTATGAACGCTACCGTCAAGGAAAACATCTTGTTTGGACACAAGTTCGAACCTGATTTCTACGAGGAGACTATCCGAGCTTGTGCGTTGGCTGACGATTTCAAAATCTTGCCTGATGGTGATGAGACCATGGTTGGCGAGAAAGGTATTTCTCTTTCTGGTGGCCAAAAGGCTCGATTGAGTTTGGCTCGTGCAGTGTATGCACGAGCAGATGTGTACTTGTTGGATGATCCATTGTCTGCCGTTGATGAGCACGTGAAGCGACATTTGATTGATAACCTGTTGTCCAAACAGGGATTGCTTGCTAGCAAGACTGTTGTTCTCGCTACCAATGCCATCACTGTTTTGAGTCAGGCTGATAAGATTACAATGGTGTCTGGCGGCAAGATTGTAGAAACTGGTACTTATGATGAGGTCATGGAGCGAAAGTCTGCCTTGTACGCGCTGATCAATGAGTATGGCAAGAAGAACACTGTTTCCGATTCTGATGCATCTTCGGCTACCCTTCACTCTGGCGATGAGGATGAGCAGACACCGCAAACGCTCACTAGTGACGGAATCCCACAACAGCGAAAACGACGAGCTAGCACTCACACTTTGCGACGTGCCAGTACTGCCAGCTTCACCAAGCCACGTGTTTTGGATGATGAGGGACAGGCTCGTGTCGACAAGAACAAGGAGCACTCTGAGCAGGGTAAGGTTAAGTGGTCTGTTTACCAAGAATATGCCAAGAGTGCAAACATGAAGGCTGTTGTAGTTTACCTGTTTTTGATTATGGGGTCCATGTCCATGTCTGTTGGTGGTAATGTCTGGTTGAAACACTGGGCTGAAGTGAACACTGGTGCTGGAACCAATCCTCATGTTGGCAAGTACTTGGGTATTTATGCTGCATTGGGTGTTGGTGCTTCGGCCTTGGCTGTTGTGCAATCTATCATTCTTATGGTCTACTGTGCCATCCACGCTGCTAAAATCTTGCATGAGCGAATGCTGCAGAGTGTTTTGGCCGCACCAATGTCGTTCTTTGAGACGACTCCAGTTGGTCGAATCATTAATCGATTCTCTAATGATATTTACCGAGTAGACCAGGCTCTTGCACGAACATTCAATCAGTTCTTCAACAACAGTTTCAAGGTATTGATGACTTTGGTCGTTATTTCCTTCTCTACTCCAGAGTTTTTGTTTTTGGTTGCACCATTGGCGGTGTTGTACCTGTACTATCAGCGATTCTATTTGAAGACATCGCGAGAGCTCAAGCGGCTCGACTCTGTGTCCAAGTCTCCAATCTACGCCCACTTCCAAGAAACGCTTGGCGGTATCAGCACTGTGCGAGCCTACGACCAGCAGAAGCGATTTGTTTTCATCAATGAGTCTCGAGTTGATCTCAACTTGAAGGCTTACTACCCATCTATCTGTGCTAATCGATGGCTTGCTGTGCGGTTGGAGTTCATCGGTTCAGTGATCATTCTTGCCGCCGCTTCCCTCGCTATTGTCACGTTGCCAGGACGAGGATTGACAGCTGGTGTTGTTGGTCTTGCTCTCTCTTACGCTTTGCAGATCACACAGTCACTCAACTGGATTGTTCGAATGACAGTCGAAGTTGAGACCAACATTGTGTCTGTTGAGCGAATCTTGGAGTACTCGGAACTTCCATCTGAAGCTCCTCCAATTGTTGAAGACCACCGGCCACCAGCTTCCTGGCCAACCGAGGGTGCGGTACAGTTTGAAGATTACTCTACACGATACCGACCTGGTTTGGACCTTGTGCTGAAGAATGTGAGTTTGAACGTCAAGCCACAAGAGAAGATTGGCATTGTTGGACGAACTGGTGCGGGCAAGTCGTCTCTCACTCTTGCATTGTTCCGAATCATCGAGGCCGCTGACGGTAAGATCAACATTGACAATGTCGATACAGGTGTCATTGGTCTTCGAGATTTGCGACAGCGACTGTCTATCATTCCACAGGATTCCCAGGCATTTGAAGGCACTATTCGAGACAATCTTGATCCAGAGGGCAAGCACGACGATACGGAGCTATGGCGAGTTTTGGAGCTTTCGCATCTCAAGGCGCACGTTGAGACTTTAGAGAACAAGCTCGATGGTCGAGTGACCGAAGGTGGATCCAACTTGTCTGTTGGTCAACGACAGCTCATGTGCCTTGCACGGGCTTTGCTTACTCCATCTAAGATTCTGGTTTTGGACGAGGCTACTGCCGCAGTCGATGTGGAGACTGACAAGGTGATTCAGGAAACTATTAGAACCGAGTTTAAGGACCGAACCATTTTGACCATTGCCCACCGATTGAACACCATTATGGACAGTGATCGAATTGTTGTCCTCGACAAGGGCCAAGTCACCGAGTTTGACGAGCCACAGATGTTGCTGAAGAACAAGGATAGCATGTTCTATGCTTTATGCAAGCAAGGTGGTTTTGTCACGGAAGATGGCGAGGTGGACGTGTCTGAGGAAGGTGACAAGACAATAGACTAACTTTTCATTTTCTACATGTATTCATTTTTGTTGTAATATAATTATTATTATTATTATTATTATCTTTATGGTTTGTTTAAATTGTAACGTCGAGATTCTATTGGGTTTGCTGATAAGCCGATGCGATAACGCTTTCAGCGCTCTCTCGATAAGAGTCATCCGTAAATAAAATAGAGTTTTGAACGAACTCAGTGCGAGTTTCCGCCTTCAGATTTCACATATCAGATATTCTCTTTACGCATGAACCTTAATTTCCGTGTTTGACGACGAGTTTTCATGTTTAGATGTGTTGAGAACTTGTGAACAGGATCAAGATGAGATGCATTGACAGGTTTTGACACTTGCGATGAGATGATTTAGTTCCCCTGCATATTCTATAGAATCATACCACATTATTGTCAATTCTCTAGAAACGCTCTCCTAATTGTAAGGTTTTGTCTCGTACACGCTTAGACATTCCGGTCTCGGGGCGCGGGGCAGGTTTTTCTTGGCCTGTATCAGCGACCAAAGGGCAGTATATACATATATATATAAGATTAGACTACTTTCTTGGAAAGGGAACCTCCTCGTTTTATAATATACACACACACAAAACATGAACAAAACTGAAGACGACGTGTCGACGAAAAGCGCGCCGCTTTCGTCGGTCGCCTCTGCTGTGAACGAGGTGCCGCCGTCGCGTATGCGGCGCTTTGCACAGTCGTTCAAGCGGGCAGATCTTTCACATGTTGATACCAGTAATATGACCGATATGGAGAAGCTGGAGCTTGCTACATCAGAATCGCCGCTGTCGCGGTCATTGAAGGCGCGGCATTTGCAGATGATCGCCATTGGCGGGTCCATTGGCACTGGCCTGTTTGTTGGCAGTGGCAAGAGTCTTGCCGAGGGCGGGCCAGCAGCATTGTTGATTGGGTTTGGACTTGTGGGTATTATGCTGTATTGCACAGTACAGAGTCTTGGTGAATTGGCCGTGACGTATCCTGTGAGCGGATCTTTTGCAACTTACAACACGAGATTTGTGGACCCGGCATGGGGGTTTGCAATTGGATGGAACTATGCATTGCAATGGCTCGTGGTGCTGCCGCTGGAGCTCGTGGCGGCCAGTATCACTATAGGGTACTGGGAAAGCTCTGTGAATCCTGCCGCGTGGGTGGCCATCTTTTATGTCGTCGTGGTCGTGATCAATCTATTTGGAGTCAAGGGCTACGGAGAGGCTGAGTTTGTGTTTAGTTTGATTAAGGTGCTGGCGGTGATTGGATTTGTCATTTTTGGGATTTGCATCAATGCCGGTGCGTCGCCCAATGGACAGGGCTATATTGGCAACAAGTACTGGCGTGACCCTGGAGCGTTTTCGCACGGGTTCCACGGTGTGTGCTCGGTGTTTGTATCTGCTGCATTTTCGTTCACTGGTACGGAGCTGGTAGGTCTGGCCGCAGCAGAGACTGACAACCCAAGAAAGGCACTGCCAGCAGCTATTAAGCAGGTATTTTGGCGGCTGCTGCTATTCTATGTCGTGTCGCTGACTATTGTTGGATTGCTTGTGCCGTACAATGATGCACGATTGATGGGCGCCACTTCGTCGGTCGACATTACCGCGTCGCCATTTGTGATTGCAATTGTGAATGCCGGCGTCAAAGGGCTTCCGTCGGTGGTCAATGTGGTCATTCTTATCGCAGTGCTCTCCGTGGGCAACTCTGCTGTGTTTGGCAGCTCGCGAACGTTGGCAGCGCTGGCTGCTCAAGGATTTGCACCCAAATGCTTCAACTACATTGACCGGACAGGACGACCGTTGGTAGGAATTGTTGTCACTGCTGTAGTTGGGTTGCTGTGCTTTGTTGTAGCCTCGGATAAGCAGCAAGAAGTGTTCAACTGGCTCGTGGCGCTTACAGGCATGTCGCTAGTGTTCACTTGGGGCAGCATCAACCTGTGCCACTTGCGATTCCGACACGCTTACAAGGCGCAGAACCGGTCATTGAACGATATCCCATTCAAGAGCCAAGTGGGCGTTGTTGGATCATGGCTCGGGCTGGTGATCAACATTGTAGTTGCCATTGCGCAGTTTTACGTTGCATTGTATCCGGTAACGGGCAAGCAGCTCGACGCCAAAAACTGGTTCCAAGGGTACCTAGCTGCTCCCATAGTTGTCGTGCTCTACGTTGTGTACAAGCTGTGGAAACGACCCAAGTTTGTGCACGTCAAGGATATCGACCTGGACTTTGGCCGGCGCGACGTTGACCTAGACTTGGTTGCACAGGAAGTCGAGGAAGAACGTGCATATATGAAGAGCAGAGGATGGTGGTATAGGGTATACCGCTTCTTTGTGTGATCTCTCTAGACTACTAGTTGACATTTGTAACCATATAACTACTAATCCATTTGCATCAATTTATACAAGCTCGTGCCATTATCGACATTTTACTCCTGGATCCAATGTACCGCCGTAGCAGCTCATAAAACTGCTCGTGTGATCATATTTTCAGGAGAGCCCATAGACTATATGCAAGAAAAAATGGGTCTGTGACCACAAACGCACCTGAGACCCACTCAAATGGACACATTACTAAACCAAACGAATTTATTAAGCTCTCAAGCAGTGTTAACCTTAAATAATTTATCTCCGCGCGCCTCCACACGTGGGCCCGGAAATTAAATTGTGCATATAATCTTTTTTTCTGCGTGCGGCGCGGCGCTTGTGCCTAGCGGGGGAAGGCCCAATCGGTATATCTCATTTGCTGACTGGCGCCTTGGATATTTTTTTTCTCTCCTCCATCACATACCTTTCGTCATACGTTGAAGGTTCTCACAGACTATCGACACTCTTCAATTTGGACTCTGTTCCCCTCGATCAAGGTTAGCCGAGATTAGCGTCCATCTGAACTTCCCTTCTGTTCCCTTCTCACGGCCGCCGGAACCTACTTAGCGAGACTCAGCCCACCCTCAAAAAGGCTGTCGAAAAGTCTATTTCGAGGAACACTTTTGGTTGGAAGAGATAGTGAACAGTCCTGTTCAAGAACTTTCCATATTTAACATCCATACGTACATTGGATACTTTTCACGACGAATTTCCAACAAATGTCCGTGTCTACGCAACGAGCACCATTCCTCCCTGCAGACAGCGAAACTCTTTCCACCACCACAGGCACAACACCACCCTCGACGTCGACGAAGAATACTGCAGCCACTGCGACCACGCTGCTCGAAGAGGCCGTCAGCCCCAAGAAACGAAACAAGATGTGTATGTTCTCTCACTCCATCCTGCTAGACCTGATATATCTAATCATCTTTGCAGTGAGCCTCTCGAGGACCTTCTCAGCGGTTCGCAGAGGGCTTTCGTCCCGTCCTCCATCGCCGCAGCTGCCCAGTCCCGCTGCCAGCCCAGAACTGAGGCCCAATAACGTGTTGAAGAAACGAAATCTGCATCAGAAACTGGCGGTAACACAGCCAGCGAGCCCGAACGATAAGTTTATCCTGCAAGTATTCGAGGCGTTTGCGCCAAAGGGACGTCCGGATGCTCCGATGCAGCAAGTAAAGCTGTCAAAGTATACGACGACAAACGGTAAGACGCGGCCGGATAGTGGAGAAGATGCATTTTTCAGCATACAGCTCTCGAAAGGTGAGAATAAAGGAGCTCTGGCGCTGGGCGTCGCGGACGGCGTCGGCGGATGGGCACATATCGGAGTGGATCCTGCATTGTATTCTTATACTCTGTGCCACAACATGGAAGAGAAGTTTAGCGAACATGAAACTAGCAGTGGCACTGGAAACAACAGCATACCAAGCCCGTTAAGTTTGATCGAGCATTCATACGACAAGATCAAGAGCGAGAAGCAAGTTGAGGCTGGTTCTTCGACAGCATGCGTCGGGGTAATTTCACCTGTCGACGGTATTCTTAACGTGGCTAATCTAGGCGATTCGGGCTACTTGATTTTCAGGGAAGGGCGTCTCTATAGACAGAGCAAACCTCAAACGCATATTTTCAATACTCCATACCAAATGGCGGTAATCCCGCCCACACTCAAAGTACGCAACGCGCAACGAATCGACGACAAGCCGAGCGATGCGGAGATTTCATCTCATGAACTGCAGCATGGAGATGTGGTTGTGCTGGCCACAGACGGTCTGATGGACAATATGTTTGTGCACGAGATGCTGTCTATAGTGAAGGAGCACATGTTGCGTGCAGGTTCTTGGAAACAAGAGAATGACGAAGTTATCCGACCGGGCGAATTAATGCTCGGCGGCAACGAGCTCAGCTCTGCTTTGGTTCGCCAAGCAGCGCTGTGGTCGCTGGACCCACACCGCAACTCGCCATTCACACAAGACCTGAGGCGAACGCTGACGGTCGACCCAATGCAAATTTGGGGAGGCAAGTTTGACGATATCACGGCGCTGGTTCTTCTTGTGCAGAATGTGCCCGTGCCACAGACTCCTGAAAGTATGCAGTCGGAGACTGACGGCCCTGAGTATGTGACGACAACGGAGCTTCCGCCACCTGCCAAGAGCACTGACGAGCCGTTGGACAGCCCTAAGTTAAGACCACGGGACGCAAAGGTAAAGGAACTATAATATTTTTTTTTGTATATTTATGCATTTTATTATTTAATTTAAGACGTTTTTTTTTGTATTTATGGATTTGACTTGATAGAATTGTCAGTCGCATAAACGTCTATGGGTATGGCCGTTTTAATGCGGTGCCTTCAATTAAAGTTTAGTAGGCACGGCTGTTTTCTGGCAGATATTATATACATACTTCTCTGAACAGTTTCTCGAACTCTCATTTGCTTTGCAAGTTTTTCTATGAAGCATTGCGTGGTTGTTAATTCCAGGTTATGTCTGATAGAAGTAGCGTCCTAGCGAAAAGAAGGTAATCAAACGAGTTCTGGGAGACTATCAACCTCAATAAGAACAAATGGTACGCCAGGAAGCTGCAGGGTCACATTTGTGACGGATGCGACCAGACTCCTGAATGACGCCGGCTCTACACCGAACCGCTGGAGGTGGAATGCAGCGACTATGAGCAGGGGTGCCGCGAGCTACGGGATTTAAATTTTGGCCAATTGACCAAATGTTCGCCATGGAATTCAACTATCTCTGCGCGAAAATTGTCAAACGTTTGCGTGCTGTTTCGTGTATTCAAGAGGAAAGCGGTGAGCCGCTCGCGGCTCGTCTGTTCTAACTGTTGATTCTAATTACTTATTTTACTATATTTATACCGGCTATATCACTTGCAGGTAAGATTTTTTTTTCAACTTTTCGATGATCTGTGCATCATTGACCTACCTTCTGTCGGTCGAATATCAGTCGCCTTATGTCGCGCTCGCATCGCATCCAGCTACTGAATCCGGCGCAAGTCGGAGCCTGGCCCCTCCGTTCCGAATTTTTTTTCAGCTGCCGAGTTCCATCCATATCCGGTACTCGGTTACGCGTGACAAGAATTTAAGAGAAAAGTAGAAAGATAGTATACATTAAGATCATTAGAAATAACAAAGCATAAAAATAACATCGCGAACGGTACCACGTAATTCCTCAAAACCAAACAACAAAAAAGGAAACCGAACACGGGATACAACAGGTTTTGTAAAAGTGTCTTTTTTAATAAAGTTTATCGGCCAATGTACTTCAACTCAAAGTATCGAGTAGCGTTGAAACCAATGGCAGCAAATGCAAAGCCCAATGGGAAGCCAATGTCGCCACCGAATGCTGGATCGCCAATGTGCTTGGCAATTGGACCAACGTACCACACTTGCGACATGCCAACCACTGCACCGGCCACGCCGCAGCAAAAGCCGAAAACAGCAGCAAAGCCAATTGGCAAATACGACTTGTCGGTGTATCGGGAAGCGTCGTAGCTGGAGAAACGGCCGCGTCGCCAGATGAAGTGCTCGGAAACGACCACCGACGAGTAAATGGCCAGCCAGTAGCCGATCAAGTTCATGAAATTCTGCATAAAGGCAGCAAAGTGGTAGTATGCAGGAATGGCAATGGCAACAGACACACCAGATCCGATGAAGGTCCAGATGAATCGAGGAATCTTGTGGAACTGAGACCACACAGTCTGGGCAGACAAACCCAACGAGTACATGTTAGGAATGTTGTTGGCAATGGTGGACAATGCAAGAATGACAATGCAGAACTGGCCAAAGCCGTGAAGCGAGTTGTCGACAAGGATGGCGTTGAACAAACCACCAACCGAGCCAGTCAAGTACTGGTTCTTGAAGTTTTCGTTGGACAAGGTGCCAGTAGCGCAGGCAGCACCCAAAATCATGGCGAACCAGCATGGGATGCATAGACCGAGCCAGACCCAGAAGAAGACCTTCTTTCGAGAAACGTCCGGTCGCATGTACACAGTGTAGTCGGCAGCGTAAGATGACCAACCAGTAGCAAAGCCAAAGACGGCACCGCCAAATGTCAAGCATGACGCAGCCTCAAGTGGACCAGAAGCCAATGGGTTGGAGGTGAAAGTACCCGAAATGCCCATTCGTACTGCAATGATGATGAAGATGATTGTGGTTGGAATCCAAGCAAACATTTCAAACAAGTGCACCACTCGGTAGCCGAAAAAGGACACCAAGAAAGTCAAAACGGCAATGATCACCACACCAGCTGCTGGAGGCAATGCGCCATTGTTGACCTGGTGCAAAAGCTGAGCAGACACCATAGTGTTGACGGCGTTCCAGCCAATGCAAGCAATGCAGTTAAGGAACGCAATCAATCGCACACCTTGGTAACCAAACCAGAATCGAGAAAGCACCATCTGTCGCAAACCAAACACAGGGCCAAATGTAGAGTAATAAGCTACTGGCAAAGCACCAAGCATTGTGAAAAACACAATCACCAAGAAAGAGTCCCAGAAGTTCAAGTCGAACGTCGTGACACCCAAAGCACCGAGGGCAAACGTCGCACAGACCATGTTGCCACCCATCCACATTGATGCCGCAGTCCACATGCTAGTCTCTGTCTGCTCTTCCTCAGGCACCCGCTCGATACCTCGAATCTCGGCTCGGAACATCTCTGCCACTTTGTAGGCCTTGGACAGAAGAGGGCCCTTGGACGACACAGCCGAACCTTGGGAGCCTGTCTCGTAGACCACGTTCTCAGGCTGTTGTTTTTCAAGATCCATTATGATGTTGTTGTTTTTCAACTGATGAAAGAATCCTGGAGATGAGGATTAAGAAACTCAGAGGGGGAAGGCGCCTGAGGCAGCTTTATATATACATTTGTGCGTACTATCTCTCTCGCTGCTCTGCTTTGGGCAAGCTTTGCACCGCTCACAGAAAGTGTCTCAGGTTCGGAGTGCAGGAGATGTGCGACAAGAAAAATTTCCAGACACAAAAAAAAGCAAGCATTGTGGCTTCAAGCTGGGTGCGGCTCAACGGCCGTGGCGGGTACATCTGAGTCCGATAGTCTTGTACCGGTGAATTCGGGCTGTGATTGGTTTTTGTACTGTCAATCCCGGATGCAAGTCAGACATGCTAAGCAGTTTTCTTGTGTCTTTGTTTTAGGAGCGAAACTTTTTTTTCATGGGCACCGAGTAAAAAAATGGAAGAAAACGGATGTGCATTTTGGAAGCGGGAAGTGCAGAATGAAAATTTTTTCGATGGCATTGTACAGGAAAGAGGTCATGGCCATGGAGAACTAGAGTGAGCAAATACGAAAAGTTGAGAAGAACCGAGGTGGAAAGTTGCATATGGAAGGTACATTTTCCAAGAATAAGACAAGTTGCCGATAAGCATTGCCAGGGTCGCAATTAATTATTTATCCAACGGCATACACTCGTGGCTGTGCCGGCGGCTTGGGTGCTGTTCCGGCGGCACGAGACCCTGCCCAGCTGGTCCAGCCACAACGAGCCGGCGGAAGAGGCAGCTCCAAGCTGTACGCTTCCGCCGGCAAGCAGGAAGCTTAAATGGAATACTGTACGATTAAGCGAGTTTTGTGTGGGTGTGTGTGAAAATTCAGGGTCCGGAAATGAAAAACCGGAATTTTGTCTGTAATATTATTCTTAGCATTCCGAAGAGCTGTAATACCTTGACAACTTTCCATACGAGAGGATGATTCCATAGAAGGATCTGGGAGCGGGGGCTTTTGGAAAGACGCACGGCACGATTTTTTTTATTGCGCGAAAAGGGGGGTTGTGCTGTGGATGCTCTTATCAGTTTATTTGAGACTTTAAGACATTATGGTCCATGCATGAATTTTGAATGCGCTTGTGACAGTGAAAGAAGGCATCTCCAGGATCATTTTATCTTGAGCAAGCGGTACATCCAATCATGTGCATTCGATTAGCCGCTATGACGACTATGAGAAGTATGGTGCTCTAGGCTCGACCGTGGTTTAGACGGTGGCTCTCTCTTTATTGGTGGGTTGAAATATAGACATATAGATGCTCGAGCATGGATTCTAAATAGTTATTAGATCTCATATACACTTCTGTATAAACTTTCTAGGCTATATTTTAAACTAAGAGGTGACATGGAATAACAAGAATGGGTGCGGCTTGAGAATTGAATGCAGCCAAATTGCGTGGACCCCATGTCTTGTTATCAGCGCTTGACAAAATATAATTAATACCGACCCAACGGGATTAATGTGCAGAGCCGATGGGATTGTTATCTAGCATTGTGGGGAAGCTATATAAGTAGGCCATCTCCGAAGCATTTTGGAAACTTTTTGGAGGCTCTGGACTATTGCTAGTCGGTGCTCCGTACAGACAGATACGAAAGTTATGATATCAGTGGGCATTATCGTTATCTCAATGCCGTCGAATGATTTGGACTCTATGTCGCCTCTAAGTAATTTGTAACTCAACAATGCGGCGTACCTAAAGTGCAAATTGCAAAAGTTCAAGTCGTGAGAGCTCAAATACGAACCGAGGGTTGCTCGAGGTCTCCCACGTTCCTAATTTCCTACGTCTCGAATGTACCAATTGGCTGTTCGAAAATTGTGAAGTCAAAATTCACCCGCCCTGACACCTTCCCCTCAATGACAACGATCTTCACGAGCAATGTCACCTCCACTACGTACAACCCATGACGAGAATCTGAGATCGTTCTCCTCAAATTGACGCCCTAATCCAATTATTTTTAGATTGTTGCTTTTTCTTGTTGATGTTTTGTTTTCTGTGACGCAATTCGGCAACATACCATCTTTATGATCTGTACAAAGCCGTCTGCGGCGTTTAAAGAGATCCCAGATCCAATATCGGCACAAATCGCCCCAGATCTTTACTGAGATTTGGACTTGTCAGTTACAGACTCATCGATCAAAATATTTGCGTGATCATCAAATATGATACTCAATGATACGCTCTAAGGACAAGGGTTTGAAACTACTTTTGATCTTCATCAAACTTCAACATCTCGATGATCTAAAGCTCGCTGTGTACTGAACATTAACTCGACAGATCGTGTACCCAAGCGACCCTGATGGCACTAGAACCACAATTCATACGTATGACTATTGATCCAAACCCATGGATCGAATAGACTGGCGGGCGCGCTTATGATCAGTGGTACTGTGTACATACGAAGATCCGATTGAATGCAATTGACCTGATCACTCTGATGGCGTGATTTCTATTTCACTAAAAACTCCGGGTATATAAACACCAGTACCAGCTCATGCCAGGTCCTTTTTTATCATTCACTCCAAAATCATGAAGTTCTCCACTACTCTCATCGCTCTCGCCACCGCCGCTTTCGCTTCTGCTGCAGCATTGACTGGCTCCCAGAAGTCCACAATCTCCAACGCCGTCTCCGAGCTTAAGGCAATCCAGGGCCAGCTTTCTCAGGCCGAAGAATCCGGAGGGCTCAACAATGTTATTCAGCAGCTCGGGGACGTCGTTGATCAAGTCTTGGACGCTTTGGATGGAGCCGACTCCTAAACACTTTACATGCAGCAATTGTGTCTTGTATCTTGATTTCTAATAGTTAAATTAATTAAACCTCTTTTAACTCTTTAACAAGACTGAATGAATCAGTGATAGCGTCGATTGTATCAAAACCAAGCGTTCTAAGGTGTAGTAGGGCCACCTGCAGATCAACTTGTAAAGTTGCACCCAGGCAATAACTTTCTCTTACTGCAAGTAACTTAAAGACCCACGAGTACATAGTTGAGTACCTGGTTCGAATGTTACTTAGACTAAACATTCCAAATACTCGTTGAACCTTGTTTCTGTTCCATAACCTACTTTGCACCCCAATTATGATCGTATCAGAGATCTTAACACCGAAAGATTGATTATTTAGAACAATACATTTTCTGCGCGATAAGTTCACAGGGCAAGGAGACTGATTGCATAAAGATCTGGGCTCTTTCAAGGTACACACTACAGGTCATATTCATTAGAGCCCAACTTGCAATTGGTCCTCATTTGTCTAGGTGACCAATGCTTGGAGCCAATGAGTTCCCCACAATCGTGTCGATGATCGCATGATTCAATTTGTGGGTACAACTCGTTACGCAATCTATCAGGTTGTCTTCTGGTTCTAGTAAAACACTTCAGAACACATCGTCATGGACATCTGATGATCACACGCCATAGCGGAGTATCCGGGAAAATACATCCGGATTGTACTGGTGTATCCAACAAAATTAACCGGGAGCGAGGCATATTAAAGAATTGATGTTGATCGGCCATCTCTAAAAGTTCGGCCAACCGTGACGTATCGATCAATGGATCTGGGGTCCAATTTTGACAGATCGATCCTGAGCCGTACACAAGGCGCCCACTGTTCCGAGCCAAAAATCGTCTATGGTAAACACACGTACTTATCACAAACCAGGAGAAAAGTGTATTAGTTGTTCAAAGATTCTTAAATGTCTTTGCAATCAACTACAAACCACCTAATCAATGAAGTTCGCTACCATCATCCTCGCCGTCGCTACTGCTTGTGCATCCGCCACATCTCCCTCTCTCTGCCGCTCAGAAGCAAACCGTTTCTGATGCTATTTCCCAGCTTCAGACTATCAAGGAACAGCTCCCTCAGTACAGTAGAGACCCACATGGTCTCGCTGCTCTCGTTGGTTCTACCGTGTCACTTGTTGACGGCATCATTCTTGATTTGCAATCTTTTCTCAACTTTCCCTGCTTGCTGCAGTTATCTAGGTTCCATATTTAATCAACTCAGATTCGAAACTCAAGATTGTGTGCCTCGGTCTGTGCGGCCCGTAGAACTGGAAGCAGTGTTTACACGTCAACATTATGCTGTATATAAATATTTAAAATCGCATCAATGTACGTACATCAGGATAAATCATTCAATAATGAAACTTTCGACCACATTCGTATTAGCGGCTTCTATTGCTTTCGCTCACGCCTCGTATCTGTCCGATACTCAGAGGAACACAATTTCACACGCAGCATCAGATCTTCACAGCATCCAGGCCCAGCTGCCGTACATCCATGAAAACATCCCGGGATTAGAAGACGTCCTACAACAGCTCGCGAGTGTGCTTGAGCAGGTGCTTAATAAGTAGTAGTGCCAGACAGTTCTCAGCTCATTCCTCTATACCATTTGTAAATTAATACTGTAATACTCTACCAAGTCTATCAATGTTTTACCATAGGCTAATATAACTCCTTATATTCGATATCGTTGCCGTAGAAGTTTGGAATGACCTCGTGGTTGATCAAATTTTGCCGGGGAAATCCAAATCCTCACGTCGCAGGGATCCTTAACGTGGGCCGATCAATCGCGACTCGCCGCCTACCCTTTCATCAACAAGCATCCGGATACAGCGATTTGTTGCAGAAGTTAGCTTGTCGAGTCTAGACTCTACAAGATATGACCAGTCAAAAAACACTTCTTGTCCAATGAAAGAGGGTTCCGTGCTTCAGGGCTGCCTATATGCATTCCGGGGTCATGTTTACAGCAAACAAACGAGCCGCACAGATGACGGCCGTCACCAAAACACACATTAAAAGTATAAATACCTGACAGATTGGCTTCTTAAATCGTCTATCCAGAAAAGTCAACAATCATGAAGTTCTCTATCACCCTCGCCGCCCTCGCTTCCGTCGCGTCTCTTGCATCTGCAGCTTCTCTCTCCACCTCCCAAAAGTCCAGTGTCATCGACTCATTTGTCCAACTCCAAAATCTCAAGGGCCAGCTCACCCAGTTTCAAGGCGAGACTCCTATCGAGCTTGTGGAGGCGATTATCAGAATCGTCGACACCGTGCTTGGAACTTTGCAGGAGCCAAGTTCCTAAGATGCTTCTATGAACTCACTATACCCCCAGAATAAAAGTTTCATAGCATTGTTTGAATGATGTAATTTATTATAAATTTTTTCAACTCTCCAAAGTTCGTCGTAAGGCTGTCAATGCCAATGCTGTCAAGTTCAAATCAGGGGTACAGACGCGGCGCGTCAGCCCGCGCAAAAAATGTCTCTCCCGTAGACTCCCTGGATGTAAACATATCGACATGTTCCTAAGGAGACGCGTTTAGATCTAGATTAGAGCTTTCCCTGATCAAGATTGCATCTGATCTAAATCAACTTATCAGAGGATCTGATCGTTGGACATGGATACTCTAAACGCGTTTCCTATGTCGCGATGATCTCCTTACGAGCCGATCCGGGCTGATCAACAAACACTCAAGGAGTTACCGTAATTACATTCCAGCCACTTGTCACTCCCATAAATACCAGCTTGAATCGCCATACTGGATTTAACTTTATCCATCCAAACAATGAAGTTCTCTCTTGCCATTCTCGCCTCAATTGCCGCCGTCTGCACCGCCTCCTCCGGCCTCAGCGCTTCTCAGTTGGCAACTCTCACCAGTGCCCAGACACAGCTCGAGTCTCTTCAGGGCCAATTGACTGAGGACCCAGTAATCACCTCCAGCGAGCTGTTCGGCGTCCTCAACTCTCTCGCCGATGTTGTCTCCACCTTGCTCAAGGACATTGGCGGTGCCAGCGACTAAACTAATCACACTCTGTTCACGCTTATAGAATTCATATTTGTAATATTATGATATTTGTGACTTGTCATAAGTAAATAATGTGGGCTGCTGTTGTGGCTCGAGACTGACGTAGACGTTAGCATGTCGCACATGGCTCCGTCCTGCTCCGAGCTTTCGAGTCTAATGGCTAACAATCACAGGTCATGGAATGTCACGCTGTCTGTAGCTGCTTCAGGAATATCAATAGCTGCTTCCATTGTTTGATGGTGCAAGCCGTCCAGCCCCAGTTTTTTGTTTAGTACCGATGTGGCAGCATCAAAGGATCGTCTAGCCAACTAGCCTTAGCAACGCATCCACTCACTGCAAAGGTAGTTCAATTTGCAGCTAATTGGCTGTGATTGCCCAAAGATATCCCCATAGGACAATACACCAAAAAGTGGGTGGAGCGTCGGGCATCAAAAAAATAATCGAGCCTTGAGCCGCACGCAGGTTTCACCACTCGATGATTGTTCTGTCCTGATTTGGACACTCCCCAAAATGTGTAGTGCTCAAAAGACACAAGACTATGGGCAAAACCTTGGCTTGGCTCGAATGTGCTCTGCTTTTTTGAGGAAGAGACATTGTATATAAGCTATTCAATTTGAGACCACTCAGGCGGGAATATTTCCGCAACGAGCTTAACGAGTCTTTCACATTGCTGCATTTAAAAGAGATATCTGGTGAACCTCATTCATTCTTGGCAAGTATCATGCAATGAGGCGTGGCGAATTACTCGTCTCTGCTACTTTTCATCGCCCTCGAAACTGAAAAGCCATGAGTGCAGATGTTAAATTGACCAAAAAATGCTATGTGCTTTCAAATGCCGACGTACAGTTTCCAATGCCCAATTTCCCTTGTAGAACAATGTAGAACAATGAAGCTGCAATTTTTAAAATTCGAGTACAGTGTAGGTAAGGGGGAGTGGGGTGGGGTTGCGTATGGGAATGTTGCATGCGTGTATGTATACTCGGGAAATACCTAGTATTGCTCGCATCGCATTGATAGATTGCCTATCAAGCATAACTCTAAATGCGATCAGCTGCGAATAAGTAAATCGAAGCGCTTTGCTGGGCCAAGATGTTGGTTGTGTTGCATAAACGCCTGGCTTGGAAAGCAGCTGCGGAGTTGCATAAGCGTAATGAGGATTCCTGATATTGTTTTTTTTTTCTATCTACAAACACATTGCATGATATTCTTTCACGTTGCATGATATTCCTTTCGGAATACGCTCCAGTTCGTTAGTGGTACGGCCAAGAACGACGAGTCCCTCTTGGCGATTATTTTTTCATTCGTGCCACATTTTGAAACTTGTATTTTACTGATTGGATTAGAGATGAAAGGCTATTTCGAAAATGATAGATTAAATTGAGGTCATGAGAGGTAAATGCAAAACGTGTTAGGAATGCTAGATGGGATATATGTGCAATTTAGCTTATCACACAAGATTTGCCTTTCTTCTGGTTGGCATCTAAACAGTTAGTATTTATTGATGCAAGCATAGACATACTAGTCTCGGGGACGTCGAGGGCTGGAGGGAAAGTAGTAGTAACTGGCTGCATATCTGGATGGTGTAGAGTTGCTGATGACTGACAAATGAGCGGGGAAAACGAGTATATTTATATCATTTGAACCAAAAACAAGTAAAACTTGCCATGATTGATTAGCCAGTTTTGGGCAACACGCATGGCGGTGGCTTGACGGATGAGGATCGCATGCAATGCAACCAGTGCGAGATGAGGATGAGCGATCACTTGGGTTCTTGCAACCATTACGGCATTTGGGGAATGATTTTGATTGTTCGAGACGGATTTGGAGTGTGGCATAAAATTTTGGCACTTGGTCTAAAGGCGCTAGCGCCATTGTGATAGAGCTCAAAGATAACTAGCAATGCAACGTAGGCCCCGTTTAAAGCTTGTTTATTTAGAAGAGTCAAGTGAGAATCAATTATCAAGGCAAAAATCTACTAGAGATCGAAGAACAGTGTGTTAGTAAATATTCCCGAAAAGTCAGAAGGTAATCCTCAAATTAAGGGGTACAGGAAGTTAAAAGTAAGCATGCCATTGAAGATAGGTGCAATAACTCCAGATCCAACAATGCATTGCATGTGGGATACAAGAGATACGCAAAGTCAGATAGATTATCATGCAATGCACACACTAGCTGCCACAAAATCCATCGCTGAATTTGCCGCCTAGCGTGCAAGAGGATCTCTTTCTCATTGTGGAGAGGATGCCATGCATTTTTTACCACATTTGCGTCGCGATAGCACTCGTCCACGCTAAAGTTCATAGCTATGCCATCTTCCAAATCTGTCTTGAACAATGTGATACAACTCCTGGAACCATGAGCCGTGGCTGCTCTTATGCAACGGTCCAATGAGATGGACTCGTTGTCACGATGCGAGTCTATGCTACCGCCGCCTGAGATGTCGACGACATTGAAGTCACCAGGAAACTATAAAAGGGCGATGCCATCCTGTCAATTTCAATCATCAATCACTCAAGAGATCACCAAACAAACAAACACCCAACCAACCAACCTACCAATGCAGCCAGTTTCCGAAATCACCACTTCCCCAGAGGACTTTGTTCCAAGTACGTTTCCCCAAACTCACACCAAAGCTAATCATTCAGAGCCACAGGCAAACCTTTCCAAGTCCTGCATCATTTGCTAGGACCTAACGGTTCCCACTTATATTTCCATTCCATTCCATTCGATTCATTCTTTTTCTTAACTTAAGTTGCAACTTTTATTTTTCATAGGCCAATATAACTCTTTAAAACCCCAGACTCGTAAATGTTAGCATACAGTGTTATTCAAGATTGCTACTGTTCGAAACTACTGTCTAGGTGACGCTCCATAGAAAGATCTACTTGGAATTCCATATACAAAACCCCTGGGTCGGCAGTGACATTGTAAGTATACTCGGCAGCCTCGTCAGACACATAAACCTTCTTCTTGCCCGACGCCTCGGCAGCATCTGCAAGTAACTGTGCTTGACATGACCTCTCCATTAACGTAAACAAGTAGGCTGCTTCATCAACAGTACTACCCACTGTCAACAAGCCATGGTTTCTCAAAATGACGCCTTTCTTGTTTCCGAGGGCCTCGGCGACGTGTCGGCCTTCCTCAGACTCAAGTACTATGCCCCCGAAATCATCATACACACTATGAGCATTGTAAAAAGTACAAGCATCTTGATTGATCATTTCCAGCTCTCGGCCAAATGCAGAATAGGCCCTACCGTAGATGGAATGCGTGTGACAGGCAGCATGGACATCAGGACGGGCCTTGTGCAGTGCCGAGTGAATCTTGAAGCCTGCCTTATTCACTGCTCGTCCAGACCCGCCGATAATGTTGCCATCTTCATCAACATGCACCATATCGGAAGCCTTGAGCAACCCGTAGTGTACACCAAGCGGGTTAATCCAAAACGTATTTGTGTCCACAGGGTCTCTCACCGAGATATGTCCCGCAGACCCTTCCCCATAGTCCTTCCTTGAAAACACTCGAAATGCACCAGCCATGTGCTGTAGCATCCACTGACGCTGCGCCAGTTTGCCTTCGTGAGTTGACGCAAACACTGGCATCTCATAAGGAAGCTTGCCCATAGCAAGGCTCGAGGTGCCGCCCTGCGACGTCTGCTTCTTCTGCTCTTCCTCCTGGTGCTGCTGCACTACTGTCGTTGTTGTTGTACTCATAATGTTATTGGAATGATAGACCAATCAGGTCAGGAATCCCATCGCTCTTATATGCTCGATAAGATTATCTTTCGGGGACCTGCAAATGTCTTATGTACATCCCTCCGCGGCCGCCGCTGCTGGGAATACACTCTAGCGGTAGTTCAACGCGAGCGGCTTGGGGTTTCCCTGCATTTTCCATTTGCCGTACAATCCCATTAGTTCGAGGAAGAAAAAAAACCTTGAGTTTGTTTGAATAAACTGATGGCGAGCACGAGGGTGGTCGTTACTGGACTCGGGCTGGTATGTCCACTAGGTGTAGGTGTCGAGCACGTCTGGCGGCGGCTCCTTCAGAGCCACTGTGGAATTGTCAGCCTGACTGGTGAGGAGTATGCGAGCATTCCGTCCAAGGTCGCAGGTCTTGTGCCGCAGGGCTCTAAGGTTGACGGCCAATGGGACGCTGCAGAATGGATCGATAAGACGAGTGTACGAAGAGTGCCGCTCTTTGGCCAGTACGGTATAGCTGCAGCAAAGCAGGCACTTGACGACGCCAATTGGCACCCGACGCAGCAGGCGGATCTGGAAGCTACTGGGGTTGCGGTGGGTTCTGGGATTGGAGGATTCGACGCATTTGTGGAGAATACTGTCAATTTCAGTCAAGGCGGATACAAGAAAGTGTCTCCGCTCTTCGTGCCCAACTTGCTGAACAATATGGCTGCAGGACACATTTCCATCGTAAACAAGTTCAAAGGCCCCAACCACGCCGTATCAACAGCATGCACCACTGGTGCACATGCAATCGGTGATGCTGCGTCATTTATTCAGCGGGGCATGGCCAATGTCATGGTGGCGGGTTCGAGCGAGGCGCCAATTCACCCATTATCAGTGTCCGGGTTTGCCAGAGCCAAGAGTCTGTCGACAAAGTTCAATGATATGCCAGAAAAGAGCTCGCGGCCGTTTGATAAAGATCGAAATGGGTTTGTGATTGGCGAAGGCGCTGGCGTGGTTGTGCTCGAATCTCTAGAACACGCACAGAAGCGTGGGGCTAAGATCTACGCTGAGATTCGGGGATATGGCATGTCAGGCGATGGCAATCACATTACAGCGCCACTGGAGGATGGAGACGGAGCATACCGCTCTATGAAAATGGCGCTGCGCAGTGCGGCGCTCGAGCCGCACCAGGTCGACTATGTCAATGCGCATGCAACGTCGACTGCGCTGGGCGATATAGCAGAAAGCAAAGCGATAGAGCGGCTGCTAACATCGACGGGCCAGAAATCTCCAAGCGAGATAAACATTTCGAGTACAAAGGGCGCCACAGGGCACTTGCTCGGCGGTGCTGGTTCAGTCGAAGCCATCTTCACCATTCTTGCATTACACCACGGCATTCTGCCTCCTACTTTGAACCTTGAGTCACAAACTGAAGAGTTCAATTGCAACTATGTGCCGCTCAAGCCACAGCAAAAGGACATCCAAGTAGCACTGACCAACTCGTTTGGATTTGGCGGCACCAACGCTACACTATGCATATCTAGGTATTCGTAGTTGTATGTATATATATTATCCTCGATTCGTACATAACATTTCCGCATAAAATCTCGTTTACAATTTTGATGCTTGTTCCACACCATTAATCTTTTCGGCCCACTGCTCCACCGCCCAGCTTGAGGAGATGTCTGGCTGAATGACACCGTCGACTGCGACTGTTGGAGTGACATGCACGCCATTCTGACGACCGAACCGGGTGAATGCCTTGACATCAACGCCCAACTTATTGCCTGCATTCTTCGACTCGCCCGCTGGCACAGACACAAGCTCTAGAAACTTGTTCTTGTCCACACCGACCGCATTGTGGGCCAGCTCGGCGAGGCGCTCGTACGTCTGCGGCCTTGTCTCATTGTACACAGGCTCGTCAAAGTACTCCCGCTGGTGCTTGAAAAGCTCGTCGGAGAACTTCCAGAACTTTGCTGGATCTTGCGTGAGAAGAGAGACAGCAATGCCGGCCTCAGCCACTAAGGTCGAGCTTGGGTGCCAGGGCTGGATGTTGTGGCGGAACACAAACTGCACTTGCGAGTCGTGCTTGGACAGCACGTCGTGGTAGACGGTGTTGAACAGCTTGGCGCTGAAGGGACACACGTAGTCGAGATACAGGTCGACAGTGTGCTTTCCCGAGCCAATTGTGTTAGCAGCGTACTTTGGTGAAATGGACATTGGTTGTGTTGTTGGTAAGCGGAGAAGAAGTGGGAGACTCGATTATCTATATACACTGAGGCGAGAAATGACGTCACATTCATAATCCATGGCGCCATATACAACTCAGTTCTTCAAGAATCAATTCCAACAATATATTTATAGCGATAGAGCTATCATTCCATCACGTTGTGGAATAGCAACGAAATTGCAGCACCATTCTTAAGTGGTATTAAGTTAATGCACGCCCAATTTAGTAACACATTAAGGGGCGCGCGCAGAACACACACAAGCCAGCCCGCTTGAGAGAATATAAAACCAGCAGCGAATCTCACAATTTTTTTTTCTCAACCCAAAGCCAAAAAAATGTCTGAGAACGCGACGAGTATCGACGACGCACCACCACCAAGAGAGTCGAATGGCTCCACGACGCCGCCAGTGCGCGAAATCAAAACACGGTTCCCGGTCGCACGGATAAAGCGTCTTATGCAGTCGGACGAAGAGATTGGCAAGGTGGCGCAGGCGACGCCGATTGTCGTCGCCAAGGCTCTCGAGCTGTTCATGGTGAAACTGGTAGACGAATCGTGTGCACAGGCCAAGGCACGAAATAGCAAACGTGTCACCCCATCACATCTCAAACAGGCTATCTTCGACACGGAGACGTTTGACTTTTTGCGCGACTCGGTGGAAAAGTACCCAGATCCAGTGACGGCGGGCGAAGAAGAGACCGAGGGCAAACGGCGAAAGCGAAAGAAGGAGGAAGACTTTTAACGAATTAAAACATTTATTTGATGTGCGCCTAACCTTTTCTTGTTTCTTTTTGCCTTATTTATTATTACGATCATTTTGTGCTATTTGCGTGTTTGTGTATGTGCGACTGTAGACGCGAATGTGAGGCTCGACGGTGCGGCGGCCTTGGCGGCGGCGCTCCAGCAGTAAGCTTGTTGCTGGAGCCAACAGAATCCATCTCGATTTCATCTGGGCCAACATGTTGCCCACAGTTGATAGGGCTGTAATAGTCAAAATGCGGCGAGTATTTGCTTGTTCTGTCGACGTGGAATTGCGACATGGTGCGGTTGAAGCAGCTCGATTGAGAGCACAGAAGTGTCTCAGGATCGTATGCGCGGTGTATTTCTAGCAGTTTAGGCTCGTTTTCGGGTCTAGTCCAAGAATTTTTGGTGTGGTCAGGTGCCATCCAGACTGAAATATAATTTAGATGCGAATGGATCACAATTTCGTCCACCGCAGCGTTGCGTACCCATGGTGACCGTACGGGGTCATAGTCTACATGAAGTAGCACCATTGCATCTCGCGTATTGAGCATGCGGGTAGCCTTCTTGGCCCAATGACTGCCAAACCATTGTTCATATTGTGCATCTCCATATGCTGACATCCCTGTCGTTAACACTGACACTGCAATCTCCGGGTGTGTAGTCTGGTAGTCTTGTGCCAGCAACTCTGCGACAGGACCAGCCGTGTGGTGGCCCACAAACTTGATCTCCTTCGGGATCTCATTTCCGATCTGTCTGACATAGAACTGCAATGTACGGTTCAATTTATCTGATACTTGTCGATACGTGTCATAGTAAGCCTTACTGATAGACCCACTTCTCTGTGTTTCGTTTTTCTGAGCCTGGTCGGTTTCGGTGACGGCGGCGGTAAACGAATGGATCCCCTCAGAGTATATGACACGTTCAAATTCGGCCGGGTACATTTCTCCGTAAACTCCTACCACATGCATCTTTTTCGAAGGATCGTAGCCGACGTATGCGTAGTTGACCAGCGGCAGTTTGTCGTCAAACTGGAACGCCTCAAGCACCGTCCATCGGCAGTCGGGACACTTGTTCCGGAAGCTCTTGACATCTAACACGCCATTGTGGAAACAGGAGCCTGCGCGGATGTATCGCAGCGTCTGCGAAATGTCGACGCTCTGTTCGTTGGTTAATTTCCTGCCGCCAGGTAGTTTGAACGGTGGTTGAGATGGTTCACGCCCGGCGTCTTGTGCGACAATGTAGCGACCTGTAATGTCGCTCGCTGGAAGGCGTTCTCGATACTTTTGCGCAATCGCTCGTAGATCAGGGATAGGCGAGCCGGCAATATACTTGTCGAGCTGTGCTGCCACAGCTGATACAATCAGTAACAGGATAAATATCATAATGATGTTGTATAAGTATCTCGAATAAGGCATTTTGTCCACAACATGTTATATACATAAAGATGTAAAAAAATATATATATATCGGATATATTTACACTGAGCAGTTTATCAAAAGGTAGTTTCAAAGCATAATTTAAATCTCCAATTTCAACGGTCGAATGGCTTCGCCGCTTTCGACGGCTTTCTCCTTGATGTTTTTCAAGTGTGTATTTACAATATCAGCCATCGCTTCGATAAACATTGGGTCGCCGTTGAGACTTTCGGCTCGCTTGAAATTCTCCGGTCGCTTGAGCTCTTCCTTCATTTCGATATCGACTTCGTGAAGTGTTTCAATGTGGTCGCTGGTAAACGCGATGGGCACAGTGACAATACCTTTGCAACCTTCATCTTCCAGCTTCTTCACGGCCTTGGCGGTCTGAGCACCCAGCCATGGCTTTGGACCTACCTGCGACTGCCACACCAGACGATACGGATTGCAAAATTTCAGTTCCTGCATGACAGCGTAGGTGGTAGCGGCAACCTCAGCCGGGTACGGATCGCCCTGGTTGACAATGTCCATTGGCAGACTGTGAGCAGAAAACAAGATGACAACCTCGTCCCGCACAGAAGCGTCAAACTCCATGAGCTTGGCCTTGATGTTCTTAGCAAACGTCTTCACCAAGCCCGGATGGGTCGGCCATCGGTCAATAACGCTCCATTCAATTTGTCCCTGTGGGTCGAACTCCTTCTTGAGGACTTCCAGTTCGTTCAGTGAGGATCTAGTAGTCGAGTAACTGAACTGAGGATACTGACTGAACGCCACTGCTCGCGTCACACCATCGGCGAGCATCTGCTTGAAAGTGTCGTCAGTCAACGGATTGGCGTACCTAAACGCAACATATGGCTTGTGTGGAGCAGTTTCTGGTGAAATTTTGTCCAAAAGCTTACAAGCTTCAGCAGCCTGGTACTCGGACCACTTGCGAATGGGACTACCGCCACCAATCTCGGCGTAATGCTTTTCGATCTGTGGCGTTCGTCGCCATGCAATGAACTTGGCCAATGGACCCTGGAACGGACCCAGTGGAATAAGATCCTTGTCGCTCTATTGTATTAGCCATGATGAATCCTCCCTGTACATACAAACAACCGCAGCAAGAAATCGTGTGTCTCCTTGACGGTCGACGGACCACCCATGTTAAACAGCATTACCGCCTAGCAAAACGCTAATATTAGTATACCAAGCAACACACTACACCGTACTGTTCCATTGTGCTTCTTAGTTGAGTAAGCTCTGAGCCCAGTCCAAGCTGGTAGTCGAATGGATTGACAAACCCGCATACCGCCTCGCCGCAGCATTGTTAGATTCTATTGTTAAAGATTGGCGAAAACTCACAGTTTTATGTTTCTCAAGCGGGCTGTTCAGTTCGCTTGCTACTTTTAGTCAAAACACCGCGGTCTGGACCCTTTCCGCCCAAAAGCTAAACGAGTCACGTGAGAGTCACGTTTTTCATCCTCCGCCAAACAATTTCACCTCATGCAACAGGCCTGGGTCACAAGCAGGCTTTTTGGACCTGGAGCAACTGAAGTCTTTCTTTTACCGGATCATCAGCAGCGACAGTCCGCATACTCTGATCTAATGGACGAGTTTATCAACAGTTCAGCTGCCAAGGCTGGTCTTCCGCCAGATCTGATGCGGATGGCAATTATCCTCTTGTCGTCATACCCGTTCTGTGCTATACTGAAGCGACTGCCCGACAATAATAAGCTGCTCAAGGAGATTTATTGTTTGAGCATTAGTGTATTCTATATGCTGGGGGTATACAGTATGGCCACAGGACTGAGGACGCTTTTGATTTCGACTCTTGCGACTTATTTTATCACAAAGACGTTAAGAACGTCTCCGTTCATGCCCTGGCTCAACTTTTTGTTCGTTATGGGCCATCTGTTTATCAACCACATTGGAGCACAGATGCACGACGGTCCTTATGATGTCAATGAGATTGACATTACTGGTGCTCAGATGGTGCTTTGTATGAAGCTCACTGCGTTTGGGTGGAATGTATATGATGGTGCCCAGAACGAAAGCTCCTTAAGCGAGTTCCAGAAGGAGCGACAAGTGAGGGAGCACCCACCGCTGCTCGATTTTATCACATATGCATTCTTCTTCCCATCGCTTTTCACTGGTCCGGCATTTGACTACAGTGACTTTAGACAATGGATCAATTTGAGCATGTTCGATTCCACTTTGAACGATCCTAAGCGTGGCCGTGCCAAGTACAGAAAGATCCCGCGGTCTGGTCGTGTCTCGACTCGAAAGATGGTCGAAGGGCTGGTGTGGATCGGCTTGTGGACGCAAATTGATAGTTATATCAATTTGGGCTATGCTCAGTCTGCTGCTTTTACCAACTGGAATCTTGCTGTGAGATTAGTATATCTTTATTTGCTCGGATTCACATTCAGACTCAAATACTATGGTGCATGGACGATATCTGAAGGTGCTTGCATTTTGTCTGGGCTTGGATTCAATGGTAAAGACGAGAATGGCAAGTACAAGTGGAACCGGTTGCAAAATATCGATCCACCTGGATTCGAGCTGGGTCAAAACACTCATACCCTATTGGGTCGATGGAACATGAACACAAATCAATGGCTTCGATACTACATATTCTTGCGAGTCACACCCAAAGGCAAAAAACCGGGATTCTTCTCGACATTTGCCACGTTCCTTACTTCTGCTATATGGCACGGCACTAGACCAGGTTATTATCTTACCTTCGTCACTGGCGTGTTTTATCAAAGCATGGGCAAGGATTTCAGACGAAACTTCCGGCCGCTCTTTATGCAGGCAGATGGTGTCACTCCGTCAGAGTACAAGTGGATCTACGATATCATCTCCTGGCTCGTGACCCAGATTGGCTTTGGATACTTGGTGCAGCCATTTGTACTACTTGACTTTGCGCCGTCAATTGCATTGTGGGGTAGTGTCAGCTACATTGGCCATTTTTTCATTCTTGCTGAGATTCTCATTTTCCACGGCCCATTCAAACGTAACGTCACTGGAATGCTCAAGAAATTGCGACCAGTACAGGCGCCTTCTGCGGAACCCACTCCGAAGACTCCTAGCGATAGGATCAAGGCCAAGAGTGAAAAGCTGATGAACATCCGGAAGGAGATTGAGAAGCTCCAATCCGACTTTAATGAGGAACCGGTGCTCGGATTGCCGCAACCTGATTTGGATACCATAGATGATGATGTCAAGAGTGCATTGGAGGAGTTTGATCAGATCAAGAACGATCTTGCCAGAGAAATAGAATCATTCAAGGCGTCTCGATATGATTCGGAAACTAAGAAAGATATATAATTTATTTCATTTTTTTTTGTAAGATCTCACTGTCAGTTCCCATTTCCCATAATCAAACGTTCACAAATGCAGTAGTTAGCTCAGCCTTACACCGTCCCAAACTTGACACCACGACAAATGTCCGCCGCCAATATCCAGAAGACTATAGAGCGGACCCAGGAGAAGTATGAATAATTTGTTTCACTTATAATGCTAACCATATCAAGGATCTCCGCGGGGCAGTTCTACGAAGCCCACCAGGGCATTCGAACTGTGGTTGCTCGACATGTGCGTCAACGAAACTACGCTGCGGCTATTGAAGTGCTCCAAACCACCACAAAGCAACTACTGGCTGCCGAGCAGTATTCAAGTGCATCTGATCTTACGCTTTATCTGCTCGAGTTATATAACAAGAGCGAGACTCCTGTGAATGCTGAATCGCGAGGCAGATTGATCCAGGTTCTTCAGGCATTTCCGTCCTCTGAGCCTAGTCTGAAGCAGCTGGCCAAGGAAGTGACTTCCTGGAGCGGTAAATTTGGTGATACTGCATTCGGTGACCGTGAGCTGAATCATGTCATTGGATCGAAATTTGCAGAGGCTGATTTGGCGTATGATGCGGAACGATACCTGGCTCTGGGCACCAAAGACAGTCCTGCAGTGTTGGCTAAGCTGTTATGGGAATGGTATACTGAGGACGACGAGGAGAGCACGGCGGGATTCTACATTTCCAGAGCTGTGTTGAGTTACTTGAGTTTATGCAATATTAGGGACGCAAAGGTTGCGCTTTCGTTGTTCTTGGAGTCTCTCATCTCGAGTGGCAGGCTAGAGTACTCGGTATATGAGAAGGATGCGACCAAGTACTATCTTTTCCCAGACTGCCAGCTGCTTGACTTTTTGCAGCTTCTAATCGAAACATCACAATACAAAAGCACAGATATGTTCAATCGGCTACGCATTCGATTCAAGCCGACGCTTGACGCTGTGCCTGCCATTAAAGAGCCGCTTCAAGCCATTGGCTCACGAGTGTTTGGCATCCAGGTCGCACGACAAGCTAATATCATGCAGGACTTGATGGGTTCTTTGTTCAAATAATTCATGTAAGTCTAGTAAAATAGTAATCTACAGAAAAAAAGCAGCGCATGCTATCGCTTCAACGATGAGTTATCGACAGCCCACTTCAGTTCCGGGCGGTCGTTTCTCATCAATTCATCCACCGCCTCTTGGTAACCGACCCATTTCCTCTGCCGTTTGTCCTTCTCAGGCCAATCATCTTCCAAATTCTCGGCCTCGAATTCCCAGAAGTGGAACTCGCTTCGTGGTGGAGCAGGCACCCCTTCCTCGCTGACCCACCGTTTAGGTGGCTTTGAGTCCTCGATGGTGCCGATAAACTTTCCAATTTTACCGACCACGCCACCTTCTTCCCAGGTTTCTCGTAGCGCAGACTCCTGGGGGCCAGACTCATCTGTTTCCACGCCGCCCTTGGGAATCACCCAGAAGCCCACCTTGGTTGACGAAATGAGCAGGGTTTTGGTGTGGTCGGCGTTGAGCACCACTGTTCCCGCCACAACTCGGGCGCCATTCTCTCTGTACACTTTCTTCAGTCAGAACGAATTCACCTCAGGAAAAAAAATATCATACACTGTGTATCGCGTCCCGTTCTTGCGACAGTTGGTCGTTCTGTAGTCATGATGTGGTGATGGTGAAGATGCAAGAAAACGTGGAAGGTGGAGGATAAGAGACACATTATCTGGGGGATGCTGACCATCTGAGTCATGCATTTCCTATGGGCTAGGACCAGTCATGACACAGCAGTTGGACAGTTAAAGATGTAATACTCACTTCAATAGCGCTTTGGAGAAATGTTGCAATCGTTCATATATTAAATGATACAGTAGAGCATGGGTATACGAGGGGTCCCACCTTCTCACACTAGGCACATTCTTATGCGAAATTTCGAGGCAATATGAAGCAACGGAGTTTCGTCCTACGATGGTGAAATGGTATCGAAGAGATAACTTCGCAGTATTGGTGCGAATATGTTGCCGTATGGAATGGACGAGTTAGATGGTGAAATTGAGTGAGTCTAGGAGAACATATCTGGAAAGTTTTGAAGTACGCATAGATTTACGACCAATGAAGCGTTTTTGGTGGGATTCTAATGAAACGAAAACGAACTGGAGAAGGGCCGGACACATACTTGCGTCCTGCTTTTCTCTCTTCAGCAGTGGCTACGCTTCATTGTAGTAGGCGCGATCAGCTATTAAGTAGTCAAGAACCTAGAGTTGCTCAATTGCACGTTTTAAAAGACTTATGTGCTGGACAAAATAATTGCCTATTTGGTTATTGCTTAGACTACTTTTCAATCTCGACTACCATAGCCACGGCTGAATCTCCTTGAACAAGGTTAAGCAATTTCGCAATATAAAATTACGCTCACTAATCTCGCACTACAGTACTAATACTCATTCTCTTCTCACCACATCACTATCTAATTGCACACAAGCAAATATGAGCAGTGCAGCCAATGACGATTCTTCGGGTCTGCCGATCTTCACCATACCAACCTTTGACAAGACAGATGCCGTCGATTTCATACTCGAAAAACTTGAAGATGCCAACACCAAAAACATCTGTTTCACTGTTCAATTTGCAAGCACTGATGCCCAGTTTCTCAACCTCTGTGAAGTCTGGGAAGACTTCAAGGAGAGGATGGTCCTTGACACGAAATGGCTCAACAGGGAACCGAAATTATCATTCGTTTCACCAGAGTCGCTGGTTATAAAGTGGGACAGTGAGATGCATAATGCCATATCATATGCAATTTGGAGTATGTTGGTAATGGCAGTATCTAAAGCGGACACTCATTTCATGGTGTCGCAAAAATTTGAAGTTGAGCGAAAAATTGAATACAGGAATGTACATAAGCCTTATGAGTTATACTCTCCAGGTGGTGCAATCGATTTAGACAAAAACCCTCTAGTATGGTGCGAAATTGCCGATCGAGAGACTTACAAGCATGTCCTTGACAAGATCATGCACATGAGTTCGTTATTCCCAGAAATCAGCACATTTGTCATTTTTTGCGTTTATTCGAACAAAAACACCCCAATCAAAGACTCTGATTCTGATTTCGTCATTGACATACAAGCTTTTGTTCGCCTAACTAACCTGGATCAACTAGGCGGCGACGGGTCCATCTCTACCTTGCATGCTAAATCGAACAGTCGTTTTTTTCCCTATCCAGACCCTGAGTTGCGACAACTGGATCAAAAATTTGATCTTAAGCTGGCGGCCCGGCGTGTATTCGAGTTTCAGGGGGAAGGCCCTATTTCCCGACTTCTTGGCGACGTCAATTTTGTACCGACACGAATCGTTTCAAAGGATTTCTATGGCCGTGATTTCGATGGTGAGCTGAAGCTTGACTTGTTATCTATCGTGTCCAAAATTCAGTATCGGAGAGCGAACTTAATTCATAAGCAGATATTCGACCAACCGAAGGCGAAAAAACGTCGATTATTTAAAGAGCTAGCAGATGATGTGGTTCAACCGGAGGGTTCCGATGTGCTTGCTAGCAGATGCTCCTACGACCCTGTTAAAGAGAATCTCGCCTAGATTGGCTTTACAAACTGGGAACTTTAGAGCTTTTTTTATGTGTATGATGGACGTCGATTCTCTAAGGTGACTGGGAATATTGGCGTTGAAAATAAATATACAATCTTTCTCGCTAAGAAGAAAGTAAACTATTGCAGGTTTGCAAGGGTGTTTGCCATTCTCAATACTCAATCGGGGCATATCCGGCATGTAATTCGAAATATAATTCAACGCGAGGCTTTGATAGCTGTTTGCTGTGTGTGATTTCATCGATCAGTCTTATCATGCACTATAATTGTCGGGGATACTTTAACTGCTCCCTTCATCTTGTGGTAATCACTATTTCCCATGTCAATTCTGCCATGTGTCGAGCTCGGCATTTGATCCTGGAGCGACGTCTCTGCGTCCCGATGTCCGAGCCGCAAGTGAACAAAGATGTGCAGGGGCCATCCAGGATTTAATAGGATAGAAGTTAAGTGAAGTCGGTTGCTGGAGTTTCCACATCTGGAGCTCATGCATGCTGGATCCTCAGGGGTAGCAACATCTGAGACATTGCTCATATACACTTGCCAAATACCAAATACTGGATTTCCATTTTGGGATTCTCTGAAGTCTATTCAGCACAATTCGATGCAGGAATATTCATCAAAGTCGGTTGGATTCTCGATACTTTGACAGTAGCGCCGCTAGCGCCTGAGCGGTGATAATTACGCTAGTAATAGCCTCTTATTTCTAAATATATTGCCAGTCGCAGGAGAGTTCAAAGCTATTCACAAGTAGTTGTGGTGGCAGACTGTAATACCGGTAGTCTTCTGGGACCGATATTCGTGCGTGGAATTGAATAGTTTATGCCTCGAAAGAACAGTGACTCAGGCCCATCTAGGTCGCGCCGAGTCTCTAGTTCGCAGCATATTTAAGAATAGTCGGAAACACGTAAGCTGGTACGGTCGCTGCGTCGGCTGATGCATGAGCATTCCCGAACTTGCGAGTGCATTATGCACAGGTGAGCTATCTTCTATAGTCAGTTAAGATAAGCGAGCGGCATTTGTTCATTGAACAAATGTCAGGATAAAATCATTACTACTTTTATTCATAAAACAAATCAAAAACACCAACCGGAAACCAAATAAAAAAAGAATGTATGCGAGGGGAGGGAAAACATTAGTAGGCGCACGAATGCTCGAAGATTCGAAGGAAATAAATAGTCATAAACGCATGCATCGCATGGAATAAAATAACACTCTGCAAGCAAGATCAATTCGGAAGAGGGAGCGACCCCAAAATTGATACCAGATCAATCTTGGAAAACAGTAGCGCTATGGGATCTTGTGGCTCGCTGGCACCTATACGAACCCAATTGAGTACCGTTGCAGTATCGGCCCATCGCCCAATTTGCTCAATAGATACCTCCACCTGCTTATTCTTTTCAAGCCCAGGATACTTGCGGCGCACCAAGTCCAGTACGGACCCGTCCATTCCGTTTTCGGCACCGGCTGCATGATGGTCAAGCCTGCGGGCGTTCACTTTGGACGCCACAATTAACTCCAAGCCAGATATACGGTTCTGAGCAGTGATTTCATGCTTGCGGTGATGGCCGTGGTTGTGGTGATGGTGATAATGGCTGTTTGGCAAGGACATTGCGTCCACTGGGGTATCTATATATGTCGTGTACGTCGAGAGTCGATATAGTTCACAGTCAATGATCACCGCTACCGCACCTAATAAATCGCGATGCAGCCGTTTGCTAAGCTTGTCAGTGTGTCTGAACCGATGCGTTACCCACGACAAGGCCACCCCTAGTCTCTGAGATTCGTCTTTGTGGATAGGCAGTAGCCAGTTTTGACGAAACAGTGATCCAAGGCCACCGCCGCCAGCACCACCACCAACGTGAATGTCCTGTTCCACACGTTGTGCGACGTTGGCTTCATCATTATTCGCTGGCTGGCGGTGGTGGCGGTTTCGCGGCCGCCCGTCGCGATGGACCTGCACTGCACCATGGAGTTGATCTTGGTGGCGGAACTCGTCATTATTGGCGTTGTTGGCATTAGCATTATTGATGCTACTCTGTCGCTGCCGTGCGTTCAAAGGTGTTTCGGTGACGACGACAGACGCATCCAGTCGCAAATTTGCAAAGCTGGGAATACGGCCCGTCATGTTGCGAAGTCTTCGTATCGAAAGGAAGGCGAGCTTGAGGAGAAAGAGACAGAGAGAGTAAAAAAATTGGTTGCATGCAATGAGAGGAAGTGTGTGAATGTGAATAAAGAGCAGATTTGGGTGTCAATATATGTCCAGTCGCTCCCAGCCTTCAAGGTGGGCTACGGTCTCCATATTAGAGATGCACCCGCGCTCCTGAAACCAGACTATCTGCTACGCCTCTGACGAAACAAAAGATAACCTCATCGTCATAGACGTCAGCATCCGATTCTGGAACAGAAGAGTCTAGACGACTCGAAAGGGATCTTCAAGGCATAAGAGAGGGGAGGTAATCTCAGACATGCCTGACGGGAACTTTTTGTGTGGGCACGGTTGCAATGAAGTCTCAACGTTCTACTTTAAGATCACACCTTTAAAAGTGTGATAATTTACCAGTAGATCGACGATAAGTCCAAGCATTCATATTTTTTCTCCAAGGTATTATATCCAAATATTCTAAGAAAAAATACAATCGACAAAAAAAAATTGAGCCGCACCCTGTTTATGAGCAGTTTGTGTGAGAGAGCGTGCGCAGGCTCCATCTCCCTCTGTAAAATAATCACGTGATGTGTTGCCTGATGCGTATAACCCTGCGAGTTAGAAAAGCTGGCGATGGAGGGAGTGAGACTAGCCAAATATGTCCAGTTGGAGCTTCCGGCTGATCTAAGCACTTGCGGGGATGAGAGAGCAGAAACCCCATATAAAGAAGGTTGGAACCTTCATTTTTGATTTCGTCATTGATACTGTTTACTTTTTTATTTTTTAAAATGCTAACAAGATTATAGGAATCTGGTGTTTTTGTATATGCACATGGCTCTAAGGGCATTTATAAACCTATGAAGCTAGATCTGCTCGAATACTGGCCAGAGAGCGTTTTTGCACTCCATTTTCGAAATTCTCATCCGAGAGATATGCTTCGACACTGGGCTTGACCACCTTGCGCCAGTCGTCGTCAGTCATTGCGAACCAAATGGTGTCTCGGTTCTTGCCCTTAACCACCTTGTGGTTTCGGAAGATTCCCTCGAACAAAAAACCAAATCGTTCTGCCGCAGCCTTGGATTTCTGGTTTAGAGCATTAGCTTTCCATTCATGCCGTCTCCATTTGAGTTCTTCAAAAACATATGTGGCTAGCAAGTAATTGGTCTCGGTGCCCATCAAGGTGCGTTGCATCTTGGGGGAAAAGAGTACCCATCCAACCTCGATAACATTGTCCTGGGGCATAATGTTCAAGAGCGAAATATGGCCAACGCACTCATTGAGTTCATTTGAAATAATTGCAAAGTAAAGTGGGTCACTGGATGCAGCATTTGTCTGCAAGTATTCATCGAATGCATCGCGGGTCCTGAAAGGGCCGCATGGCAGCCACGTCCATAACTCATCGTGGTCTGGGCCGCACACGTTCTTGTAAAGATCGTTTCCGTGCTTCTCAGGATCCAAGGGTTCCAAGGTGACAGTCTTGCCAACCATCCTCACTCTCTCAGGCACTTTAGAGGATAATTTGATCTCCATGTTGTGTGTGGTGGTGGTGATAAATGTCGCTAGCCACGTTATCCATCTCTGTCCATTTTAGTGACTCACAACTTGATCAGGACCAACTCGACATTCTGATCAATTTTTGCATTCTGCATGAGAGAAAATAATTTCTTTCTTTTATTTATTATTATTTTTTTGTGCCTGAATACGCCCCTTTCTCGAGCATATTGAACGATGCATTTCAACCATGGGGTGGGGGGAGCGGCCGCCTCCGATTCATCCGTTCTGCCATAGCTGTTTCTTGTGCTTTCCATGTTTTCGATCAAAAACAAAAGTCAATCGGTGGTATCTTTCACGTTGACAGAATAAAATGATCTGTTTGCTTGGTATGAAATCGTCGTGTGGCAGGAGGTCTCTTGCAAAAGACTTCCTCTAATGTAACCCTCCCCTCTTCGGCACGGCATCACAGTCCAGCCTTCGTTCGAATTTATTGCAGTGATTTCGACAAAGACGTCAAGGTATCATTTTTTGTTTCAAGCTGCTGGAATGAGGGCGAGACACGTGTACGCACCAATTGTGGCAGGCAGCCACAAAGCCTTAAGCATTGCAGTTGATCAGAACATCAACTCTGCCTTTCCCCATCAGTACTACAAATCATTTTCACCACGACTGCATATTTTTAATATGAATACTCTCCTCATAGATGCGTATTCAGCTGTGAGACATGAAGCGGAACTACCTGTACGAAAGTGTTGTGATAAGCTTCTGCCGGCAGTCAAGATTTCCTATGCCCACTTCGGAAATGATATGACGTTAGCTGTGGTTTGTCCCCTCCTTTTTGATTCATCTCTGGAAATATTCGCGATAATAGTTGACAGCGATGTGGGGTGGGAAGCAAACTAGTGGTCAAATGTCGCAACCTTAGTGAATGCGGCGAGGAAACAACAATAGCAACTGTTATTGTTAGATATCTTGTTTTGTGAAATGAAAGTTCGAAAGCTATGATTTTTTTTTCATTATTGCAAAGTGGGGATTTCAAGGGGAACCTTACGCGGCTCTTGCATTTTTGCACAATTTTGTTGGGCGAAAAGTACTGTGCCAACGGTTTATGTTTGCAAGCATTCACACTTAATCCCATTACAGCTGCACAAAGGCAATAAAAACGATCTAAAATAGCTTCTCAAACTTTCTCTTACGAATATCTCAATTTCTCTCGCTTAGATGACATGTTTTACACATGTGTGTGTTGGCAGCGGATGAGTGAAGTGATCCTCCTCCTGTCGGCGGCATCTCAACGCGTAATTCATTTTGCAGCGATCTTTTCTTCGCCATAAACTGTTCATCCAAGCTTGAAGAAAAAATTTCTCGGGTTTAAAAGACGCCGTATGCTTTTGGCTTCCAAAGATCTACACCGTCGCCGCGCGCGGCGGTGTTCGGCGTCGTATGGTGGCGAATGATCAGAGCGAAGAATTTTCTCTTGCCTTTGGTGGCCGATTTTACACTCATTTTTTAAACCTGTCGATGATCTATTTTGAAACGTGAAATGATTATCATGAGCAAGCTGTTCTAAAAACAATAAAATCATTTGCCACATGATTTTCCAGAAAGCCGCATCCACCGGAGCTTTCGTCCTTCAGGTTTGCTGCCAAATCCAAATTGACTGCATTTATTCGTCTCAGAATTTATTCAAAAAGCAACCTTAGTAAATCTTCATGCTTTAACTGATCAACATGTCCGGCCCGGTCGGTGATTTGAATCAATTGTATCACAAGGTTGCGCTCAAGGCAGCAGCCAAAAATGTCGCGTCGGATGTGCACACATTTGAACATTTGAAGTAGTGGCACGCTTACCGCTGCGAATAAAAAAACCCCATATGTTTGAGCAACAAATTAGTCGAGATATTTGCCATCATTGCAGGTAAGTCGCGAGCGATGACTGTTTACTTGCTCTGTTGTTGTCATGTCGTTGTCGTGGCCAAACTCGAAGCCTTATCCAGCTCTGATCTGCAATCATGAGAAAATTTTTCTCGCTCTCTTTCTTTTTGTCTCCTCGCAACGTTTTTCTGACGATGAAAATTTCGCGTACATGTAAACGTCAACGGCGTGTTGGTAGATTGGTATGCTGCCGGTCGGGAACTTGTGGCTTTCCCACCACAAAACTCGGCTAAAAAAGTGAGACCTCAATTTTTCAACGATCAAACTTATTTATAAAAGCTCTGACTGATTTTCTATTCCCTTCACCTTCTTAATCCTACTTCCATGATCTTGATTGGATCGTGGCTCGTGGTAAATGCAGATGTGTTCCGTTTAACAAATACCAGCCACCACCGTGCTGAGCAAACAAGTTTCTCATGTTGTATGACGATTGAATCTCTAAGATGGTGATACACGCAAGAGGCACCGACTGCGACTATAGTTGCGGCCCGCTCTAGTCCACGCCTTTATTCGCCAAGAAAGAGCTCACATGAAGGCCAAAATATCTATACTTGGGGTTTGAGATATAGCTTACATGAAGGTAAGAAAAGACTGTGTGCAAATGTGTAACATTTGGCAATCGAATAGGGGGATAAGGTGCGCATAAGGAAGCGGAATTATATAGGGGGTATTCCACAGCGACAGTGACAATACCGAGAAACTTACCAGCACAATTCAAGCTAAAATTTACAGCTCCTCGCTTATTCTTTGTTCGGCTAGGACAAAAGGCTGAAGGTGCTGTTCCAAAGCAATCGCCTGCTATTGGACAAGTGAAAGGGGGGACAGCGCAACGCCTGAATTGGACGGCTATAACATGGGGTACTACATCTATCGCTACAATTAACTCGTCGTTAGACACATCTTTCAAGCCTGGTCGACTATCTCCCTTACTAACTTGGGCAATATCGCAAACTGGACCACAAGTTTCACGAGAGATGTGCATGTCGCTCATGCCTAGTTCAAAAATAAAAGATATATACGATATTAGTCGCAGAGATTGTCTAGGGAGAGATAATGAAACGAACGGGAGAGATAATGAAACGAACCTGGAGTAAGTAATAGTGCAATGTTCCTTCAAGCTTCAGGTTTTCATCTCAGTTGTAAAGTTCTCTCCATCAAGATCACGGATGGAAAGTTGGTCTCAGCCCCCAGTTTAAAATTAGTCAACCACAAGGATGGACCTGTGAACCTTGACGACTAGATCCATATGTTATTCCTCATTTTTACACTTGATATATACATTCTCGCTCAATAGCTTGGGTCCGTCAGATACACTGATACCAAGCGGCTCACGCGATTAAAATACGTCCTACAGCTGTGGCGGCCCAGCCAAATTTCCTGCCCTTGACGAAGCTCTGCTCTCAGGGCCCACTCCGCCGAGTATAACATGACTATAAAAAGCACAGCTTTGTTCTTGAGCGGATAGATTGTGTTATCCGGACATCCGGCCCCGGACGACGCGGACGCGGATATGCAGATCGCGTAGTAGCGATCTATTTCGAGCCGAGAATTCTCGGGTACGCAACTCCGAGATTCTACAACCACGAAAGATTCTATAACCTTTTTGACACGAGCTGCTCCAAATTTGTGTAAAATCTGAGCTATTACATAATTAACGGAAAATCTGCTACTGCCTATCGATCTCCATAATATACTAGATTCCGATTAGAAGTGGACCCACAATACAGTAAAAGGGCTCAACACCTGTTTCGGTCAGCCGCATTGTTTAAGCCGCATGCAGGGCCTACTGGGTGCTTGTTTATTGAACATTTGACTTTTATTGCGCCGCGTCTCCAGGACATCAGCTTCTTCGAACCAAGTATATAAATGCCCCTAATATCCCACGGCTATTATGTGGTAGATACAATGGACTTGCCTATTGAGATTCTGCTGCTCATTGCAGCGCACGCCGACTTGAGTTCTGTGATAGTCATGGCTCAGACATGCAAGCTCTGGCGTCGGATGTTGATTGACTACGACAGAGCTCTTTTTTCTTTCAAGGGTGCTATAGATACCGAAATTCTCAAGGAAAAAATGCCCATGCCGAAGTTGCTCGGCTCTTGCTTCAATGTGGCTTATACCGAGTATCTGGCCAAGAATACCTTCGAGCGGCTAGATGTACGTCTATCGGACGAATGTCATGCAAAATGGACCGCAGAGCTGGTACCTAAGGAGCTGTACGCACGTGCGCCAAGTACACTCCACTATCTTGTGGCAACCAGCAGTGGAGACGCCAAAAGGCTGGTGGTGGAGACTCCTTGGGGTTCGCTATGGCAGGAGGGGACGCAGCTGCTCGCTCTAGACAACGATGGCGAGCAGTTACATATGGTAGGTGATTATGACACGAAATGGATACACGGGGCCAATTGCAAGTACACCCGCGGCGATTTGCTGGTGCTGGAGTTAAACGGTGAGCTGATATGGCGCCAGTTCTCTCCAGCGGGAGATAAACTCGCGGCGCCGAAATCGACAAAGTACGATCTCCGACCACCTCCACACAGCTACCTTCCCAGCAGTGAAATCGGCCACAGGGTGGTTCTTTTCACTGCTACGCACTTGGTGTATTCGGACCATAATGGCGCAGTGCATGCGTGCTCGTATACCACTCTCGGTGAATCAGGGCTAAAAGGACGTCAGATACTGGACATTGAATCGTACACACACTGCTTTGATTCCTTCTGCTACAGCGGGCCATATCAGAGTATGCTAACGTCACGCTACGTGTTGTTTGAAGCTGATTGTGTACTGGGATACTGCGACTTCATGGCGATGATTTGCCTTGACTTGTGGACTGGGAAGGTAAAGATGTTCGGTAATACAATGGAGCAGTCCTTTTTCGGTACTGACATATCGGAATTTCGCGACCAGGCTGTGGTCGAAAATGGTGTTGAAAGTGCATAAGAAGGTCTAAGCCACGAGCATGTAAGGGACCGGACCAATCTACAAGCCATCCTGTTATCCTCCCGTGACAAATCCAAGATCTGGAATCAGCGATGAACAAGTCTTTGGTTCCTGAAACGAATGTGCATCTGTTCACTTTTTTCGTTGACAAACCACAAACCCATGTCAGTTTTTAAAGCCTACGGGAAATATTAGCCACATGCCGCACCTTTTAATCTTTGCTTCGATCACTTGCATGGAGGCTGCATGAATTGTACATTGGACCAGACTGCAAAATGCTGCGTCGAGGAAAAAAGCTGGGGCTCCACCCACATGCATAAGATCGAGATAAATATAAAAAACTTTTTTTAAAGTCCAACGGCGCCGTTGCGAGCCGGTGAAATTTTCAAACGGTCGTACCTCGACAACTCGATGCCGATGGCATGCTTGATATGAACAATTTCTACTCGAGTAAACCTCTGCATGTTTGTTCAAACAAACTCATACAAAACATAGCAGCTTTCCAATTCCAGTAGAACTACCAGATCAGATGCAACCACTAGGCTGTGCATCCGTCCTGGTCAAGTGCTTTCACGTTGTGCATAAACCCCCCGGATCTACCGTACAGCACGGAAACACGACGGGTTCGAGCTAACCGCGGTTGCCAAAAAAAAAAAATCTCTCCACAGCTGACTCGAGCAGGGCTGTTTCGACTGCCTTTCAAGCAGTGAAACCGAGACACCAAAATGTTTTACTGGCCCTTTGGACCATCTACTAGTTATCTATTGTTCAACCTTTGAACCCACAAAATTGAATTTGAATCATCTAATTCTTCAAGTCCAAGTACCCCTCTAGAATCTAGATTATATATTCTTATATTGCGTCATGCCGCCGGGTGCGCTCTCAAAAGCGGTGTGTGTGCTTGCTAAGATCCTTGTCAAAACAGCAGCCAAGCTTCCCCATCGCGTACCATTTTCGAAGCTTGCGGCTCCGTTTCTCCGTTTAACGTGGTCTCTTTGATAAGAACCCCGTAAAGAGAACGTGAGCTTTCTAGGTTAGCCCTAGTAGCCATCCCGGAGCTTCCACGGAGTCTATCATCCGTGAGACTTTTTCAGGAGAGACATTTCACCTGTCGCAATTTCCTTAACCTCGGCCATCTTTCGTTTTTATTTGTACAGATCTTGCAAGTATATATGAACGAAAGCTGTAAAAACTATGTAAATCATAAGTCGAAGAGCTGTACATCAATTTAGGAATATAATATTTGTTCGCTTTGTGGTTACAGTAAGAAACCAAAGACGCAGTTGGCTAGATTAGCGTATGCGCGTGCGGCGTACATTGAGACATGCAGACAGACCTCAAAGAGAAACGTTCAATCCAACGTTCAAAACGGCCCTTGGAAGGTTTCTGTACACAGCCTTGCTTTTGAGGTCTGGAGAAATTCTTTTCCTTCCAGGAACCATGCCCATTGTCATGCAAATGTCTGGATAGGCAAGTGGAACAGCTCCTATGGGGGAAAGAAAAATAGCAAAAGAAGCCTCATTCTCTTAGCTCATCTCATGTTTGAAGAGCTGACACTTTTTTTTGCCTTCTTGACAATAACAATTAATGGCGACATATTTATCAGAATCGCAGCTAGCCGCCTTACGCGACAGCTGTTGGGGCGATATGTCCAAAGTCAACGACGCCACCATCATCCTTGATACAGTATCCGGCAAAGTGGTCCGCACCAAGAGCCCTACATCCAACACTTCATCGATATCCTCCATGTCATCAGTAGGGTCAATGGCTTCTAGCGACAGCTCAGTTGCAATCGACTTAACAAAGATTGGGCTGGAAACACCCCCAGACCAGCAGCATCTCAAAATCTCGCCAGAGTTCGTGCAAGTGTATCAAGAACTATGTATGGCAGAGAAGCAAACTTATGATATCAAATTCGACGTACACGGTCCAGGAAAAATGGGATCCAATTTTGGGCTATTTGTGCTGATACAGAGAATGATTCGTAAACAACCGACAATATTTCAAGTGGCGCCCAAAGGGCTAAAGGAGGATCTGGAGGTGGTGATAGGAAAGGCATTTCTAATCGACGACAATGGAATATTCTACCTGCCGTTCGATAAGCAGCGACCAGACTACAACCCAGTCATTTCCGACTCTGTGCAGAGAGTCATGGACCGTAATGATATCTGGGCAGTCTACGACAGCGACCGGTATCCTGACTTTGACAACCAGTGGCTCGTCCTGCATATTTCCCACGGCGAAAAATACCATTGGAGCGTTTACGAGCAGATTTTTCTATAATTTATTTGTTTCCAAGCAAAAATAATAAAAGCATGCATTTATTTTCTCTCAAAAGTCGTAACAACTAGAAGTACAGCTTCAAAGTGCCATCGTTGTCGAACAGAGCAATGAGACCAGTACTGCACCAGTCAGGTTTGGCACTTGCAAAGCCGCGCACATAAAGTTGGCCCTGACGATTTTCTGTAGAGTAAGCACCATGGTCTCGTAGCAAGAGTTCATTTGAAGGCAGCGCAGAACCAAAAGAGATATACTCCGGCGCACCGCTGCGATAGTCTTGGACATGCGTTTGAGCTACGGCCGCCGCACAGGACGGCGTTGTGAGCGCATGAACAAGCTTTGCACCTGTCAATGCACGGACAAGATTCGTCTCGTGTGTTGAAATGCCCTTGAACTCATGCGCATCGTGAGCACTGAAGATTTGTCGCACCGATGAGAACTGTGACAGCGCAGCGCTAGGCAGATTGCCTCGTGATAACGTCGACTGAGCAACCTGTACTCTAATACCCGCAAGCCAGCTTAGCGTCGTTGCATACTCCAAAAAGTCAGTGCCGCACCGGTCATCCGTGATGACTACCGTGGGCTGAATATCAGCAATGACAGATACCAACTTACGGTCCACCGCTCTCGGAAACACCAGAGTAGATCCCTGCACAGTTGCCGCAAGAGAATGTACTAATGAATAAATCGATAGAGACGAAGTGCACGACAAAACCGTATCCTTCGCAGTCCATTGCTCGGCTTTGGGAAGCGCCTGAATGTGAGCTGCTACTGCAGAAACAATATTCTTCGATGTGAAATTCGTGATCGCAGTCAAGTCATCAAATCCTGGAAATGCAAGCGACACTGGATATTTCAGATCCTCGTATTTAGGAATTGACTTGCCTCCATGTTTGGCTTGCTCCTCGAGGTCAGACCACTTGATGTGGTTCGCATCATCATCAGTGCACACAAACACCACATTCTCTTTATTGAGCTTCAAGTTATCGAGATACTCCTTCGTAGATACCACCACTGCAGCATTGCTCAGTCGCACTGCTTCGCGTGCTTGGAACCAGCTGATTTCTCGATATGGCACTAGCACCACGGGAACGTGGTACAGTACGGCAGCAAACACACTAACAAAAGCCTCAAGACAGTTAGGCAACACAATTGCCACAGTGCCTTGGTCTTTACTCCATTCAGCAAATCTTTGTCCAATTGTCGATACCAACTTCTCCAACTCTCCAGTTGCCAATGGCTCGTACTTGTAGCCCTCGCCTCGCTTCTCCGCAACACCCACTTTAGTATCCTTCAGCAACTTCCAGAAATCGCCAAAATCGCCGTCTCGAGTTGTGTAAGGCTTGTCTCCGGCAATTGCTAGCCCGTCAACCAGCGACGAGCCGTGGCCTGCAACAGTGCCTCGGTAGATAGCCGTCTCGCCATCTTTGCGAACTGACGCAATGCTCGCCTGGTGGTGAAGCAGCACCGGAGCAACGTCTGGGAACTTGGGGAACAGGAAGATATAGCTCGCAACTGCGACAGCCGTCGTGGCCAGTGCGTAGAATGTCACCTCCGAGTCCATATTAAAATTCCTGCAAATTTATGGCGAATATATGCGGGTGGGGAAAGAGGATTCTCAAGCAAGGTTTTCCTTGCACTCTCAACAACCACCTTGGAGAGATGGAATACGCGCTGCGGCGGGGCTGTTGGGGCGATGGTGATCTGCGCGCCTGAGACAAGAATGAGGCTACAATCGTAACATGCGGCTCGGCCGCTGGGTCAACCGTGGATATCACTTGGTCAAAATCAGGTTTGCAACGGTTGAGTTTCTTCATTGTAAACGTGCACCGATTGCAAACCTGCTCTTCTTTGGTCATGTTCTATGGTCTTAGACAAGTTTAAAAATACTTTAGTGTGTTTAGTGCCTCATATAAAGTGAAACAGGCTAAGTATGCGACCTCTGCGGCAGGTGCAACAAGTGCAAAACGCCGTTAAAGCCTATTTTCAAATACCAGTTGATTGTTCTCGCTTGAAATGAGATAGATCCAAGGTATCAGCAATATTTCAAAGAAAAATGTGGCTTGTATAACCCAGGTATAAAGCTTAGCACAGATCTGTGATTTCCTAATGCATCCATCAACGAGAAATATCCATGATGATATCGAAAACGTCAATGCTTGTGCATCTCGGTGATGCAGCTCGAAACTTTGCAGTATCTGAGTTCAATGCTGAACTAGTCCCGCGGAACCATGATTTTATTCACCGGCGTACTGACATTGCTGAGTTGGAGGTAGTGGACCCTTCGAAAGCAGGAGATGCTCAAGACAACTACGAAATATCTGTTTTAGAACGTTTGTCTTTTGTCATTGCCGGCGAAGACTATCCCCTGACTTCTGGCAACATTATTGCTTTGACCACTGGTAGGCTCAAGCAATTCGACCTTGTTATCCTGAACAACGCTGCTTTAGTATCGCATAATATCCGGTATATCGACGAGTTGCTGGAACGAGGAACTGAGGTGAATGTTATTATCAATTGCCCTGATTTTGACCAGAGCTATGCAGAATACGCCAAGAAACAGGCTCAGGAGCTTCTTTCAAAAGCCACTAACTTCGAGATTGAAAGTACCGTCGACTTTGGTCTGTTTCACACCAACAGCGAAAGACTGCAAGTGTACTCGGGACCAATTAATCGTGAAATGAAGTTCAAGACTGCTATGGAGTCGGTCAAAGTCAATATGCCTTTGACACTTGACATTTTAGATTGCCTCAACTTCCAGTACTTGAGCCATATCTCGCTAAAGGACTTCCTGGCTGTCGACGTTATCCCAGAACGTGAGTACACCATCAATGCTGAGAGCGTTGAAATTACTACCCAAAACATGTGGATCCTGAAGCATGTCAAGTTTCCGTTCATCAAGCACCTCAAGCTCACTGCAGCCAACCAACGGTTCAAGGATATGGAGGCAGTAGCGCTATTCGCAAGCTCCAATCAAGCGATCCAATCTGTGACTCTGAACAAATTCCGAGGCGACATGATTGCCAATTACTTTTTGTATTCCTGCAATTTTGGCTGGGATGGTGGTGTCTTGCTTATTCAGAGCGACAATCCCAATTTTCTTGATGAATTTACGGAGGGAATGGAAGGTGCTTACATTTATATGAGCACTTCCGCTACGAATCATCTCATTCTTGACGTTCCCTTGACGACTCAGCGGCAGAGCAAACATATGAAGCAATTTTTCGATTACATTGAAACCTATTTCGATAACCTATTTACTCTGATCATTCCTCGCTTGAGCACTGAGCGTCGACACCGATATATGCTTCGGAACTACGATCAAAATACCGTATTCTGTGTTTATGGTCTTCAGCATTTATTCAAGTCCCCGTCCACCTTTTTTGATCTGAACCACTACAGCGAGATTGATAGAAGCTACGTTTGGAGAAGTGCTCGCTGGAAGAGGTTTCTGGAGACAAATCAACTAGGTATGACCCACGAAGAGTGGATCAAAATCCTCGATAAGCGAGATCTCATGATTGAAAGCAACATTGCACTTAGCTCAGACTCGGAGGAAGAGCCCGAAGACGAGGACGAGGACGACGAAATGCTAGAAGAATCTGAAGAGTCTGATGATCAGGTTGAGTACATCGACGACCCATCAGAGATACTATTCGAAGGCAGTGTTTATGAGTTGAAATAATCAAATAGTTTTAAAAATGTTGTATGCTTTCGTAATCGCTGTAGCAACCAGAACCAGAAGCTCAATCAAAGCCGCGTGCGGCAAATTTCAAATGCGCCTGCGCCCTTGCATCACTAACTTTGCAACAACGACATGGACGTGGACGACGCAGATGTCGAGGCGTACATCTCCGGATTCGGCAAAAAATCTGGTCAATCAGTTGATATAAACTCGCGATATGCATCGATTGCACGACCTGAGTTTCTGGAGCGTGAGAAGAAAGCGGCGGAGCGTGATGAGGATGATTCCGATTCCGAATCTGATTCAGACGACGATGAGATTGCCGACTTGCCTACCACTCACGAACTCGTTTTCAGATCGCATGAAGGCTCAATACGATCTCTCAGTGTAGACAACTCGGGTACGCGTCTTGCTTCTGCTTCTTCTGATTCGATGGTAAAATTATGGGACTTCAACGGCATGGATTTCTATTCGAGAGCTGCGTTCAAATCGGTCGAGCCTTCAGAGTCACACTCGGTATTGTGCACAGAGTTTTCAAAGTCCAACTTGCTCGTTGTACCCGAGAGTCCGAATCCACAAATATACACCCGTGATGGTGCTCGAACGGCGACATTCAGTTCGGGAGATAGGTATATCGTGGACATGAAGCGCACAAAGGGTCATGTAGCCAATATGACTACTGGAGCCTGGCGCAACGAGCAAATGTTTCTGACAGCGGGAATGGATAGCACTGTGCGTATTTGGGATGCCAATCGCACAAAGGAGCAGAAGAGTATTATTTACCTTCGCAACGTCAAGGGCTTCCTAGATGCCAATTGGATGAACCATAATAGCGTTGTAGCTGCGGATGACACTGGATCTGTGACTGTTTGGGATAATAACGGTCCTATGCTCCGACCTGTGAAAAGTTTCAAGACCGAGAATGTGGAGAAGGTTACAATTTTGCCCCATAATGGCTTTATTCTTACGCGCGGCGGTGGTACTCTGCAGTGCTGGGATAGCAGGAACCTGACAATGCCTGTTTTGCAAAGGAGCAAGTTCGAAGGCAATTGCAATGTTGTCGCTAACGGGACAAGAATTGCGACAGGAATGGGAAATGATCTTCATATGCTTGACGTCGACGACCTTTGTACGATCCAGCAGCTGCCTATGCCATCTAACGTCACAGCTGTCTCATGGTCAGCAGAGTCAAACCAAATATTTGTGGGGCTCAAGTCTGGTGAAATACATGGGCTCTTGAAACGCACCGAGCAAGATGTAGGAATGGTTAAAGTCATCCGACGAGCGGGCCACGTGAAACACGCTGAAGACACCATGAAGACTACGGATGTGGAGATGATGGGATTGAACGAGGAGGCGTTCAGGCAGATGGAAAAGCGACAAAAGGTCCGCCGAAAAGCGGCTGCTGAATCTTTTGGTGCGGCCAAACCGTCCAAAATCACCGAACAGACAGAGGTCGGTAGGGACCACCTCCCTGATCCGCGAGAAGAACTTTTAAAATTCGCGGAGCGGGCAAAGACAGAAAGAGTTGGATTTTTGAAAGCATACGAAGGGCAAGACAAGGTTTTGAGCACAGAAGCCGTGCCTGAGATCGATGACGACGAGCGACGTCGGATGAAGAAACGGATAAAGATTGGCAAGTGAGTTTGAAACACATAAGGTTGCAAACGCCTCACAATCTGATCAGTCCATCTGGGATCTCGTCTCATGTCATATTAAGGTTTAATATGATATGTGAGAAATGCTTAACCATAAAAATTTGTGAGTGTTTTCTCTCACATTTTCATACCCCGGAGTTTGAGCTTAATAAGCCACACGGCTGAAATCGAGATCCAACATCTCATGAGGTAGCTTTGAAACGAGAAGATGTATGCTCGAAAAGACGCATATATTTCATGGACTCGCAAGATTTGCTCGAAAATTGAGAGCCATGGACCTCAGAGTTCGAGAATTTCAGAAAGAGAAAATTATCACCTATTACTATACGTTCCTCATGTCCATAGATAGCATTTCTACAGAAAAATAGTGACATTTATATCCCTTCCGGGGCGTACAATATTTGAGGATTTTAAGTTCCCCCATAATGAACTACGCTATCTATACCCCAACTATCTTATCGCACGTGCAATACATGGTTCGGATAAGTTTTGCCGTGATACATTTTTGATTGCTCTTTAGTGAGTCAGGATAGTCTAGACAGTACTATGCTTGATAATATCCAAAAACCCACCTATCAGACAGGAACAAAAATATTTCCATTAAATATACCAACGTACTAAGCAACAGAATCACGATTTTTACGCGGTGCTGCCTTCAAAATGTACAAGGTTTTCCATCTCGAGCCGCCTGCTCTGCGGCTCGAAAAACCCTAATGCCCTGGAGTTCTCGGAATGTCTCACGGACACCAGACCACTTCAGCTGACCAGCATTTCGAGGATGTACAAAAGCAGGTTGAATCCGCTATTGTGCATACTATGGAATCAACTTTCAATCAAGAGATAAGATGAAAATCACTACCCTACTTCCAATCGCTATCATTGCATCATCTGTCAATGCACGATCTGTTCCACAGAACGTGAGAAACTTTTACAATCGTGTCAAGGTGCATGACCAATGTTCTTCTCGTGCAAACATATTGCAAGCTGGCTTGCAATCCACACCCACTTCGCGCGACAATGTTGCCTACTGTAAGAACGATGTAGGCAGCGTTGTTTACCTCAAGGGCCATCCCGGAAAGTTCACCGATATGGACATCGACTGCGATGGTGACCAAGCGTTCCGGGGCGATGGCCGATGCGACGCTGATCTCACGGGACAGCCCATGACATCCTTCAAGGACACTGTGAGCAGGTTTGGCATCCGTGACTTGAACGCTTACATCCACCCGTACGTTGTCTTTGGCAACGAAGCTGGAGTCAGATTCGACCCACAGGCACATGGAATCAAACCGTTGTCTGTAATGGCTGTTGTATGCGGCGACAGGCTCGTGTACGGCATCTGGGGTGATACCAATGGTTCTCGCAGCCATGTGGTGGGCGAGACATCTCTTGCCTTGGCTACCGCATGCTACGGCAAAGGTATGAACGGCAACGCAGGCCATGCAGGCCGAGACGTACTTTACATTGCCTTCCCAGGCAGCGAGGCTGTACCGGGTAAGAATGGCGCCAACTGGAGAGCCAGAACTTACGAAGAGTTTGAGGAATCCATTGAAGAGCTCGGCAACCGACTTATTCAGAGACTCAACTAAAGACTTGTCCCACCCCTTTTTTTAATAGTTTTGTGATTTTATGTTTTTTGTGATTTTCGGTTATATACTAATGTTGATAAATATTATGAGATTTAGACTCTAGTCCTCGATTTCGCTATGCGCACGCTTCTTGCCCTTGGCGTCCTCAGCGAAATCGACTGGCTCAAGGATGCGATGGTAATCATTTACAACTTGCGCGAACACCTCTTCCAGTTTTGCAATTCGATCACCCTTGTTCAGATCAAGCAGCGCTTCACGGTTTCTAATAAAAAGACGTCGCTTCACAAATAGCTTATATGCCTTTGATGGTTGCTCATCAGCGTGCTGATAAAGGAGTGCCATCTCAACACATCTGCTGAACTGCCGTGGGGCCATTTTCTGCTTTTCACGAGTCTTTTCAATCCAAACACTGTCTACCGTTCTGGCGTTTTTGAATTTTGGCTGGCTCCACACGCCCAACTTAGCCAGTCTCTCCAAATCACAACGGTCCCGCAAATCATCGAATTGCTCGGATGGGTCTTCTACTGTAATCTCTCGCACTCTCTGGTCCTCCAGAAATCGATTGAACAATGTTGAGTAGAGCTGCTTTCCCAGATTTCGTCGCTGATAAGGAGGCAAGATAACAAACTGTGAAATTCGCATACGAATCGGCCACTGGGTGGTCATCTTATCATGTGTCGCACTATCCTTGTACCAGAAATAAGGATAAACCGAGCTGAAACCAGCGAATTTGGGGTGATCGCTATCAGTTCTGTACAGTAAGTAAAACTGCCACCGATCGTCAGCTTCGTCGAGATAGGACCCTGCCTCGATAAAGAACAGAATAAATATTCGCAGTCGATGATGGAGTTCCAGGTCCTTTAAGGTTACCAGTCTCACCTGATATTCAAAGTCGTCGTTGTCCTTCAACACATTGCCCACCTGCTCGCCTGGTAGTTTGAACTTGAGCGTCTCCTTTCGACGAGCAGTATTCCATTGCCCTTCATCGTCCAGTGTACTCTTTGGAAGTTTGCTCTTAAGAACCTTCACGGGATCAATTACATCAACAACCTGGTTTTTTCTGTCATATAAGGCGCCGACGTATGGTAGTAACGTCGTCGCGTCAAATTTCAGATTGACGCGTAGATTCTTGTAGCCGTAGATAAGTTCTTGATCACCAAACAGCGGGTAAGTAAATTTGGGCTTGAATGGGTCACTAGTACCGCTATCATCCACCAGACTGATAGTAATCGCGTCGTTCGATGACAATGTCCATTCGTCGCCTAGATCCGCCATCGCCGTGGTTGTGTGTGGGTGTGGAAACTGTGGTGAGTCGGCCGCCGCTTCGAAAAACCGCGCGCGTACCATTCAAACCCTTCTAACCATACGACATCTCCATCGAGCCGGAAAAAATGCGCCCGTCGAGTATTCTAAGAGCAGCGTTTCAGAGCAAGAAATTTGTCGGCTCGAAGCAGAGGGAGGCATACAACAAATCGTGGCGAGGATGGTATATGAATAACCTCCGAGACCACTCGTTTGTTTTATTTGGCCTACCGTTCATCTCTGTAATCACACTTGGAGCATACTACTTGTCGAGCTTCACAGCCATAAGATATGAGCAGCATGATCGTAAGGTCACGCAGGTAACTGAAGAAGAAGCACTCAAACTGAAGAAGGGAAGAAGAAAAGTGGATATGAAAGAGGAATACTACCGTCTACAGCAGATGGATCTCGACAACTGGGAACAGAAACGATTTGAGCGATTCCCCGGTGAATCCGAGAATAAATGGTAAACAGCTCGATCTGTATATACGTTTACTATTAGGTGTCGCATGCATTTATTTATTAATTAATACCACTCACAGAAAACCATTCAATGAAATCAAACAAGCAAATTGCATTAGAAAAAATGATACAAACTAGTGTAGAAATACAAAAAATAAAGGAAAGAAAGATACCAGAAGATAAAAATAAAATAGGAATTAGCAGCTTCATTAACAGTATGCAAAAAAAAGGATGTGCGCCGCGTAATCGACAGTATTTTGGTTAGTTTAAGCTTATCGTGAATTTTTTATCGTTGTGCTCGTCCTCCGCCAACGTTGCCCATCTCTTCAAACAAGAATGCGGGCGGCACCGTTTCAGTCATATCATGTTCTGATACTCGGCTAGGAGCAGGACGGTATCCTTGAGAACGCTTCTTCCAAGCTCCAAAGAAGAGTCCAAGGGCTACCACAAGTAGAATAAGACCAACTGCAATGGCAAGCGAAATGAGAACGACAAAACCCTTGGCCATATGATGAGGACCCAGAATGTTACCGAAAACTTGATCCGTCTGAGAGAAAAAGCTGTTCACAGTACCACTTGATCCGCCATTAGAGGTTAAGAACAAAGGTTGCCAATTTTGACCGTCGAACATCACACACGAAACGTTTCCAAAGTCTTTGAGTGCAAGATTACCTGAAACAACAAGCAGCTGTTCAGGCGGAAGAACAGAATCACTCTTGTGGTCTTGGTTCAACTGGACAAGCTTCAAGTCCGTAATCACAGATCCTTGCTGGAAGTTCTGATCTAATCGAGTCCAATTTTTATTGTTCCAATGTGCCAGGTAAGAGATTCCTGAGCTAGAGTCCAACCCAGATGCAAAAATAGACGAAGACTCATCGCCATCACCGTTCAATACGAATGAGTTGACTGGTCCAGGTAGCTGCTTGCTCATACTCTGGTAGGATGTATAAGCACCAGTGGTAAAATCATATTTCGAGAAGTAAGACTGTGTGCCGTTAAGCTGCATGTCACCAGCAAAGAACATCTGATCGCTGGTAATGAACACACCCGTGCTTATAGTACCTGTGATACCGCCACTTGGACTGTTCCATCGCTGCTGCTTAGTGTCATAAACGCAGAAAGCGTTGCAGTTCAAGGAACCGGCCTGTTCAAATGATCCCATGACTATCAAATTATTCGAGTCTGGCTGCATCAGCATTGTAGTAACAATTGCCTGACCACCATTAATTGCCGGGGGCTGGTTGGCACTGAGGTTGCTCTGTGTCATGTCATAAAATGCAATACCTCCAACAGTATTGTCTGCTGTGGAGATATCGCCACCGATGTAGAGATTACCACTGTCTACAAGCAATGAATAAATAACCGAGTCTTGCGAAAGTGTGTTTGGGGAAAGACCAGTGACGTTCTGCCCATTAATGATAAGCAGATGCTCAAAAGTGCTGCCATTAGCGGTAGCCAAAAAGTGGCCACCGACAATGGACGCCGACTGATTCGCAAACACGCCTACATTGATCGAGTTTCCATTAAGCGTTTGTTGGATCTCAACCTGGCGTTTGGACACGGTAGAGTTGCCGGAAGAGTTAGAGGCAGATGACATTGTCTGCAACTCGAAAGGCATTGGCGTCAATCCAAAACTGTCAGATAAGAATGTGCCCCCTGGAGAAATGCTATCAAGCGTTCGCAGCGAACCGGAATAGATTTCCGTGCTGTTTCCGATAGACAGAGATGATGACAAGGACCCATTTATATAGGTGTTTTTGAGAGACGAGTCCTCGAGCCACTTATTCTCACCAGTAACCCAAATATTGAAAGCGTTGTTAGGCCCAGTAAATGTAATAGTTTTTGTTCCATTGAGTAAAAATGGGGTAACGGAGTCCGGAGGAGAGCTGAAACGATTGCCAATGCTAGTCCACGTGTTGTTGGAAGTGCTGTATATGGCCGCATACTTGAGGTTGGTCTTGGAATCTGCAGTGCCGGTGAAGCTGCCGATAATGTAAGCATCATTACCAGAAGAAACGATCTGATTGACAACGCCATTCAAACCACCACCCGCGACATTGACAGCCTGATCATTTTTGACGACGAGGAAAGATTGTCCGGCCTCGGCAGTGAATTTACCACCAACAAGAAGCTGGGATCCAATCTTCACCACAGAGTTAACATTGACATTGGTGGAATCGCTAAGGACATTGTTAATGGTAGTATTTCCCACAGGAATGTAAGATGAGTTATCAATTTTGGTAAAATTGTCGAAGTTAAACTCGAACAGTCCATTCAAGTTGGCTCCTTCCCCTCCAGTACTTTGAGAGCTACCGCTACTGTCGTCTCGCTTGCCGAAAGACTTGGAATGACCAGTAGGGCCCTCCCACAGGAATTGGACTCGCTGGGAAACAAAAGTGAACGGGACACTTTGCGGAGCAATGGGTGTAAGGATGATCTGCGGTCGGAAACTCTTAGATATCGGGTGAACTGTTCCACTATACAGTTGATCAAACTTCAAATTCTGATTTGTCTGGTACAATATCGTTGTAACCGGGTCATGTTTTGGCGAATAAATTACTGTAGCATTGACCTGACCTCGAGTCGCGCAGGTGTTGTCAGCAACGCAACCGGGAGTCCAGATATTAAGCGAGTAATTGCCCCACACCGTCACATTTGGCTCAAAGATGACCTGAGTCTGGCTCAACTGTGCCGCATCAGTGATAGTAGTCGTCATGTAGATTTCTTGTTCTACAGTAGTCGACTGCCAACCATTGCCTTTTAGGGACGACTCGCCACCACTACCAGCGTCTTCGCACTGCTGAGGCTGATTCAGGGACTCTTGTGCAAAAGTATTAATATCTAGAAATATTGGTTAGTGATCTTGAAGTGCTGTAATAATGAAAAAAGACATACCACTTGAGTAAATCTCAATACCGCCGAGACCTGCAGCATTGCCGTAAAAGTCCTGGAGGTCTAGTTGAAATGACTGCATAGCTACATTGTTCGGGAACGTAAAATCAACGAATGGAGCAGTAGAGGAAGCAGGAAGCTGACAGTCCGAGTTGCAAGTGACGTTCTGATTTGTTGTTGGATCAGTATAAGTCAGATTCAAGATGCCGTTTAATGGGAAAGCCAAAAATTGGAAGTGTTTAGTACCATCTCCTCCGTTGTTGTAATTGGAAAGTCGCATCCTAGTAGGCGTGAAGCTGTATGGGAAGTCAGCTCTCCAAGTGCCGGCACGACCATCGGTCAACTTCCAACCCTGCGAATTTTGGCAAGTAATGGACTTTGGATCAGTACCTTCAGCTGTACCTTGTGCAGAGATGGTTGCCGAATTGAATGAGATTCGCTGCTTCTGAGCAATATCCGCAAAGCTAGCATTGTGTTTACCATTGGGATTCGTGAAAGAGCTGTTTGCTAGGTCTGAGAAGGAGCCACCAAAAACAATAGTGTTCTCATCAATGCCTGCACTGATAGAGTCAATGCTTGAGGAGTTCTTGAATCCTCCAAATGATGGAGATTGCCACTCGCTCTTTTGGGTGTTCCAGACTGCCACACCTTGCGTCTGATTGTACGTGAAGTTACCCCCCACATACACAAGTTTATTGTCATTATCACAGTAGATTGCCGATATGCTGCCGTCCGATGGGCCATTCGAGTCCAAACTGCTAAAGTCGCCTGAAGTGGAGTTAAAACTGCCCACATTTGCAGCACTCTGACCTCCGACTTTTGTGAAATTTCCGGCAAAATAGACAAAATCGTCGATTTGACACATTTGACTGATCAGACCATCCAATTGCTGCAAGGGTACGAGACTGCCTTTGACTTCGGCCATCAGCAGGTCTCCAGCTTCGTTGGCGGTCGTGTTTTGCTGGCCCTGATAGGTGTAAGTCGAAATACCGTCATATTCTCCAACCAGGCCAATTGATCCTAAGGAATTAAGGTCGATGCTAGGTAATACCACATTGTTGACAGACAACGCATTTGTCCACGCGGGTATCAAAAGGGTAGAGAGTACTAGTCGCTTCATCGCGTCCGACCGCGTTCGATTATGTCAAGGGGTATGCAAAAAACTATGTCGAAATTTCGATAAAGCAAAATCAAGTTCAAAAGCCGAGATAAAAAAGACTGCAAAGTTAGTATGTTGTGATCTTTCGCGTGAGAATTGTAGGGGTTACAGCAAATGCCAATTGATCAGGCTACAGATACAGCGTCGCCCTTGGAGCCTTGACGATCGTCCAGATAGTATGAGCTCATATTCATCGAATCAACGAGACTATACAAAGTGGAGCGTCCGAATCATAATCTGAAAAGCGCATTTGCTACCGACAAACTCTCTTGCTCTCCTTCAGAAGCCACTTACAAAATTGCGAAAAGGAGGGCAGGGAGGTTTAAGTGCGACTCCAATAAGTAAGAACCACCTCTGGTGTGCACTAGCGAGCGAAACACAAGAGTGATTAAATGAACCGACAAGAACGAAGGAACACGAAAGGCTGGTAACTCGACGTCAAAAGAGTGGTAGAAGGGGAAGTGAGTATGTGTGAGACGAAATTCGGCCTTCCTGGGGAGACGGCTGCGTTTGAAGCGCTACTTTTTGCATGGGTTTTTTCCTGCCCCAAACTATTTTTAAGGGGGCAACGGCAGTCACTGTTGCCGGGTCAACGGGGTGTTTACTTGTGCCTGCATTTGGCACACAGCAGGCGCGCGCTCCGGGTCTGAACATCAAAGCCGCACTGTTGATTGTTGTTCATTTAAGAGGTTCTAAAATACGATATCATCGTTGTTTTATTGCGGTTCTTTGGTAAAGTTTATGTGACGTGATGAGATGAGATGATGGGTTAATCGATATAATCCAGCTAAGGGGCTATAGAAGGCAGAGTTCATAAAGTTCGAGGATGACAGGAAAAGACAGCTGTCAACTGGATCGACCATTCCTTACTGTATTGTTGTCTAGTTTATGTATGGAGCATGTACCTGCTGCTATAATACACTGTACCACGAGGAATATGAGCGCTCTAGCTTCCTGTTTAAGTTAAGTTTGATCTGTATGCAATGAGCTTGTCCTAGAACTTAAAACTGTCGAGACAACCAGTCGGTCAAAAATTTAGAATGGTAACAGGTCTAAAAAAAGAATATTCAGATAAAACTAGTTTCCTTGAACATTATCCTACTAGAGTCCTTATGCTCGACAACTTGGCTGGTAACGCCGCGGTTCCACTTGAAATCACCAACTTTCTTATTCAATGATGCAGCCGCAAGCGGCTTGATAAAGTTGTCTGCTCAGTTCAGTGTTAGTCGCTTCATGTACAGTACCGTGCAGTATGTAACAGACTTCTGTGTGAGAGGATGCAAAATTTCAAAACACTGTACAACATTTAAAAGACTGTGTCACATTTCCTCTTACCTCACAATTATGCTCAAAGGTGTTGTTTCTACCGAGTATATTCTACACCACGACTCGCACCTTCCTCAATGCTAGAGCTCGTCCACAAGAGCCATTTCATTTAAACAGTACAGTGTATACGCAGCTGTACCCTTTATGACGCTGGCATTTTTGACCCCTGACTTGAAACGATCTGCACTCCTCGGCGTACATTGTGCATATGGACGTTTCAAGATCCCGCAGTATGCACGCTTCTACAGTATGTTCTGTTCCCTCGCGGATGATATCATCACCCCTGAAAATTCAATGAAAGGAGTCGCCGTCAAAATCATCTGATCGCTACAAGTCATGCAGCCTGGAATACTGGTTTAAAATAGAGTCTATGTTAATATACCGACTAATGCAGACGTGTTATTCCGTAGGAGGAATCTACTCATCTCTGATCTTTAAGGGGTACACTGTAAGCTTCAGCAAAAGCTAACCAGCTTCCAGTAGCGAATCACAGTTAGATACACAAACTGAAATCTTAATAATTCACGGTCCGAAAGAACCATGGATGCCGATGTAAGTTTAAACACTGTGGTTCTCTGCTGTTATTAATGCTCAAGTAAGCAGCTTCCGGGGATTGACGCCAAACTAAATGTCACGAGAAGTACAGTAATAATTTATTATCTTAGAGTAAGTTCAGCTTTACAATTTACCTTCTTTGAACTTCTGATGCAAAGCAGTGTGCAACTGGAGCTCTTTTTCGAGCTTCTTCTTGGCCGACTTGCTGAGTTCTTCACCATCTTTAGTCTTGACCGGGAATCCCTTGTCATCGAATTCCACAAATTCAGGTCGCGACTTGAACAACTCCGATGGCTCGATCTTGGCCTTTTCAATCTTCTTTAGCCGTTCTTCTTCGGCTTGCTTTGCAGCGGCGGCTTTCTTAGCAGCCTTCTGGGCCTCTCGAAGAACCTTCTCATCTCGTTCTTTGATCAACTGCTCTTTCTGCTGTGGATCAAGGAATTTAACCAATGCGGACTGGCCCGCACCTCGATCATCTAGGGATACACCCAGATCAAGAAGCGCAGAACGAACCTTGTCCGTTGCTTCCAAAAACTCTGAGTTAGGAGCCTTTGCAATAGCACCGTTCCGCACAATGTCCCGGAAGCCACTCAATACATCGACGAATGGCGCTGCAATATCGGCGACAGAGCCAGAGTTGTCAGTAACAGAGTCTGCGGCCCAGCCATAATCGCTATTAACACGGAACCCAAGAATGCCGAGAATCTTTGTTATATAACGAGCAATTTCAAGCAAGGGCTCAATCTTGTAGTTGTCAGTATGGCTTGCCAAATAGGAATTAGCAGTCTGTACAAGCTTGCTGATAGCTGCAAGCGCACCGGGAGTGGAAAGATTATCGCAGAACGCCTCGTGGACATCGTCTTGTGTCTTATACAGATTGTTGTATAGTTCCAGTTCGTCCTTACCGGCCTTCTTTGGAATATCTTGCCCACTGGAAACCAACTTGGCTTCCTCACGGTGAATGGCTCGCAAGTTGTTGAAGTAATTGTTAAGAGTATTCTCATAGGCACGAACCTCAGGGATGTCGGTTCGGAAATCCATCTGATTGTTCCACTGTTGCAACGCGAATGCCAGTCGTAATTGTCGGGCTGAGTAAAGCTCCAAAGCTTTCTTGATTGAAATGAAGTTTTTCAAACTCTTCGACATTTTCGAGCCTTCGATGTGTAGATGTCCCGCATGCATGAAGTAATTGATCCATTGATTGCATTGATGACCTGCCTCACTTTGAGCAAGCTCGTTGTCGTGATGAGGAAACGCAAGATCAATACCTCCAGTGTGAATATCAATCTGTTGACCAATTACTTCACTGGCCATTACGGAGCACTCAATGTGCCAGCCTGGACGACCCTCCTTGGGTCCTTCGGCGCCAGTCCATTTCCATGCCGGCTCACCAGGCTTTGAGGCCTTCCACAATGCAAAGTCGTTAGAGCTCTTTTTGCCACCACGGGATACAGAGAGACTACCTTCACCTTCGTCGATAAGTTCCTGCTTACCTTTGTTCCAAGGCTGAAGCTTTGCGTAATCGTGACCGCTCTTCTCGAAGGCGAATGTATCAAAGTAGACAGATCCGTCATCGGTTGTATAAGCAAACCCATTGTCGATAATTCGTTGCACAAATGCGATGATTTCAGGAACATACTCGCTGACTCGTGTAACAATAGATGCAGGAAGTACATTCAAAGCAGCCATATCACTGTCAAAGTCATGCTCCCAGTAAGAGCTCAATTCCCGGAAAACTTTGTGATCAGTAACAGTATGTCCTTCCTTCTTGTCAAGAATTGGAACAAGAACTGGCTTTACACTTGCCAAGAACTCGTCGACACTGATCTTGTCTGCATCTTTGACGGCGGCAAATGCAGTCTCGATAGCGGATTTGTGCATCTTGAATTTGGCACCCTTCTTTTCCTCTGGTAATACCTTCTCCCATGCGATAAACTCATCCAAGGATCCTGGACCCTCGACATTATTCTTCGAGTATTCAATCGTTGCCTCTTTGGCGGTTGCGACCACATCGGGTGTGATCTTGCCGGCCAATCCTGCCACGTACTTTTTGAACAAGTATTCATGTCTTGCACGTACGATGATCTTGTCATCGATATCTGTCACGTTCTGTACAAACATTATATTGTAACCAAAGTAGTCTTGGATAATTCGTCGATTGAGATCTGTGGAGACGTAGTTTCGAGCATGGCCCATGTGGCTCGCATCGTAGACGGTTGGACCGCAAGAATACCATGTTACTCGATTAGCACTGATCGGATTGAATGCATCTTTCGACCGAGTCAAAGAGTTGTAGATTTTCAGGGTGCCTCGCTGCTTGGCAGCTGGCTCGTGCCATTTAGGCTGGGTAACTTTTGATTCCATGATGCGGGCCGTCGATAGTAGTCGTGAAAACACAAGGCGCATGCAACTACCTTTTATTGTAAGAGCACGGCGCTATCCCTGTTGTTGGTGTGTAGAGTCACACTATAGATTTGAGGTACCGATGACACGAATTGCGTGTGTACGATGGATGATTAGATGATTCAGTCACGGCTCATGTTTATTAGTGTGGAAATTTTGGCTGTGCGCTAACAGCCTCGTGCTGAAATGTACGCAGGACGGGGGTATTCAGAGAGAAAGTCCATATTCTTCATTTTTGGACACTACTATAGCTTAAATATCAAATGGATTCAACTTTAATTACCCATCTTCATGATTATCAAGCTGACTTTCTATGCACCCGCCGTTTGGCACGCGGCTTGTCAGTGTCGGTGGCGCGTGCTAATTAAACGCGAAAAGCTCGCGCATAAAACATCAGTCGTGTCACACTCAGTGCTCGAGTGACGACAACATAATGTAAGATCTATAACTTCGAGCCATTTAAGTACTAACATATTAGGTCTTCAATTTTCAAGGTACGAGAATGAATATTCGATAGAGATTAACTTTTAGCTTCAAATCAGCGGCGTTCGTTCGTTTGATGCAAGAGACAAGCAGACCATACAGTTTGGCAGTCCCCTAACGTTGATCGTCGGCCAGAATGGTACTGGCAAAACTGTAAGTGGCCACTTTATACCAAGATGCTAACTTCCCAAGACTATTATTGAATGCTTGAAGTATGCGACGACTGGTGACTTGCCACCGAACTCCAAAGGTGGAGCATTTGTCCATGATCCCCACATGGGCGGTGGCCGTGAGACGCTGGCCCAAGTAAAGCTCGCTTTCACTGCAACCAACGGCAAGCAAGCAATTTGCACCCGATCCATGTCTTTGACTATCAAAAAGACGGCTCGTACCTTCAAAACTCTTGATAGCAACATTATGGTGAAGGATCAAGGCAAGATGGTACAGCTGAACAGTCGGTGCGCAGATATTGGGGAACAGATGTCCATCATGCTCGGAGTGTCAAAAGCGGTTCTGGAATATGTTATCTTTTGTCACCAAGAAGACTCGTTGTGGCCGTTGGCGGAACCATCGGTAGTGAAAAAGCGATTCGATGATATCTTCGAAGCTACAAAATTTACCAAGGCTCTGGAAAATATCAAGACCATCCGGAAAGATTACGGAAATAATATCAAGCTGCAGGAAAAGGATGTTGACCACCTGCGAAGTGATAAGGATCGAGCAGACAAGGCACAGAGAAGGGCTGATGTTTTAGTGGCTGATATGGAGAATTACAAGGATCAGATCGCAGTTCTCAAAAGAGAGATGAATCAGGTATTGGAGGACCAAACCAAGCTCTTTGAGTCTGCTCAAAAGTTTCAAGAAGTTTTGGCCAAATTGGATCAGCTTCGGCAAAACAAGACGCTTGCTGAACGGTCGATTCAAACTACACTGCAGGACTTGAGCGGTGAAGAGATGGCAGAGCCTACAAATGAGATTCAAGATTTGTTAGACAGCTCATCGGCCAGAACTGAGGAACGGAAAAGGCGACGTATTGAACTAAAAAGTGAAGCATCGGAACTTAAAGAGGAGTCTGGCACGTTGCAGAATGAAATAAATCTAGAATCCACCAGACGAGGTCAGCTTGAGGCCAAGAAAAGTGCGCATGAAATGCAGGTGAAGCAGATGGCAAAGCTATGCGAAGACATTGTGAACACTCTTGAGCTCGGTACGGAAGTGTCAAACTCGGAGGAAGTCAAAGAACTGCTGGAATCTGCGGTGGCAGATGTTGGTCGTGAGCTCTCGCGACTGCAAGCAGAAGTGGAATCATCCGAAGCAGAGCTTTCACAAGTTTTGAGCGAGCTAAGATCCGAGAAGAGCAGATATGACCTTCAAAAATCTCGAGCTAGAGACGAGCAAAGAGACAACGATAAGGAAATGAAGACGCTGCAGCAGGACATTGATATGCTGCAGGTTGATGAGGGCAAGAAAGAATATGAAGAATCAAAATTGACAGAGCTCCAGGCCGACTTGAAGGCTCAACAGGAGAAGCTCGCTGTTTCAAATTTGGACGAACTGATATCCGCTGAAAAGAAAAATAAATATGAACTGGAGGAGAAAATCGACAAGTTGAATCGAGACTTCAAGCAAGCGAATACTCAATCACAATCGCTGTCTCGACTTGAATTCAAGCGCACTGATCTTAAGCATAAAGACACTGCCCTCGAAAAATTATTAAGTGTTGAAAAAGGCAGATTCGAAAAGATTATTGGCAAGAAGATGGACAAGAAGAGAATCGAGACCGATTTGAATGGCAAGATTCGTGAATTGCGCGACAATATAGCTAAGCAGAGCAAAAAAGTTGAAGATGCAGCACGAGACCAGACTTCTGTACGAACTCGTCTTGAGTATTGTGAGGAAGAAATTAGTTCAAAAACCAGTGAAGCAGCTGATCTGAAATCCCAGATCTCTGATATTCTAGTTGAGCCCACATTGCAATGCTTTGACGAAACATTGGCAAGCACAAAGGTAGACCATGAAAATGCGTCGCTCAAGCTTCAGCAGAATGAATTCTTCAGGGCTTTCTACCGCAACGCCGAATCCAAATGCAAGTCGTTACATGCTTGTGTGCTCTGCGAACGGGAATTCGACGATACCGAGGAGAAAAGCTTCTTGACATTGTTGGCTAATAAAGCTGATCAAGTCAAAGATATGGTGGAGCTCAAAAATGTAATGGACCACGCTCAGGCTGATCTGGATAGTCTTCAAGAAATTGGCCCCTCCGTGACAAGATGCACTGCTCTTAATGACGAGGAGATTCCAAAGAGCAAAGAAGAAGCCAAGAGGCTGCGTCGCGAGAAAGAGGATATCGAGAGACAGTTAGAGGAGGAGCAAGATGCGCTTTCTGGTTTGAACGAAAAATTATCGGAAGCTGAAGCGCTCCGTAAATTTGCAAGTGATGTGACACGTACAAACCAGGAAGTTGCTGAGTTGACATTGGCAATCAATGATCTTCTTGAGGAAATCGGCGACACAAGCTCTCACCAAAGTCCCGATGCTATCCATGCAGAGCTCTCCAAGGCTAACAATGAAGCCAAGCAGATTGATGCAAAAATATCTGGTATGATTGATGAAAGGGATATATTGAAGAGTGGAATCCAGGCTACCCAGACAAAGATTGCAGCCAAGAGGCTAGATGTGAGTAAAATTGAAACGGCACTCTCACAGAGACAGTCCAAAATGGACAAGATGAAAGGTCTCGCAGATCGACATGCCACTTTAAAGAGCTCATTGAGCGAAGCCAATCACAAGCTGCAAGAGGTGGGGCCGAAGATTGAAAACAATGAAGCAGAGCTACGTCGGCTCAAAATCGATAATCAGAAAAAGCTCGATTCCACGCGCGATCGTGTGAACAGGATGAGCCAAATGGGATCCAAGCTGAACGAACTGGATGAGGCAATTACTTCCTATTCCGGTGCAGTCGAGCTCGAAAAAAGCGAGAGGAAGCTTGGGGAGCTCAAAGATAAAGTAGCGAGCAATGCGGAGAAACAAAACACCATTGGCGAACAGATACGTTTGGAAGAAGCCGCGTTACAAGACGTTGTAGGCTATGAACGAAAGCTGCGAGATAACCTCAAGCTACGCGATTGGCGCAGCCAAATTTCTCAAATCACTGACACGATTGATAGCATGGAGTGGCAGAATGCAGAGCAAGAGAAACTGTCGTATGAGGGAGAGACTAGAAAGCTGGATGAAAAGCGTGCTATGCTCGCCGCTGAGGAAGCAGGTAAGCGTGGTGAAATGAGACAAATGGACGACCAGCTTACTGCTATTAACAACGAGTTGCAAAGTGAGTTTTTGAATGTACATCAACAGTATAGAGAGGCGGTTCTCAAACTAGCGACCACTTCGCACGCAAACGAGGATCTTGCAAGATACTCAAAAGCACTGGATAGTGCAATCATGAAGTACCATTCCATGAAGATGGAGCGCATTAACAAGACTATTGACGAGCTTTGGAAGCGCACATATACAGGCACAGATATCGACTCAATCTGCATCAAGTCCGATAATGAGTCTGCCAAGGGCAACCGGACTTACAACTACCGAGTCGTTATGGTTAAGCAGGATGTGGAGCTTGATATGCGTGGCCGATGTAGTGCTGGCCAGAAAGTGCTTGCGTCAATCATCATTCGTTTGGCACTGGCGGAGACGTTTGGCCACAACTGCGGCCTGATTGCGCTTGACGAGCCTACAACGAATCTCGATTCGCAGAATATTGAGGCGCTTGCCAAGTCACTCAATGCCATTTTGGCAGCTCGTGAAAAGCAACGAAACTTTCAGCTCATTGCAATCACTCACGACATTGAGTTTTTGCGACATTTGAGTGCTTCCACTTATGTGGACCATTACTACAAAGTTGAACGAGACGCCAAACAGAGCTCAACCATCACCCAGACCGATATTCACACCATAGATGAGTGATTTATTTTTTATTTATTTTCCTTGTATATACTCATTGCGTCATCTTCACTGCGGCCATTGATATCCGTGAAAAGTGCGGCTCAATTGATCGTCGCTCGCCTCACGCGGCTGCTCTCGTATCTCTCTTATATCTTTGAAAACAGTAGACAGTGAGAAAATGACAAATCGTAAACCATGGAATGAAAGTCTTAAAAGTCATTGAATTCATCATACATAAATCAATGTTTGTTAGCTTTGGTATTTTGTTTTGTAATCGTTCCAAGATACGGTCAGTTGCTCAAAACTCTATTGTCGCCGCGCGGAAATTCCGTACACTTGCAGGGTCTTTTGTCCATTGATTGGGCTCTCTATTCTTCTTTGAAAGTCGATTGTTCCAAAATAATTGTATCATGGCGTGTTCTCATCCCATAGCCGTCTTCTCCGTACTATATAGTACATTTATCGTATATGCATTTAAAATGAAACCTTGTTCTAGACAATGGAGGTTGAATAGTGGGCCAACCCCCACACATTCTGTAGTCATCATTTCGAAGATCCTGGACGAGGTATAGTAGGGGGATTCTGCGGTGGATGTGTTCCAGGCGGAAACCCAGGACGTGGACCTATATAGCTCGTACCGGCGTTCATACGATCTATCTCTGTATCGCACAGGACTCCGAAAAAAAAAATAGAGATGACAAGGTGAAAAGGTTTAGAGTTGAGTGCGGGACCAACGGTTCTTATAGTGACCACCGAACGCTCCTCGCCCCTCCTGCCCCATCTCGAGAAGCAACAAATATTCTCCCGCTGGTGGCGGCAAGATATGGGGGATTGCAAAATAATTTGTAAAATTGGCCGGTATGCAATTGTGTCTCACCGATGCGAGCAGCCTCACAACTGTGCGAAGACTTGCATGACCTTGTTTTTCGTTGTGGTACTAAACCAGAACCCGGCATCTGCACTTTGATATTTTATTGGCTGAAACGCCACTTGCGATTGGTTCTTTTCATCCAATCGTAATTTCCAAAAGGGTAAATGTAGATTACTCATCCAAAGCCCCTGACGGCTCCCTGGTATCGGACGGAGGTCGCTGCTGAGAGTCCCCATACAGAACCCCGACAAGCGGTATTCCGCCGCCATCGGCCGGCTAGTCACCCAAGTGACGCAGACGAATCTTGGCCCTGAACTAAGGGCAAGGAAGTTGTTTTCAACGGTGCTGAAATTAAGCCTAATGGTTCCATGAGCGGCTGACCTAACAAACAGAAAAGCTACATAAATTGTCACGACCTTCGTCCAATATACACTATAGATCTAATCCACGTTTGTCCATGGAAAAAAAAATTTCAGGATGCGAAGCTGTGCATATGGGTGTGCCCACCGTGCTTCCGCCTGCACTGAGATGCTCTGTAAGCTGCGTGTGGGCAACCAACAGAGTGGAGTGGCCACCCTGAAACGGTCAGGGGGGACTCAAGCTGTACAAAGCCGTTTTAATACAAAAAAATCTAGACTCTAAAGAAGAAGAGAAAAACAAAATAATCTTTTTGAGCAGAATAATCATACATTGATAAATTAATCCTCCAACCCGAGCGCCTTGTTCACCGTGGCTCTATACTCCCGCTGACGCTTTGCTTGGTCTAGGAATACTTCATACTTGGCGCGCACTAGCTTGTAGTCGACAGAACCTTCATCATCTGGTTGTACTACAGAGCCTTTGCCAGAAAGCTTGCACATTATATCCCACAATCCCAGCTCGCCATTGGATGCAGCTTTAGCTCCTAGAAATGCAGTGCCCAGCACAACCGCAGCGTCGATATACTTGGGGATGACCACAGGCATGCCCGTGCAGGTGGCCATCAGTTTGGTCAACAGATTGTTCCTGCATTGACCCCCGGAAAGGTAGATCTGTGTCACTTGGTGGCCAGCTTCGTTCAGACTGTCGACAATGTGTCGTGTCTGCTGACCAATAAACTCGACCGCACCGAGATACTGCAGTGCAAGGTCGTCCAGCGACACATCCATGCTCTGGCCAACGATGCTGCCTCGCATAGATGGGTCTGCAATCGGTGACCTGTTGCCGTAGAGATCACCGTAAAAAAACAAATGACGGGCAAGGTACGCAACTGAGGGAGCGTTTTGTTCTTTGGCAAGTTCTTCAAGCCGGCTGTTCAAAATCTCAAATTTGGAAACTCCCTTCTCTTTGGCGAGCTGTTCCAGCGCTGGAGATGAGTGATGAGTTGTGATTACATGATGGAGGAGATGACCAGTAGTGGATTGACCGCCCTCTGCCATCCACTGGTTCGGGATTAAAACGTCCCGGTATGGGCCCCAAACCCCAGGCACAAACACCGCGTCCTTTGACATGACCAGGTGGCAAGTGGACGTTCCAGCTACCGCAGCAAGTCGATGAACTGCTTGGTCGACGTCATCGATGTTGTCAGAGGGTGAGGATAGGTCCGTCTTTGCAGCAACAGTGCCAATCCATCCAGAGTATGCGTCGATTACTCCTGAACCAACCGCACAGGCAGTGGTGAGTCCCAATTCCTGAGCAGCTTGCTCGTTCAAATTACCAACAGACTCGCCTGCCGATAAATAATGGCCGCCTTCATTGACTACGCCGCCCAGCCGTCGGAAATTGTCCTCGGCGAGCTCTGGCAATCCAATCTTGGTGAGAAACTCTTGAGACCATCCTTTCATCGACCCGTCAACACCGATAGGTACATACCCTTGCTTGCAGACCACTGAACAGAAAGATCTTGTCTCTGATCCAGTCGCCCGATGGGTCAAGAAATCGGCAAGATCGTAAAATTTGCACTGTTCGAATACACCAGCAGGCATGTTTTCCTTGAGCCATTTGGCCTTTGGGATTTCCATTTCTATGGACATTTGGCCGCCCACATACTTCAAGCACTTATCTCCAGTCTTGTTAATCTCTTTTGTCTGCTTGACTGCACGGTGGTCCATCCATAGCAGCACATTTTGATAAGAATCTGTGAAATCGGGTCCCACGGCAACGGGGCTGTCGTCAGACTCCTTGAGCACCACCAACGAACAAGTCGCGTCGAAACCGATACCTTTTACCTTAGATTTGTCGACTTTAGCATCTTCTAGCGCTTTTTTCGTGCACCAGCAGATGTTTTCCCAGATTTCCTGTGAAGATTGGTTCTATTTTGATTAAAGTTAGCCATCTCATCGCCCTGCACACGCCCCACACATACAAAATAGTCCTGCTTGGGCTCCCACCGAGTGATGTCCTTGGCTGCAAGTCCGAGAATCTCGCCTGAGGAGTCAATGACACACGCACGAGCAGAGCCAGTGCCGACGTCGACGCCGATGTAGTAGCCGTCCAAGGTAAAGCCCATGATTGATGGTTTCCAGAGTAAAAAAATCTACAGCGCACCCAATATATATATACCCGCACTACGTACCGGAGAAGTTCTGGCCGGCGGGGCGCGGGGGAACTTTGAAGGAACGGGATGTGCGCGCTTGTATGCAAGCCCCGCACCTGAATCAATTTTTGTGGTCTTAAACATCCAACGATCTAGATGATCAGGATGTCGATTTGATCCTCTTCTTACCGTATGTGTGCTGTTTGAGGTTCAAGTTGATCCGTCATTGGGTCATGGTTAATATCTTCCAAGGTACAATCAATGGTGCTTCTGCGGCATTATTTGATGAATAATGAGACACATACGAGTTATGCCTACCTTTAAGTGCAATGAGACCATCTCCATCCAGAGTCAAAACACCCATGTTTGCTGCTGCTTCTGGAAAAACTTTCTCAGTGCTGTTTCGGGCAATACAACCGTTATTGGCCCAAAGAGAACCTCGTCCCCCAATAGCCGCTTTTCATGCTGCACACATGTGGTGAATGTTTCCACCAGTTCACGTCCCTGCATATAAAAGTCGTTATCAGGCTCCTCTCTTGGCTTCGCACCAGAGTGGTCCGTGCAGCAAGACATTGATTTAGCTTTATATAGCAAAGGAACGGGCGAACAAATGGTTATGCAGTGGGGTTGTCAAGTATTGGATCAAATATAATATTACAATAGACTAGTATGTGGAAATCAGTTAATTTTTAATTCCCCAAAGTTTGGATGACCAAGGCGCCACCAAAAGTTAATCTGGGTCCATGGGTATGTGGTTGCATTGCCCTTACTGTCAGCATACCAAGAGACACATCCACCATATGGAGTCGAGAAAACCGTTTTTCGGAGTGCTTCTTGGATGTCGATATGCCATTTGTTGTATGCTGAGGCCTTGACCTCAACTGTACGCTTAGATCCGTCGAGCACTGGTCCGATAATCTGCTTGAGGTAAGTCTGGACGCACTCAATGGCAAACACTACCGACGAATGCCCAGTTGCATGGTTGGGTCCAGCAATGTAGAACAAATTTGGGAAACCATCAACCAAGATAGTGTTGTAAGCAGACGCACCCTCTCGGCCCCATTTGCTTTGAATTGTTTCGTTCACACCTTTTACAATCACACTTTCGACGTTCTTCATGGTATCATACCCCGTCGCTGCAATGATAACATCAGCTTTATAGGTCTTCCCGTTCTGTGTGTGAACTGAATTCTCAGAAACCGATGTGACAACGTCCTTAGTCAATAGAACATTATCTCGGTGAAGAGACTTTAGATAAGTAGCATCGTAGATCATACGCTTGCATCCGAGCTTGAACTCTGGAATCAGTATATCGTGGTACTTTTTAGGCGCAGTTCGCTGTATGTGCCTTCTCGCAATCCATGTGTGATACCGTTCCACAATTTTGGACAACCAGTTGGCAGAATTAAACAAGGGTGCCTTTGATTCTGCTCCAAGGAATATTAATAGCCGATAGAGCATCATGCCAAGTCGACTCTTACTGAAAACCAGTTCGTAAAGTCTGTGAATATATGTTTTGATTGGTGGATAGAGCCAGTGAGGTGACCTGACAATCTGCGTCAGTGACTTTACCTCTGGTAATATGGCTGGAATGACCTGTGCAGCGGAACAGCCATTGCCAATCACGACCACATTCTTATCCTTGAGTGAGACGTCTGATCTCCAAGCTCCAGTGTGGAAATATTCGCCCTTGAAGTTATCTTTTAATCCAGACACGTTGTACTCTCGTAGGTGGACCAATCCGCCAATGCACATGAACATCAGATTAGACGTGTGCGTCACAATATTGCCCTCTTTATCGGTGACAGTCGACACCCACAGCTTCCTTTTATCGTCCCATGCAGTTTCATTGACAATACAGCTAGTTCTGATATGCTTGTCTAGCTCGTGATTGTCAACTACTCCTTTCAAATACTTCTTCATTTCAGTCTGGGGAGGAGTGAATGCTGACCATGATGGGTTCAAATCGGTTGAAAGCGAATACCATGCTGCAGGCACGTCGCTGGCACAACCAGGGTAAGTATTAGCATGCCATGTTCCTCCAATATCGTCCCGTCTGTCGAATATAATAAAGTCCTCGGTCTTGAAGTGATCTCGTAAAGTGATAGCGGTCGCGAGGCCAGAAAAGCCTGCTCCAACTATTACGGCCTTGGAGTGAAATTCAGATACAGTCATTAGTCCGGTCCTGAGATCAATGAGCTCTTCGAAGCGACCGATCGTATTCTCTATATGAATAAGATATTGCTACTGGACGTGCTGATCTAAGATTCAAAGACGCCTCTTAATAGGGGCTTCCATCGAATTTATACGGTACATATATCAATCAGTTCCCCCGCAATGGAAAGCCGCACGCAGCCGTGCCCCCAACGCAACGCGGTCTACCAAGTTGCCGAGCAAGCCTTTGCATGCAAAGGCTTGAAAGTCGGAACATGCTGGCAGAACTCGATCCGCACTCCTGTTGGTAACAGCTAGAGACCTTTATGCGTTCGCTTGGCATATCTATAAACAACGTTCTCAAAAATGCGATGATCGGGGTGGCATCGTTCGGTTCGGAAACCAATCTGGCTCCATGCTTCCGGTGCTTCCTCTCCAATTCTGAACGACTACCAAGGGATTTCCGTATGGAATTTTTTTGTCGTAAGATAAAGATAATGCTTTGATGGATGTTTTTAGACAGTGGGCTAAACGGCTACATGGTGTTATCCAAGCAGCGCCTGTCGATAGCAGATGGTCACCTTTAGTAACTTTTGCAACTCAGACAGTTTCTGATCAACCTCTGGGCCCTCCCGTCCCTATCATCTTTGTTGCAATTACGTCTCAGAGCCGGTATATAGTAGAACCTGTCTATAAGAAACTCAAGATGCAATGCATTTTCATAGTGCGTTGTGCTGCAGCTAGCACGCTCAGGGGCGCGCAGAGTGTACATGACTTTGGAGTAAACATTGCCTCGACATTTCATCACTTTCAACTTCCACCGACCGCTACAAGCGCCGACTGTGTCGTTTAAACATCCAATCGTCGAGTTTAATATCTCAACTCCTTGACTCAAACAAGTCTTTGTCCTTGCTATCTTTTTTGTGCTACTGATAACTCGGTCGCATTCGACAATCGATTCCGTCTAGTTGGCGCTTAACTCTTCAAGTCACATTATCACAGCAATGGTCGATCCACTAAGACCAATCGACACTTCAGCACCTCCTGCAGTATTTGCAGAACGAAGGCATCCTTTGCAGCCCCCGAGCTCCGATGTTGAAGGAGGTAGGGGACGGCCCGTACCGACCAACAAGTTCTACACCAACATGCTTCTCGACAGCCGAACTTTGCCGGCATGGACTCATCCTTATTCCTTGTGGCTGTCAAAGAACGACAATCAGTATGGTCTAGCTGTCTCACAGATCAGGGCTGATCAGCGTGTGTTTGGTCCAGACCCAGGACAAAATCCTGCCCAATTCATGTTTTGTCCTGCAGGTATCCAGTCCGCTGTCTTCAGCGCCCGTGAATTCAACAAGGATAATATTGATATTAAGTTGAGCGATATGACACATCTTTCAGCCGTTGCAACGGTTAGTAACGGTTCTGCGAGCCTTTCGGCGCCAATGGTGAACGGTATTGGCCTTATCACTGCTATCTACAACGGTGCGGCTACTCCAGAAATCCAGTCTCAGGTTGGCTTCCGACAAATTATTGGCGTTTCTTCACCAATGCAGGGAATCTTCAAATACAGACTGCTTTTGGAAGATAATACCACCTGGATTATGTATGTCTCTTTACCGGCGGGCCGAAAGATGCAGTTCTATCAGTATGGTGGCAATAAGCTTGCGGCAGACGCCGCAGTCGATGGGGCGGTGATCCAAATTGGGTCTTGTCCAAACGAGTCTGATTGTGATGAAGTCGCTGGCGCATATCCAATTTCTGCTTCTTTGGTTGCTTCTGTCAACGGTGATACTGGCCGTTATGGTTTCAAGTATGAGATTGGCGGTCACAGTCGAAGCCGTAATATTCTCATCTATGCTTTGCCACACCATGTGGATGCATTTACCGCAGAAACACGGTCTAGAATCAACGGAAGCAGGTTGGACTCGACCGTCATGGGCCAGATGACGGGTGTATTTGTTTCCAGTACTCTGGAAATGGAAGAGAAGCTCCCGGTCAATATAGGATTTTTGCCATGGGCCCAATTTGCCGATCGGGCAGATGCACAGAATACCGGTGGGAAGATTGCTCAAGTTTTGCCTCGACTCAAGCAGATTGCTCAGCATGAAGCAAGCCAAGATTTTACTGCCCAGTCCAGTCTCGATTCGATGTACTTTAGCGGCAAGGGCCTAGACAAATTTGCATTATTATTGGTTGTGGCCAAATATATCATCAAGGACGACAATCTTGCACGAACTATTCTAGAAAAGCTCAAGAGCTCGTTCCAGATCTTCAAAAATAACCAGCAGGAGAATCCTCTCGCTTACGATGTCACCTGGAAAGGTCTAGTGTCCACAGCTGGTCTGTGTGGTGACATGAATGCTGACTTCGGCAACTCTTATTACAATGACCATCATTTCCACTACGGTTACTTTATCCATGCTGCTGCTGTCATCGGCAGGGTAGACCGTGAGTTTGGTGGCAATTGGCTCGCTGAGAACAAGCATTTTGTTAATTCATTGCTGCGAGACTATGCAAACCCAACGGCAGAAGACAAGTTCTTCCCTCAGTTCCGAAGCTTCGACTGGTACAATGGTCATAGTTGGGCCAAGGGTCTGTTCTTGAGTGGTGATGGTAAAGACGAAGAGTCGTCTTCCGAAGACTATCATTCCATCTACGCTATGAAGTTGTGGGGCAGTGTCATTGGTGATGAGAGCATGGTTGCAAGAGCGAACTTGATGCTGGCCATTGAGAAGCGATCTATAAATCTGTACATGCTATACAGTGATGGTAACACAGTCATGCCTGGGCAGTTTGTCGGCAACCGGGTGAGCGGAATCAAATTTGAAAACAAGGTAGACCATGCGACATATTTCGGTCTAAACAAGGAGTATATTCAAGGTATTCACATGATTCCTGTTACTCCGGTCTCCTCATTCATTCGTGGCCCCGAGTTTTGCAGGCAGGAATGGCGAGGCGGGTTGGACAAGCTTGCTCCAACTCTCGATTCCGGCTGGCGAGGTATCCTTGAAGCCAATAAGGCATTGTTTGATCCAGCTGCATGTGTGAAGTTCTTCGCCGATCCCAACTTTAAGCCTCAATGGCTGGATGGTGGCATGTCTCATGCCTGGCAGCTAGCAATGGCCGCAGGTGTGCAGTAACGGAAGCGTTTTAATATTTATATTTCTAATTCTCCAGTTTTAAATATGTAGATTAATATATCTTATTCTATCATCATCAAGAAGTATGCAAAAGGAATAAATATGAAAAGTTAACTAGTCATTGGCGAACCTGCTTTTGGCTCGCAAGATCTTTCCGTATTTGTGCAGCAAGAATGCAGAGGGAGCCAGAGCCACAGACACAAATCCTATCAGGCTCATACCCCAGTGGAATCCTAGCGCATTAAGCATCTGGTCGCCAAAGAGCGGGAAAGTGAACGCAACCAAACCTCGCAGTAGCACATTGGCACCCATTGCGCTGGCAGCATACAGCTTGTAAGCCTCGGAAGTATATGCTACAATGGCGGAGAAGGTCCAGCAGCATCCGAATCCGAATACTCCGCCAGCAATGACTGGCGCAATCCAGTGTACGTTTGGGTACAATGTCCAAGCGAACATGAACATGCCAATGGGCACGATGACTGCTCCAACACACATTTGTGGCAGCCGCATCTCAGGTTCCGCAATACCGTTATTTGCCTTGACTGCTTTGGCGTGTACGGCCCTCCAAATACTCGACATGATGACCGAGATTCCCATACCGACCGTCACGCCGAGGAATGCCAGCCCTACTTGCCAAATATTAAAACCATAGACTGATTGAAACACTAGCGGGAATGCAACGAAGAAAAAGTAGACAATGGCAATTAAGAACCCTGTATAGAAACAGAGGAGCGTCATCATGGGGTCTAGAAGGAGGAGGTGCAGTGGGCGCAGGCAGCTGTTTTTGACAGCTGCGAGAGCGCTTAGATTCGTTTTCTCGAATGGGGCATAAAGGTCCTCGTTGCCATTCGACTCTCTCAATCTTTTTGCTTTTCTTGCTAGCAGCATAGGCTCGTAAGTTTCTGGGATCAGCGCGACCAGCGTCACTGTCACTGTCGTCACAATCAGAAGAATATAAAACACCCACCGGAACCCCAGGTTGTAATTAATGAACCCACCGACCATGGGTCCTAATGTGGGACCGATGAATGCTCCCACTGGGTAAAGAAGCATAGGGTTTGCCTGCTCTTCTTTAGTGAACAAGTCTGATATTGATCCAGGAACATTGGACAAAAACACGCTACCACAAAGAGCTGTGAGGACTCTGCCAATAACAAGGCTTGCGATATTCTTGCCGAATGCAGTAGGAAATTGGAACGCAATGTAGCCGATGGATGCATAGATGTATACCAACCGCCGCCCGTACACTTCGCTCAGAGGGGCAACAATGAATGGAGGCGCCAGTCCGAATCCGAGCACAAACAGGGACACACCCAGAATCGTCACTTCATGGCTGGATCCAAAATGTTCCTGTATACTGGCTTCGGCTGTGCTCCATGCGCTACTCAATATGGTCAGTCCGAGTGTCGCAGAACAAAGCACTACTGTATACACCCATTTTGTAAACGTTGAGATCCGGCGAATATCCTCACGGTCATCCAATCCGTCCCAACACACTAGATTCTCATCCACTGATGTTTTGCCCGTTCCTTTCTGCTCTGTCCGATACTCCACCATCGAGCGGTTTACTCCCACTTGTTCCCCAGAATCGCTCACCGTGCCCATCTATTGCGCTATTGCATCCGCTCTTTAACCTAAATTGCCGTATAGATATGGAACAATTTGATGGATACCAGTTCGCATGGAAAGTCAAGAAACGATGTCGATTAAACGGATGTCGGAATGCGTATCCGCATCGCGCATTTTTTTCGCAGTCCTAAAGATGTCTTAGATCATACCTGTCGGGCTCATGCGATGCGATCGTCGCAAGCTTGACAACCTTGGGACTTCCTCCCAGATTTTAAATAACCGCGGTGATAGTGAAGTATTTTATTATAAGCTGTCGATTTTGGCTGTTTTGACGAGCCCTTTGGAGTCGATTTCACAGAACGTAATCAATCGGAAGTTGTTGTCGTCGAAGTTGTCGAAATGCTTCCAATAGCAGATCGAAACGACGAAAGCACTGAGGTGACTTATTTGAATTATCCGGATACACTGTTTTAGGCAGGAAATTTAAACCCGACTGCACGAAACAAGACGAGTTTCTCGGCATACGCATGGACTTTCCTTGACTTGAACTGGCCAGCTTGAATGGACACAAACAGACAGTTTCTCGATCCTGATATGATCCATCTGTATATCCAAGTCTAAATATAAGCTTTTTCATGTCCACTTGCTCAAATACGATCTATTTTTCCATTTTCAGGTGCGCAATGTTACTTGAATACTTTTCCCATTTTCTCACGCCATGGTATCACTATAGAGCATAGTATCATACCATTGGAATTATAAAAGCTTATTCAGCATTATAACAATAAAATCTATCTACTTTCGGTAAATTTATCTATTTTGAGCCGCATGTTATGCGGCTCATGCGGCTGGAAAATTGGAGTTTGTATGAAATAGTTTACTGATTTTCCTGTAACAGAATAGCCCCTAGAGTCTCGAGGACTCTAGGTGCGGCTTGTCTGAGCCGCACGTTCCGCATATGAGCCAGCCGGTAGCTGGAAGCGAGGACTATGACGAGAGGGTAACGGGCCGCGCGCCTGTGCCGCGCTATTTGTATAATTCTATAGTCCATCTGTACTTAGGAACTTAACTATTTCTTTATCTACGATACTCTTCCACAAGATACGAGCAACGCAGAGGTCTGGACGCTAAGGCTAGCGAGGCTCTGGTATTGCTCGTATCGTACGCTAGAATCTGGGAACGAGCCGCAGCTCGTGATTCTTGAGATGACGGACCTGTTCTGTCACATTTCCGTACTGGTCCGATGGTCTAGTTGGTCATGACATCTGCTTCACACGCCGGGGGTCTCCGGTTCGAACCCGGATCGGATCATTTTTTTGCATTTTGAGAATTTGTTGCCAATATTTCTTCTTTTTTTTAATATTCCGAACATATCTTGTTCTGATATTTCTATTTGTCGAATTCAAATACCATCCATGTGAAAGAGAGTGCGTGTTTGCCAGTCTAGCCCACTCTTAGTGGCGTGCTATATCCTGCTTGAGTCACTAACTCTGCTACAAAGTAGATCATGTCCTCTTCTAGGTCTTGTCTTTCAGTAACGATTATATTTGCAGAGTGTAAACCATTATACGATACCGTCTGTGTGTGGCTAGGAGTTCTATGCTTTCCATGCCTTGGTTTGGATAAGTTCGACATGGAGCTTGACATTGGACATAGTCTCCATGGTAGTCGTACTCGCTGAAGATAATATCATTGAACCAGTTTGAAGCAAATAATCCCACGTTTTTTTAGCGCAGGGTCGATTTCAGCTCAGCTACATTCTGAGCTTTGTTCGTGTAAGCATTCCACCAAACGATGGGATAATCCTGAATGTACTAACACGTGTGAGTGGTAGACTGAGATTGTGACCATAGATTGGAAGTGAAGTTTAAGAAATGACCTATGGAGTCGTTTTTAAAGAAAGTAGTCGTTATGACACCCGCGAGATGCCACTATTACTCTTTTAAGCTCGTGGAAACTTTTGAAGGGATATTTCTGTTATCTAGAAGACCGCGACTTTGACAACCTCAGAGATTCATACAGTTCGGTACCTCTTTGTCTCTACTCAGTTGAACTTCCTGAGGGTGCATGGGAGCAATGGAAAGAAAACATACTTGGGGTGGCGAGAACTGACGACGTCGAATGAATTACCCATTTAGCCTTTTATTGCTGTCAAAAAGCTAGCAAATATACATGAACTAAATCCTGGAAATCTAAATATTGGATGTTTTTAAGAACGATTTCCGTAGGGTCTCAACAAGAGCTTCGACTACACTTCAGAACGATCTAGCACCCAGTAAACTGCGACTAGCCAGATGAAACAAGATCAGTACTATGTATAGCGATAACACACTTAAGCTACAGTGCAATAGTGTACCAGCTATTCTAGGTTTTTTAATTAGTACCAACAAAAATCCCCTAGTGCTGTCGTCTGCGCGTGGTTGCAGGAATGCTCATCTGCGCCACACCCGTTTGATCACGCGTACGCGTACGCGACGCGATATGACTCCGTCAACCCGTCACCACCGGTCATTCACCGTTATAAACGTGACGTTATTTGCTTCACGCGGGTTCGGCATCTAAACTTTATGTACGTCAGTTACAGTATTATCGTGTGCCATGCAAGTTGTGCTGCGCTAGTGATCTTCTGACTTGTGCTACAGCCGTATGAGCCGTCCGCCACATGAAGTACTCTTTCTGAGACCCATTTGACGCTTGACTTCATACCACTAATCCCATTTTCGAAAGTTGCAGTAAGAACTGTGAAACGACCTAAATCCTATCAGTTAAATCTTCTCACCTTTCTATCGGTTCAATCTTCTCATCTTTATACATCATATGCGACTTTGTGTAACGCACATTTCACACGACATGTCGCTTGTCAGATCACAACTCTCGCCCAATACGGATTCTAGCATCTCAGCAACGATAGCGCAGAGACAAGATGCGTTCAGAGAGATGGAAGCTGATATCCTCACGACAGTAGTGGATGTAGGGTGGAAAGTCACTAAAATGAAGATGGTGATAAATGCGCATCCGCTACACATTTGCGAAGGAGATGAGGAAGAAAGAAACGCGGCGGCTGCTTGCTATTCAACGCCGCCACCTAGCTATTGAAGTAGATGGATGTATATGATATGATTATAACGACGTATGGCTATGGTTTATGAATGGGGTTTAGATAAACTGGGTGCCTTGCGCTACGAGCCCCAGATGTATCTCACGTCACGGCAAGTGCATACTGAGATGCAAGCAGAACCGACTGTATATAGATTAAGATGTAGATTCAATACCTATGCTATATACATGCAAAAATCAGTGCGAGAGAATGTGCATAGCCTCCCGGACACCACTTCGATAAGCACCGTGGGCAAATGTAGCGCCCTCTGAAGCATCGATAGTATGCTCACCTGCAAACCTCACTCGACCAACGCCCTTGGCGAATGCCTTGACAGCAGCAGCCCGATCAGTACCGACTGTAAAGGTGGCATAAGAACCCTGGGAGAAGATGTCCGTAGTCCAGTTTGTAACTGTCACCTTCTTTGGCTTCGGCACAGGCTTCGTGTGATCCTTACGCAATGCAGAAAGTACTGGCTCCACAAGCTTGAACGCAGCTTCCTCATCTGCAGCACTTTCAATTGGCCGCGTCAGCGGCGCAGTAGAAATGATGGCCAAGCCATGATGCTTATTCTTCCCTCCGTACTTACCCCAGTTCGAGACGAAAAATGGGTACTGGCCCGCATACAAGAACTTGTCACCATCGATCCAGAACTGCTCGTCAAACTCAAGGTACGATTTGCCAACTTCTGCCACAGTAACCTCTTCCAGTGCGTTCTTGATGTAGGAAGGCAGCTCTGGCTTGAAGAAGACATGCTGCGACTTGAGCACCGCAAGAGGTATGGTGCAAATTACATGGTCTGCAGTGTATTGATGGTCGGCGGTCTCGAGAACGACTTTGTTCGGATCAGTCGAGTCAATGCTCTTTACAGCCGCACCGAGAATGATCTGGTCGTCCTTCACGTCGCCCCTCACCGCTTCGTAAATCTTGTCATATCCACCCGTTACGAGGAGATCCTTACCTTTAGGATCATCGGCAAGCTGTTTTCCCGAGACCAGCGTCCAGTCAACGCCATGGCTGATTTGAGGTGCTCGTAGGACAGTCGGTAACAACTTGATCTGGTCCGTGCTTAAATCTTTATTCTCTCGAATGAATTGATCAATCAGTGCTCGAAGCGAAATATCATCACCTTTGATTTTATCCTTGGCGAATGCAGCAAACTCTCTCGCGGCTTGTTGCAAATTCAAGCTCTCTGGGAATTCGCCCTCTTCACCAACAGTCTTCACCAGTTCGTTGTCGTCTTGGAACTCAATGCCGTGCTTTTTCGCAATATCCTTCAGCGGATTGTCGTCAGACTGGTGGAACCAGCAAGCGCCTAGTTCGTAAGGCTCCGAACCGGATTTCCGATCTGTGCAAATTCGTCCTCCGAGCCGTTCTCGACCTTCGAGCACCAGCACATCTTTGCCGTTCTTAACCAGCTCTGCAGCAGCAGCGATGCCTGACATACCTGCACCAATAATGATGATTTCCTTGTGTACCTTGTGCTCTTTACTCATGTTGATTGTGAGAGATTGCAGTCAATTGAGGAAAGAAAAAAACTGGAATCCGGCAGGGTCCTTATATAAGCAACAACAACCCCGGACGATGTGTCTCCGGATTGTCTTGCTGCCTTGCGTTGCCGCAACCTTTCCAAGCCCCACAATGAGAGAACAAAAGCAGCACTGGCAGAATGAAACTATTTTGGATCGACACCGCAACCTACTCTTAACTGTCAATCTGTTTCTTGACTAAGGCCATGAGAAAAAATGTTCAATTATTGCTGCTGCCTCAGCCTGGAGTCGAAAGCAAGCTCAAAGCCCGCGCGGCCTGCTCACACATTGCGCGTTGGGGGTAACGGGTTTGGCTGATTGACACGTTCACCGCGGGCTTTTGCAACGACGAGCCATGGTACTCCACACTTACATTGCACGAGTTCATGATGGTATGTATACCTAACTACGAGAAAGTTTACTAACTCAATAAAGGACTTCCTCTCTCGGCATCTGTAGACGACGACAGTGACGCCCAGATCAACCAACAAAAGCAACAAGTGAAGGTGGTGGTAAGGAAGATTAACAACAACTCTGAGCCGCGTGCAAGTATCGAGAGTGGCAGCTATAGCATTCAGTAAGTCCTGCTAGATCAGACAACGAGGTGAAAACTAACAAAGGTAGCTATCTCATTTCGAACGACATTGTATACACTTGCCTCTGTGAGCAATCTTACCCGCGAAAATTGGCATTCACATATCTCGAGGAACTTGACAGAGAGTTCTCAACATCATATGGTCAGGAAGCACTGAAACCGGGCCTAAGGCCGTTTGCATTTGTGCAGTTTGACAATTTCATGCAAAAGACAAAACGTGTGTACCAAGACTCACGAGCGGCGGCGAACCTCGACAGACTGAACGCCGAGCTCCAAGACGTTACTAAAGTCATGACCAAGAATATTGAAGATCTGCTATACCGTGGTGACTCGTTGGATAAAATGCATGACATGTCGAGCTCTTTGCGAGAGGAATCCAAAAAATACCGAAAGGCTGCTAAAAAGATCAACTTTGACGCTTTGATCCGTCAGTATATTCCAGTGATAGGTGTCTCGCTCATGTTCCTATTTCTAATTTACTGGATTTTCTTGCGATAGAATCTCCGCTTAACTATTACTTTTTTAACTTCTTGTAAATTGATAAGATGATCGTGTGCTGCTTGGTTTCCATGTCTCAAAAACATATGGCGGCTGTGCAGGCGACTATTCCAACGAGCGCTCCCACTGTAGTCAACACCACTCAAAATTTTTCAGCATCACAGTTTAGAACTGGTTTTGATCCGTAACCTCTCTCGACACGCATAAATAAAAGCACAATGCTGAGGCAAACGAGGACATTCACCACGTCTGTATCGAGACGGGATATTTTCGATTTCCTACGACGGAAACCCACGGCACCTGTTCCTGCAAAGCCGACGAAGACGACCGCAGAAGTGATGAAAGAAGCCGAATCGAATAGTGAGCAACCTTCTACGACAAATGCAAAGACGCTACGAGTCATCGGCCTACCGCCTGCTAAACACGATTGGAAGACGGAGAATAATGGGTGGCAGTTGACGGCGTGGCCAGTGCGGCACATTGCGCCCAAACTGAAGGAGAAGCAAGTCGACCGAGTGTTGGAAAAACAGTATAAACAGATCCTCGCTCCTCACACTCAAGCTGATAGCTGGGTGTCTGCATCACTAAGCGATTTGCAACTTCGTTTCGACTTTACAAAGGCTGTCATTAAGGAACTCGGTGTGTCGATTCCGGATGCAGTACAGAGTAGACTGGAGACTGTTGGCGATATCAAGAGATATTACGTCAAGAATGTCACGGGAGTGCAGTTCAATGAAAAAGAGCCGGATGCTCTTTACCTCAAGCCAGAACAATTTGGCTCGAACGTGACGCTTGTCGATGTCGTTGAGCAGCGACGAGCATCCAAGGCTCGATGGACAAATGTGCTCCAGAAAGCAGAAAAGGCTGAGGCTGCCAAACAGGAGGAACTCATTAACAAGGCTTTGCAGTCCTAAGGCTTGACAAATCCAACCAACCTATCCACACCCTAGCATGAATTATTCTTGACGACGTACCGTTTTTGTAAATACAGACCTCTAATGATGAAATAACGTTTTTTTCCCAATTGCTCCCACGAGAGATTTTCAAGTTCCGATAGTTTAAATCCGATAACACCCTAAATCACTGTTCTTAGAATACTCGCATAAAATATCCAGGCACAAATGCTACCGGAATGTTACCTTTCCACTAGAAACCACACGATTATTTCGAGGAAGGCAGCTTTCTCAGTCAATAAATCAAACTATATCCAAAAAAGACAATTGCAATATATTCCTCTAGATCTGATTAGAGAACTAAATTTCACGCCGCACGGGCTTAAAGGCGCTAATGGGAACGCCGTCACAGTGTATTCTCCAACCCCACCGTTTCTCCACTGGGCTAAAAATCCCCTGATCTTCACTGGGCCACCATCGCCACCGTTCCTGGCTACTGCCTTACTCCGCCATCTTTGAAGCATTGGGCATTGCACAGAACACAAAAAGACTGGGCGCCTTACGCAAATCTGAACTTATCCCCTTCATGTACTGCGTGTTGGCCGCTTCGTACCATCTTGTTCTACCTGCAACTGCGTTCAAGACGTTGAATGTTCCCGTTGATCATGTCTAGACCGTATTGCCCCCTTTCAGTTTACCCCATTCTCCAAGAGTGTAGCATTGCTGCTGCGAACACCGGAATGGTGCAGCTCAACACTTTCATCTGTACAGGAACGGACCCCCTCCTTGCCCGTACATATACGACATGACTTGGGATTGTTAAATACGAAAGACGATTTAAGACAGCGGGGGTAACAAGGGCAATGAATACGTCGTTGAACAAGCTCAGCGAGCGGAAGAATACGTGCCCGCAATGCTTTCCTGTTCTGATCATCGGTCAAAAAAGAATCTCTGGGAGCCCACCTTGATTTTTCGAATGGACACATGTATGCACCCCGCACGCACTAATCTAGTCGCATGGCATAGCAGCAGCAGCCGGCTGCAGAAGATAAAATTTCATGCACGAACCAGGGCGAGAGCTGAAGATCTAGACTTTGAGCTGATGACGGTTCCATGGACTTATTTTTTATTTGGACCCCCAATTCTTACGACCGGCAAGCGTTATAGCCCGATATCCGAAGCTTGCGCCGCGAAAACCTTCAATAGCCGTCGAATGAACTAATTTTGCATATATGCACACGAGCTTGCTTTCGCTAATTTTGCTAATTAAAAGAAGCAGCTGTCAATCAACTTTTTAGGCAAAGTTATCGGTCCTGTGATTCTGTTGGACTGGTGCCCTTTCATTATCTGATGTCCCACTCTAATCCCCCGCTTACTGGAAACGCCGCACCGGAGGAACATTTCGTTGTCTAAGACCAACCGGTGAACTAGACTAATCCGGAGACCGTATCCAGATGGATAAGACTGGGGATGCAAGCTGATAAAAAACGGGTCTGTATGTCTAAACTCGGCAGCTTCAAGGATCTTGTCTTGTTCTATATGGTAAAAAGCGGGATTATTGGTATCGGAGCGAGTTCAATCAGATCCATCTCACCGGCCGATGAGAAGAGTGTCCCTTTCCGTTAAAAAAACGGCCCCCCATCAATGGCGCCCAGCTGATCGTGCATCTCGATCTGGTTAATCGCAATGGAGATTAGTGCGGGAAACAGAAATTATGTGTAAGGATCAAGTCAGCCCATACGCACCCCACGCCAGCATCGCTTGAGAATGATATATTCTTTGCCGTGCAGCATGAACAAATGACAATGAATAGAGAATACAGTGCGCAGTTTACTATGACGATAGGCTATACAGAATTTTGGACAGTCGAATCGTATTATAGCCGAAATGGGGTCTGCACAGTGCTTACTACAAGCAATGTCAAGAGAGGAATACCTGTCTTGTATATTCCGTTATCTTTAGCTCCCATCTGCTACGACACAATGTACCATCCCCAGTTTTCACATGCTTTGGCGATCACCTATTAATTCTGTCCTCACGACCAGAAAACGATCTTAGAGGATTGAGCATCGTCTCAGCCTGCATCTGTACTGTTCGATATCGGCGGGCGGGTTTAAAGGGATAAACTCTGAACAACATATCCTGCATTGAGCCGCACATAGTGGCGTGTGGGTATGTGCCTATATGCTATTACCCTCTAATCTTCAGCGCTGGGGCATCTATAGGCATAATTCCTCTTATGATCTTTCCATAACGTTGCATCGAAGAATACGCTCTCATATAAGTACTGGGGTGGTAGTGTCTCCCGAACAAGCTTATTCAATGTGCATTTTGAACTCGATGGGTTCAAATGTTCATCAAAAACGATGTACCCGCGTATTTATGCACTGTAACAAGCCTTGTACTAATTGGAAGAGGGTATTCAATGGTATTATCCGAATATAATCAGCTCAAGGATGAACAGAAAGTGGAGTGCGGGTTAATTGTTAATAATGTATACGAAGATTATCTCAAAAGTCTAGCTAGCGAGGGGGTAATATTCTTTAGTGTCGTCGCAACGAGAAGACTAAAACAATGCTGACAGCCAGCGCTGCAATAGCCCCAGGAAGAAGCAAGTCATTTGGAACGCCGGGAATATATTCTTCCTTCTTCTCGGCTACAGGTGCCGGCACCGGTTCCGGCTGCACTGCTTTCTTCTCAGGCTTTTCAGCTTGCTCATCTGGGTGATGAACGTACAGATCAGCTTTTTCCAGGCCCTGCTTTCGGGAGAGATTGATCGCGTCAACCATATCTTGCGTCGTGGTGATGCCTACGACATCACCTTCGTCATCAATATACGACACTGCAAAGCCTGGTGCTACCAGCTTTTCATCCTCTACCTTTCCTTCACCACCAAGAGTTTGGACCTCGGTAGCATTGAGCTTCTCGATAATATACTGCCGCAGGTCACCAATTGAGGATTCTGGCGTCACGGTAACTCGATGAACACGACCCGATGGTGCCTTGAATTTGAATGCAAATGTAAGCGACGAGGATGGCTGAGCTTCAACTTCAGACGGCGCAGCAGGAATTGCAGATGGTACCCCAGCGTAGTGCCCTTGGCGCGAAATTGAATCGTCCGGACCAATTTCTCCAATTTGGAACTGCGCAAGCTCTGCCTGTGATACATCTGGAGGCGGCGAGGAAAGAGGATCAAGGTGGCCCGTGGAACGTCTGTCCGAAAACGGTGTCGACCGTCCATCAGAGTGAACAGACTCTGAATCATTATCAAGAGACATCCAAAACTTGTTCCATGCTGGCCCTTCATTGTTGTCGCCCATGTTATTGATCTGCTCAAGCGTCGCATATGTCAGCTTGAGCACATCCACAATGCCCACAACTTCATTCTCGTTGCCCATAACCGGAAGGTTCAAGTAGTGACCATCATGCATCTTTCGCAACGCTTGCTGGATTGACATTGTCTTTGGTGCAAAGTCTGGCTGTGGAGTCATCACTCTCACAACAGAGCAGTTTCGAGGATCCAGTCCCGCAGCAATCACACGGAGAACAACGTCCTTAGAGGTGAAAATACCTGTAATCGAGTCATTGTCTGTTACTAGAACAGCAGTGGTCTTGTTCTGTTTCATTAGTGCAGCAGCCTCGCTGACTGGAGTTCGAACGTCTACGAACACAGGGCTCGAGCTTGTGTCCAAAACAGACTCCAAGTCTGGTCCCTCGGTCTGCTGACGGAGAGCCTCGACATAATTGATGATCTGCGCAGGCTGTGACGAGCCGAGCTCTGCAGAAACGCCCTCCAAGGCATCGAATAACTTTCGGCTCGAATCGTAGGCTCGCTCTAGTTTCTGCATAGCTTCAAAAAAGCATTTAGTAATGTCAAGAACACCTGCAATATTCTGGTTCTCGTCCATAACTGGCAAATGACGGAAGCCCTTATTGACCATCAAGTTGAGCGCATCGGTAGCGCTTGTGTCAGTCCTCGCACACAGCGGATCTCGAGTCATAATCTTCTCAATTGTCAAACTCTTAGCATCTAATCCAGCTCCTACAATCTTGAAGGCCAAATCTTTGGCAGTAAAGATACCACAAATGCTTTCATCCTCGCCAAGTACAAGCACGCAATTCTCTCGCTTAGCGGACATGAATTGGGCAGCCTCGTAGATCGTTGTATTATACTTCATTGTAAGTGGTGGAGATGGCCTCAGAGAAAGAACGCTTCCTGGAGGGGCACGTCTCATCTGCTTCTGTTTGCCTACTTGGTGCCGTCGCTTGGATATCTCGGTATCGAGTTTCTTTCTGATCTGTTCGTCTCGCTTCTGTTGGCGACGTCGCGAATCGGTCAGTGGGCTGTCCACAGCGCCACCTGGAGTCAGGTGCGCACTAGCTGAAGTGCTCATGGACACGGCCGAGCCTGAACCAGATACCACTGAGCCTGTCTTCTTTGGCGTATGTGCCCTGACCATAGTTAACTGCTTATGTTTAACAAGCGCTGGAGGTTTGTTGACGAACCAAACTCTAAACACGCAGCCGCCGCCGCGAGACGGACGCGCGCTACATTACGTAATACCATTGTATAAAGCACTGTCAGCAACTAGTGGGCTCGCGCGCCACGAAGTTCCCCCTTTTTTCTCGTCTCTCCGCCTTTTCTCGCACGAGATCCCACGCTACTGGAAATTTCAGGAGGAACGGCTGTGACGACATTATTTTTTAGGTGGATTATGAGGTGGAGTCTGAGAAGAAAAATGGCCACAAGATGTATTTGTATATATCTAATGTAATCGTAAAGTCAGTAAAATGTCATATCTAGATAATGGAGTCCGAAGAAGAAGAACCTCAATTGGTATATGGGTGGCATAATTCGCCATGGTCATGAAAAAAGTAGTATAAATAATAAAGAGTAACTTGACTCTTTCGGTGTAATTCGTCGGCCAAATTGGCAGTAGTCTCTGAGACGACAAGGGAGTGTAAGCAAGTAAAGCAAGAGTTGCAGCGACGGAGCTTAATGCAAGAGCATGCGTTAAGATGAGGGGGGTATCATGTCATGGATCTAAAGGAGAAACGTCACAGAAGTTTCATCAGCAGGTATTGTGTACCTTGAAAGATCCTCAAAAAGTTCGTAAATAGAGAATTGAGCAAGAAAAAAAAGTAATAAAAGGTCCAGCTTTTTTTTTCTTTCATCTTTTAAATTCTCTTCATAAGTTTGAACTTATCTCGGCATGCAGAAGCTGAGTACTTGCCCTTGAGCTTGTCCGAGATTATGGCCCATCGTTCCAGCTCGTATTCTTGGATAGCTCTCTTGAGAGACGTCTCATCTTCTTCAGACCATTCATTGCGTCTACTCTTGAGCTTCGTACAATACCTCACTTGGAGGGCGCCGGCGGTTCGGCCATCAAAGTGCTCTGCAATTTGTCGCCAAGTGAGCTTCTTCTTCTCCTTGAGCTCAATGAGAAGACTGTCATCCTCTGGTGAAAACTTGGGCTTGGGAGGAACCTTTGTGTGATGCTTAGCTATAGGAGACGCGGATGCTGTAGATGAAATATCCGAAATGTCAGAAGGTGGAGCTGGCGGATGGTGCTGGCCAATATGAAAGCTGTCCAACGGCGATGGACTCATTGTGGTCGGAGTAGAACTCAGAAATGAAATACTACTCACGGAAGAATTGCTTTCCAGATCCAGAGAAGGAGGTTCGATTACCTGATCGAACGTCCTCGACTGATGGTGTTGGTGATGGTCCTCATGCAGGAAATGCTGGCCAGATTGACCAAAAAAGCCGACTGGCTCAAAGATGCGAGGCTGTCCGGCAGTATATGTATCGAGTTGCTAAAACAAGTTAGTACTTTCTAATAATATGTGGGGGTTTGTGGCACTTACAAATAGATCCTCATTGTCAAAGAGTGCTTCGGGAATCTCAACGGTAGGGAACGGTGCGATATTGTTCTCATTAATGTTCATGGCGACGAACATCCTGTGTAAATTTGTGAGAGTTGTGGAATGACAAAGGAGTGTGTGAGAAAGGATTGGATGTTATTTCTTTGTGAGTAGAGTTTATGATGAGAGAAAGTCAGTCGAAGGAATGGATGAGGGTAACGCTTGAGAACTAAATATACGACAAAATCAAGGACCGGAGGGGGGCAACCGGCTTGATATATATATGCCGGCACTGAAATCTGGAGAAAGAATGGGTCGGAAAGGCAAAAGCGTCTGACGAGGGTGATGTAGAGCGCATTGCTTTTTCTCAGTTGGAGAGTGTAGCCGAAGTCTCAGAACACACACCAGTTTACTGTATGGATCACTGTTTCGAGTCGGTGAAAGCCCTGAAGTTTTGCAAAATTGTCATCTTCAGAACCTAAACCTAATAGTCGTCGACAGGTTACCTATCTCTCAAATGGTTAAATTCACAAACAATATCTTTCTTGCCTACATTTTTTCAGCTCTCCGCTGGCCAACCGGGTGTGGAAAGTGTCGTTGTCGCCAGCTTGACGAAAAAGCAAAACCACAGCTAAACGAAAGGACGGAAAAAAGCAATACCGATGGAGAAAAGAAAAAGCTGAGAAGAAGGCACGAAATCTGGGCCCATGGCTCCAACACTCTCTTGATGTTCATCAATCATCCTGCAGAGACGGTCGTTTAAATTCTGTAGTTGCTTTTTTCCACAGCGGTGCTCCAGCCAAAGTGCCATACGCTGCGCACCGCGTCACCAACTGAATGGGGAGAATCCAGAAGCGTGCGTAGCGCTCATGACTATCTGTGTAGCTCTAGCTTGCATGATTGATTCGGTAGATCCCCAGTGCAAAATACGCTTTCAAGTGAGAAAAAAAAAAGACCGACCCGAGCTGTGCGATTGTAAACTACTGAACAATTACGCCCAGTATCCTACTAATCATGGATGCCGGCCCGCATGCTCCCAAGCCCATGTCTTCAGTCCCGTGCTGTAGACATCCGGCCCATGACAGAAAACCTTCTACGGACCAAAACCAAAAAATTCTTAAACCGTTGAGGATCTCAGATCTCTCAGATCTCTCAGATCTCCCTAGTAATAAGACCCTGAGAGAGCGAGCCCCCGCTCCTCCCCTAACAGCGTTGGCGGCAAATCTCCCGCGCGGTGTAGATCTACTGGACGCTCTTCACCTGTTTATGAGCCTTGAAAGACCTCATAATTCTGAATTTTTGCCGTGTGGGTGTCGCCTGGAAACGGGCGAGTTTGTGCACGCAACTTCTCCATTTTCACAGCAGCCTGAAAAGCTGGGCGCAAAAGTACTCGTGCTCGTGCCTGTCCTCTGGCTTCCAATTGCCGGTGCACTATTCATCGCGCTACAAACACTTATTTGAGCGGCAAGATTATTTCGTAAATGGGCCTTGTGCCCAAAATTTAGTGTCTATCCTCTGAAAAGAGAGATGCTACATTAACAACCCCTTTGAGCAGTGTGATCTGCCTATGCCGCGAGGGTTACACTCCGTGCTATAGAGCTCCTCCGCTCATAGACCTGGCCAGCGATAGCAGGAGCTCGCCGCAGTCCACGGCTGGCAATAAGGGCTGACTCCGCTTCTTGCCTCAACTCTCGCACCCGTTTTAAATGCAAGTCCACGGCACACTTGTAAGACTCGAGAGAGACTCCGATATGTGCCCCTCAATTTGCTTTTGCGGTGGGTGTGTTTGAGAGAGTGACTGAGAGTCCCCTGGAAGCGTCTGAAACATTCTGCGGGTAGGTGTTCCACCAGGTCTCTGATAATCTCAAGCGAAAATGATCCTTATATTCCGTGATAAAGTTATCAGTATCGTTCGTGTTGACAAATAGGGTGACTATCGTCCCAGAGCACTAAGAAACCGTGATGTCGATTTACAACCGGAATCAGATATCGGAACAATGGCTCAAGTGGGCTTTTGACTGCGATAGTTGTGTCCTGCAGAAACAATAGAAAGTGCATGGAGGGTGGGGTATAGTACTACTACTCTAAAATATACCGAGGGGTTCGCAGCCGACGGTGTTTTGACAACTTCGGGCTTTCCTACCATATTCCAATGCCATGAAGCTCTGCGAATGGTCAATATAGTACTGCAAATCTCTTTTTTGCTCTTGTAGGATTCAGGTAAATGCAGGAGTTGAAAATTCTAGTAGGGCTGATTGCAGGAGCATGAACAAGAACCCCGGTCAGTGGTGCCTTGTGCGAGAAAAAAAGTGCGAATATTATCAGTACTACTGTCAACTTGTGAATCAGAAGATACGGTCTCGTTTGATGGGAGAGTCACGGGACTGGAATTGTAAATGATTTCTTCGCTTAGGCATAATTAAGATCCGTTGGCCGCGATGGGGTAGGAGAAGTAGGTACCCGTCAGCCCACAGATCCGGATTCTAGGCACAGATGAGAGCTGCAGTGGCAGAGGCCGCCCATACATTTGCCTCAGTTCCTCCGCTTTGCGGGCCACTCAACCCCATCAAGCCATGTCCAAGCGAAGTGCAATGAAGAAATGGAACAGGTAAAAAGTGGCTCACTTTGCGCCATGATTGCGGAGCAACTTATAGCAACACACCTTGAATTCTATAGAATTCAAGGACCTAATATGGCTTCCAGTATAAAGGGATCAGCCTTCGGCGAGTTCCATGGAGCGCTCCGAAGCGGCTAGCACCGGCGGGCCATACATGCTTAACAAATTGTACCGGATAAAAAAGAGATTCAACGCGGAAGAAATTATGTTGGATTCACGGTTGATTTGAATTGGGCAGAATCATCCTTACAGCAAATATACAGCAAATAAGAGGGCTCTTTAGACGCGTTCGGATGGGGGTTTGACAAGACATTATCGAAATCTGGCCGCAAGCCGCACCGAGGCCACTTTCACTTTTTTTCACGTAGAATTCTAGCGTAGATACGTTACTAGTGGTCATTGAGCCTCCCGTCATTATGGTTCTCGAGGATTTTCGACTTTTCATGTATCGGTCTAGAGAAAAAAATCTTTCTCTCACAGGGATCATCTAGATCAAGCTAAGCCCGGAAATAAGTGTGGAGCTTCAGGTTTCTGAATCACCGAGGCATTAATGCATGATCGCTCCAGAGAGAGGAGAGCGTTTGAAGGAGAAAGAAAAAAAATTGGCTACAAACTAGGACCTTACATTGCCTCGCATGGCCATGCGGTGGTTTGCAGCTGGCATAGACATGCAGCGGTGTAGGCGTGTGGGAGGATAATGCACACCTTCCAAATCTGATCTGTAAGTAGACCAAAACGGAAGAGGCCTGGATTTCCCCCTTTGGCCATCTCAACCGTTGCAACGTTAGTTTCTTCGCTGTATGGTATCTAGTTCTCTCTGAAAACATGAGGACTTGTTTTTCTACAATCAAACGCAACTTAATGATATCAGTATACATATGCTGAGCAAACTTTCATGTGGAGGTTCCGAGAGCACATAAAATTAATTGAAACTTTTTGAAATTTGTGGAGATATCAGCGACAAATGGTGACGGACTCAATAGCGAAGTGGTTAAAGAGTGCTAGGAGGCTAAGCCGAACCTCCTCCACGCGAAATGCATCTCGCAGATTCCGAAGCGCCAATAGTAGTAGAAAGTGGCTCGTTTTCTTTCAAACCGCTCGAATGCTGCTGGATTCGACTTCCAAGGCGTTATCGGTAGTAACAAAGTCTGAAGAGCTTACAGCTTATCACCGGTTTGACTGCCTATCACGGCACCGCTAACGCCGTCATTATTTGCACACGAGTGAAGCTCTGATGCAATGACGTCTCTTCAATTGTGGTTGAAGATGCACAGACATCGACCAATCACACCCTGGGTGCCCACCGCTGACGGTTCTGTAGTCTACTACAGCTGTACTGTGCTGCTGTTCCCCCACATACACCGACCCCCCTCCTCCCCGCACAGAACAGAGGTTTCTTTTATAGAGGGAGGCAAACTTTTGATTTTTAGTTACAGTACAATTGAACAAAGCGAGCTGTTCTGGCCTGGATACTGAGGTGAAAACTCGTATACTAGACCTCACCAAATGAACAAGTAAGACGCGTTATTTTCGGCGATAACTGCATTATCAGCTTGTAGACATGTCCGCTATCTCGAGTGTAGCACTCCTGGCTTCACAATGCTTACCTGTCATGTGCCTCCCTCTATCTGTACAGCGTGCCATTCTGTGTGGTGCCTGGCTATCACCGCGGAAGGCGACCTGCGTTATCATCCGAGCCGCACAGTCCGTAGTATAATAGCAAGGCACTCACTTCTCGGACTCATCTTACACATCCTCAGCTTTCCTAGACTGACTGTTTTGTTAGACCCTCAGGTAACTGAATATATCCTTATTTCCCAAGCATACAGTGAAATATCAAGACCCTCCAACTGAAGACGCGCTAAACTCAATTGGGACGAGCACGGCTGTTGACGCCGTGTTCTCTGCTGCTGCCTCTTCGGGCAGTTTGCACGTAAACCATCGGCGGCCGCGCCGTTTCCTGACAGATCCTACATCTTGGGCAGTGTACCGTATATCTGATCCTTGATGTTGGATATCACAGTACATGCTTTCTGACAAACAGGGCCGGGGGGAAATGATATGATCTTCAGATTCCGTATGATTCTAATAGAACCGGCTACGGTACCGCGCCCGTCACTTTTTGAGAGCCATTCGAATTCCAAAGTGAATCAGACTGCGGACCAATTAACCGATTCCCAGGGTTATGGCCCCTCCGAGTAGTGTGAAATACGAGTTCCCTTAAATTTTGGGGAAGAGTGCGATTCCAGAATCGCTGGATCCATTGTGAGGGGTTATTGAGACCTATATGCTGTGTAAGCATCTGTGGAGTAAAGATGCTTGAGTAGGTGTAAGGCACGATTAGCTTAATCCACATCCCCTTCCTTCACGATTACTGATTACTTTGTATTTTTAAAAAATAACCCTCCGATTGCTACTCCGTCCAATTGTCCGCGGATCTTCGCACGGGTAATAGATTGGTGTTTGATACCTGTCCAAAATGCCAAAACTGCCCTACAAGCCTAAATATGTGTCAATCTTCAACAAAGAAAGCCATACAGACGTTTTATTTCATTGAATAAAAAGCCACTTACGTGAAAGTTCAATTTGTCTACAATCCTAACAGCATTCGGTACTCTCGCGTACATTGAACTATTCCAAGAGACGCACACTAAGCTAAGCTTTACCTTAATTTGTTGGTAAAGATTAATTCAATAAAATGTTACATTGAGTTGTTTGTCTTGGCTCCTCAAGGCTCGGACGCTTTTAATTACACTGTAATCGATTTGTATTTTACCTTGGTGAGCCACATGTGATGTTGATCTTAAACGCCTCACAATGATTCGATTCTGAGCCCACGAGTCGTCTCTAATGAAGTAAATGTATGAATTATTAGTGTTGCATTGGTGCAGCTCTATTGAATACTTGATGATTGTCAAAATAGATTGTCGGCTGTGCTCTCGAACCATGTGTGGGTTGCGATTTGATGTCGCTCGATTACGATGGTATGTATCGAAATGTCATTTAAGCATATGCGACGTGCATATCCATAACAAGTCTTGTACATTGTGGATCCGGCTATGACGGTTCAAAGTCAATGCGACGGAGAGCCGTCGGCTCCACGAAGAAACTGGTAGTGGCTGAAACACGATAATTATGTTCTTCGAAGCTTGCTGAGACGCCGTAAGTATCCTCTTTTCACATAGAGCGGAATGAAATCCGCAGCTTCTCTCGCTGCAAGGGTTTCGATTACCATAAATTGGGGATGCAGGGTTCAAATGTCAATGTCAATCACTCGAGCCGTGTGTTGTGTCAAGCTCAGCCTCTCTCCACGGGTTCTCGTCCACATCTGATCGTACGGATAAAATCATGTATGACGATCGATGATAACTCTAATCGAAACAAAACACAAGCTTTATTATGGTACAATTAGAAGATCCAATACGGCCAATAGGGATGTCGCTAATTAAGACAAATGTTCTATACCCCCACCGGCGGGGTCCCATATGATTCACATGTGAGCGGGATCGTAATGCCGACGTATTTCCACGCATGATTCAAAAATTGGTAAAGGTACGATTGCATTTTTTTCGAGATTAGTCCGTATTCCTCGAGCTAGGAAGTAATGGCAAATGTGGGCCCTTGATGAGCGAGTACCTGCTTCCTGTAACGAGAAATCAGATATTGATAATCTCATCAACAAAAGACTGAAAATGCTCTTTCTCGAGTTAAGATTGTATTCGGTCTGTCGTCCATGTATAGAAATAAGCTTACAAGCGGCTGTTTGGGAAAAAGTTGACATATGTTCTCTACGTCGACAACAATAGCCTCTGAACGGCATTGAAGCACAGTAGATACTTTTCATACGCAAAGAAGAGAGTTATTGAAGAACACTTGCAGTTTCATAAACAAAATCACTATTCAAATAAATATAATTAACCAAGGCTCGAATTAGGATCTCACAACTTTGATCCCAGGCAGATTACTTTTCTCATATGCCTCTATTGGACTGACGTTCTTGGCAATAAACTCATGGACCACGTTGAAGTAGTTATCCTGTACTGGTGTATCGTTATGAGTTCCTTCTGGGAATACCTCAATATGCTTATCCTCGCTCGGACAGAGCTCATGCAGGGTAATCATATGCTCGGCTGGAATCAGCTCGTCCTTGCCTGCTCTCAAGAACAAAGTAGGTATCTGGGAGGAGATATTCTTGATCAAGTTTTCAGTCTCCCACTTCTCCGTACACAAAAATGCAAGCGGACCGATCATTGGCAACACATTCGGCACAAGCTTTGGAATCGACAGGAACGTGTTCTCAATAACAAGGGCCCTTACAAACTCGCTTGCTTTGCTAGCCATATAGAATGCAACGGCTCCACCAAGACTTCGACCATAGAGCACAACGTTCTGCGACCCAATGATTGGATGGTCTGCCAAGAACTTGAGTACAGCATCTGCATCCTTCTTGATACCTGCCTCGGATGGCTCACCAGAAGAGTAACCGTAACCTCGGTAAGAAAATAAAACGACATTGTAGCCCATTTGTCTAAAGAAAATTGATGCAAGTGGCAGACTGTGGCCAATGTTGCCGGCGTTTGGATTCAACATGAGCACAGTCTTTGGCACATACGATGGATCGGTCTTCTCGTGGCAAATGACAAATGCCTTGATTTTCTCACCGTCTTCTGTGTCAATTGTAACATCCTCAAATGGCATGCCATATACCCCGGGGTTATCAACATGCGTACGGCTACCCGGAGGAAAGTCTGAAGGATAGATCAATCGTCGTTGGTACTTGTAGATTCCCAGAACCAAGATTGAGATCACCACCGGCACAAGGTACAGCACTACCTTTACTGGTCGAGAAACATAGCCGCCCATTCTGTCTTCTCTGTCTATTTCAGCGCGTTTGTTGTTTTGTAGACTTCAGTTTGGTAGTTTGTCGATGCTGCCGTGTGAGACAAAACCCAGCGGCGATAAAGCCGCTGTGCTAAAGGGGCGCGCGTATATTTCAGCACGGCCAGCCGCGAGCCGCTCGCTGGTGTCATTTGGGAAAAATTGAAAATCCCACCACTAATCTTAATAGGCGATTTTGTTACTACTCACGTCTTTCGAGCGTTTGATCCTTTGAGAATCTTCTCGAGGACATTTATTCGTACAGGGTACAGCAACAAAAAAAAAAGACAACATCATGAGCGTCGAGACTGCACCGCAGCCACCAGTGGCGGATGCTATTGCTGAGAAGGTTGAGGACTTGTCGCTGGATGATAAAGTCACCAAGACGGTGTTGCGATCCACTGAGGATTTCACCGTGACCCACCCGCTGACCAGCCAGTGGACTTTGTGGTATACCAAGCCAAGCACAGGCAAGGAGGACTGGCACAGTTTGTTGAAAGAAGTGGTGACTGTTACGTCCGTAGAGGAATTCTGGGGCGTTTACAACTCGATCCCTAAGGTTGCGGATCTTCAACTCAAATCTGATTATTCATTTTTCAAGAAGGGTATTCGACCGGAGTGGGAGGACGTTGCCAATCAAAAGGGTGGCAAGTGGGTATTTCAGTTCAAGGAGAGCAAGTCTCGGAACTCTGGTAAGATGAGTGTGGATGAAGCTTGGTTGCGTGTTTTGCTTGGAATTATCGGTGGAACTTTAGATAACGACAAGGAGATTATCACTGGTGCTTTCGTCAATGTTCGAAAGGCTGCTATCCGAGTGAACTTGTGGACTACGACTACTGATCGAGACCAACTACGAAAGGTTGGTGAGCGATTCAAGGTATTGCTTGGTCTCAGTGACCACGACGAAATTGAGTTCAGCTCTCACGAGGACTCTGCTGCCAGTGGCCGACCTCCTCGACATTCCAAGTTCATTATCTAAATTCTCACGAGGTAATTGCGAAAGAAAAAAGCGAAAAATTAAACGATAAGGAAGAGATTTGCGAGGAAATCTGAAAGTTGCCTGCGAAATATACGCGGGTATGAAGAAATGAGAAAAGAAGGTGTACTCTTGTTCAAGAGTCCTAATTGTGAAACGATATGATCTTACCCTATCTGCATGATTATTTAATGATTTATTTTTACGGTGGTGGTTCTGTATTTAGGTGAGTTTATGGTGTAGTGTTTAGACATCAAAAGTTTTTTTTAAAGAAATGTTGTTGATTGAATCGCCATGGCGAACTAGGTTAAAAACTCAACGGCTTTACTGGAACTTTATTTTACTAATGTCAAGGACTTATATCCTCATAAAGCGACTACACTGAATGCTTTAGAGGACCGTAATCAGTGGCTGCTCATTGTTGTACTATCAAGCAATACCACGAAGCATGTAAACATTTTGATAACTCAATGTGAGATGAATTAGTGCTTAATTGTGCTTTGGCGAGCTCGCTTCTAGATAACCCAGGTAATGTAGAGTGATAGCCGCGATTGCTGCGGCTACTGCTGCGACTTCCTCGTTGCAAATGGCACATATCTCATAAATTTGATCAAGGAAAATTCTCAGAATAGAGTTGAGTGGGGACTTCTTTTCAGCGGAATTACAAGCAAAATCTATGTTTATTAATATACTTGGCTTTAACTCTATTTGATTGGTCCTTTATTGCGGAGTATAGCCCGTAGTTCATATCCAGGGGCGCACGAAAGACCGTGCTTCCGCTAGACGTAGAGCATCACGGAATATCGGGCAAACCTTCAACAATTCCTATTATTTCCAATTGTGCTTCCGGTAGAAGAAATATTTCCGAGTTGCTGTCATGACATTCCATCGCCGAGGACGCAAATCGGCTCTAAAGCCATGTTTGTAGGAACGAGCTAGTTGCTTAAGGTGCCGTCACGATATGAGTATTATTCGCAACAACAGTACTACATAGCGGACATTTAATACATTTTACTGACCAGATGCCATTTTAATCAGCACTCTTTGAAACTTATTCACACCCACGCTTCTCAAGAAACCGAAAACGGCGATACATTCAGATATACATCAGTAACGCTCTGGTTAGTACCGAGCCCTGTCCCTTTAGAGAAGCAGTCTACGATGCTCACCAAGGATTCGATTATTGTTTACCGTGGTTTATGATGCGTTAGATAAACGATTTATAATATCTCGTCAATGGTATAAACAGCATAAATTTGCTATGGAAAAACTATGGCTCTGGAATTTTTATTATTGCATTTTAGAACTCCTGAAAGTATACACAATACACACATGTTCCGGCATTATTCAAATACCTGGAAGATTTGTAACCATGAGAATGAGAACGTTGTGCCTGCATTTTGCGGTGCCAGCCCCTGAGACAGCCAGTGTTCATCTTATTCCATTCTCGCAGCCATAACCAGGCATGTTCGCACAAGAGTAATTACCTTCGAGCTCCTCTGACAGATCATGATGTAGTCCATGGACCCCTGCAGGCGATCCACGATGCCGACTATCTAGATACTGTAGCACTGGCTTTATGCGCTGGGTTCAGTGCAACAGTCAGCATCGACTCTGAGGAAGCTTGCTTCCGTATATTTGCAATTAAGCATCTTGATTTGCAGGTACGTTGAGAGCATTGACAGCACTAAAATCGACTTGACCAACTGATGTAGTTTGATATCTATATGCAAGCAGCCGAAATCAAGCGCACGAAACAGGAAGCCTATTCGAACTGCATAGTATGTATTACCCCTTAAAACCAGACTAAAATCGAACCCTTCATACCATCCGGTATTTCTACAGGCCGCGGAGAATACTAGTCGTAGGATCGAATAATCAAAAGATCATCATAACCCTATTGTTCAAAGGTCTGAGATTACTAAACACAAAGCATGCCCCGATCCGTTTGCTTGGTGGTATGTGGAGAACTCGGGTTTTCAGTGTGGGTAAGCGAGACAAGCAAAGACATGCTTGGCTGTCGCGCATAAAAATACGAGCGGCCCGCGCACTAGTTTTCTACGCCGCGAGCGTTCGTATATGGGTCCATGCATGCATTTTGTTTGCTGAAAATGCCATCAGCATACCCGTTTTTCCTTACTTCTCACTCACACATTGTTGGATAGGCCAGGCCACTATGGACGACAAAGAGAAGGCAGCAGTGCTTGACGATCCCGTGGCCGGAGTGGTAGCGTCCAGCGGCCAGACCGCCGCGGGGTTGTCGCTCGACTCTGTGGATCCGGTCAATATCCATGTGCGTGATCTAAGCATAAATGTCAAGCCACCGAAATGGCCCCTATCGTTGCTAGGCGGTACTGCGGGAAGGAGTCAGGTGCTCCAAGATATCAGTTTGGATGTGCCTAGCGGGTCGATGATGGCGATCATTGGCAGTTCGGGTAGCGGCAAGACGTCGCTGTTGAATGTTATGGCCGATAGAATGAGTTCAGGCTCGCTAAACCAGGTCGGTGTTGTGAGCTTCAACGGGTCCGACATTCACCGGATTCGACATGCCTATGTGCTCCAGCAAGACGTTTTGCAGCCCCGACTGACGTGTCGCGAAACGCTGCAGTACGCCGCAGAGCTGCGATTACCGTCCACAACGACAAAAGAGCAGCGATGGGGTTTGGTAGAAGAAATTATCTTAGAGCTGGGATTGAAAGAGTGTGCAGATACGATTGTGGGTGATACGGAGCATAAGGGTTTAAGTGGTGGTGAAAAGCGACGGCTCAGTATCGGTATCCAATTGCTGGCAAATCCATCTGTCTTGTTCCTGGATGAGCCCACAACTGGTTTGGACGCAACTAGCGCTTACTTGCTGGTTAAGACGTGTCACGAACTAGCAGCAAAAGGTCGTACATTGGTGATGAGCATTCATCAACCGCGCTCAGACATTTTCTTCTTGTTCGACTATGTTTCTATCTTGGCTAGGGGTAAGAACGTCTACAGCGGACATGTGCAGCAAGTTATCCCATACTTCGAAAATCTGGGCCACCAAATTCCGGAAAACTCAAACCCTGCCGATGTACTGATAGACCTAGCTGCGATCGACACACGAACCGATGAGCAAGAGAGGATTACCACGGAACGGGTGGAGAAGCTTCAAGCTCAATGGGCAGAGACGCAACGGCTGCCTGCTGTAGAATACAATGAAAAGGATAGAAAAAAGTTGCCGCAGATGAAGGCACCTTTGGGCAGGGAGATTGCCGTTTTGACTAAACGATCCATGCTGCTGTCTGTGCGCGATCCTATGGGTCTGCTTGGTTTGTTCTTTGAGTGTACAACTATGGGAGTAATCACTGGCCTCATCTTCTTACGACTTGATGGATCACTAGCCGGTATCCGTTCTACCCAGGGTCTCCTTTATACATGCATTGCATCTCAAGGTTATTTGATGCTTTTATACGAGACTTATCGTCTTTGTGGGCCCGATCTACGGGTGTTTGATAGAGAACACAATGATGGCGTTGTGTCGGTATTTGGATATCTCGCTTCCCGTCGTCTGGCAAAATGCCTCACTGAGGATCTGTTTGTTCCATTGATTTACTCGGTACGTATTTGATCTTATTTGTTTAAGAACGGCTACTAACTTGGATTAGGTGATTGTGTATTTTATGACCGGTCTTCGTACAGACTCTCCTCGGCATTTTTTCATTTTCTTTGCATCGACACTACTGTCGCATTATCTTTCAGTAACATATGCAATGTTTGCTGCATCAATATCGCGAGATTTCACCAACGCGGCATTAGTTGGTAACTTGGGGTTCACACTACAAAGTATGGCAAGTGGATTTTTCGTCAACTCTCAGCATATGCCCGTTTACGTGCGATGGACGAAGTACATTGCCTATGTCTACTTTGGTCTTGGCACTGTTTTGTCAAACCAGTTTAACGGATTCTTCGGAGACTGTCCAGTGGGTGGCAGAGACGACCCGGCATGTGTGCAGTACACTGGTGAGTATGTGCTTAAGAATATGGGCTTCCCTGTAGACTGGATCACAGAACCTCTGTGCATTAACCTCGCTTGGGCGATTGGCTTTTACACCGCTGCGGCTGTCTTGTTGAAATATTTGCGTGTTTCTGTATCAGTTTCCAAGGCTCACAAATCGGAGAAGGAGCAGGTTGAAGACTCTATTACTCGGGTCGATACGCATAAAGTGAGGATCAATATCGATATCCGAGATATCAAGCTCCAAGTTCATAAGAAGGGAATTCGAGGTGGCAAGGATATTGAAATCTTGCGTGGAATTACTGCAAATTTCGTTCCAGGGTCTATCAATGCTATTCTAGGTCCGTCTGGGTCGGGTAAGAGTTCATTGCTAAATTATATTGCCGGGAGACTAAACTCCTCGCTCTTCCAGAAGTATACTTCGTCTGGCGAGATTGTGTTCAATGGTAGTATCCCGTCGCAAGCAGTCATCCAGTCGCTTTGTTCATATGTGACGCAAGACGACGAAGGGTTGCTGGCGTCGTTGACGGTACGGGAAACTCTTTACTATGCCGCTTATTTGCGATTGCCACCTCACATGACAAGATCCCAGAAGCGGGCCCGAGCTGATGAGATTATCAAGAAAATGGGCTTGAAGGACTGTGCCGATACATTGATCGGTGACGAGTTTGTCAAAGGTATTTCAGGCGGTGAAAAGCGGCGAGTCACGATTTGTGTCCAGCTTCTCAGTGACCCCAAGATTCTGCTTTTGGATGAGCCGACGTCTGGGTTGGATGCATTCACAGCGGCCTCGATTCTGCAAGTTCTCCGGGCGCTTGCCGAAGAAGGAAGAACTGTTATTTGCACAATCCATCAGCCAAGATCTGACCTTTTTGCACAATTTGGCAATGCACTTCTGCTAGCTCGTGGCGGACGGGTGGCTTATAATGGCAGATGTGACGATATGCTCGAGTACTTTGCATCATTAGGATATCCATCACCATCGCTTACCAACCCGGCAGACCACGTTCTAGACCTTGTATCGATCAATCTCCAGTCTATAGAGAAAGAAGAAGCATCGAGAGCTAAAGTGCAAGGACTTTTGGACAATTGGCAGCTCAAGCAAAAAGAGATAGAATCGCAACCGCCAGTCACAAATGAGGTTTCAACATTGCCTGCTGAGTTCCAGAGCTATGCACGAAAGCCCGCAACACTTGGCATGGCATTCAGCACGTTGCTTTCCAGAGCTGTTGTGAATTTCTCCCGGTCGCCGCATATGATTGTTGCTCGAATCATGCAAGTGGTCGGCATTGGTCTCATTTTCTGCTTGTACTTTGCCCCGTTGAAAGACAATGCGTTATTCGGTGTTCCTAACCGTCTTGGTCTGGTGCAAGAAATCACCGCGTTGTATTTCGTGGGCATGCTGAATAATATGGCCATTTACCCCAAGGAGCGGTCAGTGTTTTATCGTGAGTACGACGACAACATTTATGGTGTTGTACCCTTCTTTTTGGTTTACAGCACTCTTGAGCTACCATTCGAGATTATTACCTGTTTCCTGTTCTCTGTCTTCTTTGTTATCATCCCCAACCTGCAACGATCCGCGCAAATGTTCTTTGCGTGCTCGTACATCTCACTCGTCATTGTCAACTGCGGTGAGTCAATCGGTATAGCGTTCAACACTCTATTCTTGCACGAAGGCTTTGCCGTCAACATTATCAGTGTTGTCCTTTCTATTGGTTCGCTCATGGCCGGTATCTTGTCGCTCGACATGCCCGGGTTCCTCAAGGGCCTCAATTGGCTGTCTCCGCTCAAGTACGGGGCGGCGGTGCTGGTGAATATGGCGTTTGAGGATATGACGTTCACGTGTGAGGGCGAGCAGATTGTCAATGGCACGTGTCAGTTCAGCACTGGAGATGAAGTGCTGGACAGTTATAAACTTCGAGTCAGCGTACCAAAATATCTGGGCGCGTTGGCGGTGTGCATGGTTGTGTATCGAGCCATTGCATTGGCGGTGCTCAAGGTCAACCGCCTCAAGCTCGGCGTCGACTGGAAGCGATGATTTGTTCTGTTTTTTTTTTCTAATGCATTTACAACCCAATTTCTTTTAATCTATACCAATAAATACTAATCTATACCAATAACACCAATAAATAACGACTCAATAAGTCGGGCATAAATACAAATCAAACAACTCCCGCTCGAGCTTGACTTCGTGGTTGGTCAAAAACTCAAGCGCCTTTTCAGGCAATGCGCCGGGATCCCTGATAATCTTCAAATCCTTCTCGCTCGCGGGAGGCTCTTCGTCCATGCCCGGAAACTGAAAACTGGCCTCGTCGTTTTCCCCGTACCCGTCGTGGATGCCACCGCCTAGAAGATAGAACATTTCGGCATTGGCCATCATGTGCCGCACCAGCCTTCGAGGAGTGTATTCGGAACCCATTGCATGCGCAATTCGCTCGAACCGAGAATCCCAGTCGTTCTTGACGACATTGGCAAAACGGGCACTCTCACTCGATGTCAGCTTCCAATTGCGCTTGCGAATGGTGCGCAAGTAGTACATCTGGATGCCCTGCCATGAGTGCCGTGTCTTTATATACTTGGAGATTTGGCGCCAGCTGTAATCGTAGCCCTCTTTGAGAATAGTGACCACGTACTCGTCCCACCATGTCCACTTTCGCCCTCTGACACGTTGTTGTGCAAACTTGGGCGTTAATGCCTGAGCAGCTTTGGAAAACTTGGTATAGTAGTCGTCAGCATGCTCTTCAAGGACGGGCTGCTGAGCATCACTGGAAGGTTCGACCTTTGGAATTGTCGCCTCAGGAGAAGAGGGCTTGTACTTTTTCCTTGGTTGCTCCTCGTAGTCTGAAATTCCCCTGTCGTCATCCTCATGGAATTCTTCGCCGTCGCTACTGTAAGCTCCAGTCTTAATAACACTAGAATTCCTCTTGACTGCTCGTGGACGTGACTCCACATCGGATTCGCAATCTGACGACGAGGAGATCTCATCTGCTGAGTAAAAAAGATCTCTATCGTAGGCTGGCCCAAGGTCTTCAACAATGTCGCTGGACCCGTCGTCGTCATGCGTGAAGGGATGCTCGAGATCCGACAAAGTAGGCGTCATGGTCTGTAGCTGGACCTTATATGGCTCCTCAGGCTCGACCTTGAAGACCTGTACGTCTTTGAAAGCGACAAAGCTGACCATGCAATCTTTTGTACTGCCAGGGGTCTGTGGCGGTGATGACAGCTGCGATGGCAGAGGCGAAGACGACATTGCGGACGACAGTAGAAAGAAAGATCACAAGGAGAGTGAAATTGGCAGGACTCGGGCATTATATATTGATTGCCTGTTAGGAAAGCCATTGTGTGATTTAAGCGCTGGAATATTATTTGGATCTGGTCAGATGCGGCGCAAGATCTGAGATGTTGGCAGCTGAGCCTCACAGTGCGCGGATCCGGATGACCATGGGTACCATTATTTTGCTCCGAATTTCGACCCAACAACTCAATGCGCCGGCATTATCGAGTAAATTTGCTCAATTTCTGTATCCTTGTTAGAAAGCTGGTGGGTATAGAATTTATAGCTGATGGGTGATGCACAGAATCGAAGCTAATGGGTAAGGACAGTGAAACCTTGGACAGCCACGCATATTCTAGCGGGAAGCTGCCATAAATTCCAAAGACGTACCCTTGGTCTGTGGCCACACAACGGCGAATATGTTGCAGCACTTTTGAGGAAGTTCGAAAACTTTCAGGGGATCCTGATACAGCACCCAAAATCTGACACGCGAACTGCATGGATTGATCGGCCGCCCGACCTGTAGGCCTCTCACAGTCATCTGCTGGTGTTCCTGCGCGTGTATTTTGCAGTCTGCAGTCCAAATAACAGAAGATCTAGACCTGAAGATCTTTGAGGGGGGAAATCTCAGCACATTGATCAGCGTTTAACAAAATTCCTCTTTTTGTGCTTGTTCTGTTCCAGTTCGTCTTCGGCATGCGCGTATCTGCAATGCGCAGATTATCTGCCCCTCGCAGGAACTAAAACGGCCACTGCACAGCGTCGACCAAACCCAGGCACACTTTTTGTTCTGTTCGCGGAGTTCCCATTCCGGCCAGCATACTGTATGTACAGTGTAGAATGTCCAGAGAGGAGACACTAGGATTCGAGGGTTAGGGGTAAAGCTCGTGTTGTACGAGTTGCGTTGCAGGCCATGCATTGTGATATCACTGTAGAATACATTCAATTCGTCGACAGTCAAGCAGCTTCAGTGTGATTTGGAGCTTCTCGAGCTTGTACTTAAATATCCTCACGCCACTCGCTGGTGAGCACAACATGGATTGTGAGGTGGTCGATGTGGCATAAGCAGGCACTGCTAGAATCAATCCAGGCATGTAGATTCTAATAGCTGGAACTCAATTACAAACATAAATTCATGTCAATTCTCAGAACTTAACATAACGAGCTCAAGACCATGTCAGGTGTGATTACTGCCATTGTACTGAGCTCGTGAAGGGTCTCATGATCCACGAAATGACCGTTGCAACACCAAAACTTGGTCGTAGTCAATGATAGCCTGAATTCGATAGTAAAAAATCAGCACCATGTAATTGTGTTCTTCTCGTCGGAGAGTATGCTTGATCAGCCGTAGCAATTTGTAGTGGAGAATGGAGGTTTGCTTCATCATGTCTCCCGCCGTCAAGCACCGCTGTCCCAGCACTGACGTTTGACCTGCCTGATCTAACTTTGGAATTGTTCCTTTATCAGGACCGGAATTATTGAATTTTGTGTTACAATCGCAAGTTGATATGTATCAATTACCATCGGCAGTGGTGATTATATGTATCCCCGCTTGAATCCGTTGAATTGTGGGGTGTGTTCGCATTCACGCTTCCGGTGAGGCCACTGTACTGCAATTGGACTCAATATCGGAATAATGTGGATCAAATCTTCTGCTTGAGTTTGACGGAACACATTATTCTTACAAGCAAGCGGAGTATTGGATGAACATTGGTCAGTGACTGGCAACGCCAGAATATCCTCAACAGTCCCGTCCATGGCCAGAAGTATATTTGACAACATCCTAGAGATTTCCAGTTCTGTTATGTCATATTTGTCGCAATATTCCTCTTACTAGCAAGGATTTATTAAAATCCCGTAAATCCGTATAACCGGCAAGTCGAGCGGCAAAATACGTTGTGTCTGTACCTGGCCGCCAATAAACGTCTGTCTTAGATGCAGGTGGGGGCGGCCCCTGCACATCCATCTCCTATAGGTTTCCCCGTAATTTTATTACTGTGTTTACCCATAATTTGATGCTGTTAAATCTGGCCTGTAGATAGGGTATTTCAACGGTGTATCAGGGTACAATGTTTACGTACAACTTGTACCTGACATGAAAAAAAGCTTATTCCTGAAATTGGCCATAGTGAGCGTACTAGTAACCCTCAGCCTGACTACAGTACCGTTCGGTGAACGTTTCTATGCTTTCTCGGCAGTCTATGCTGATCCGCAACTCTAATGATTTTCAATCTCGATTTGTCCGGGCCGTTTAAAAGATTCGTCAACAGCCAAGACTTGACGAACTGCAGTCCCCCACACTTAGGATGACCTCATGTAGAATGTCGACAGGCATCAACGAAGCAGAGAAAACGCTATAGTCGATACCGGCCCCGCTCGGTGACCCGGATACATTTTCTTTATGAATTTTCATTGAAATTTTCTACGTTCAAATGTCATTCCATCCCGGAACAATGAATGGGAGGTAGTATCTAGCACAGGGTATCTAGATCATACTCAACATCAAATGCGGAGAAAATGCACTAGTCACAGGAGAAAGCTGTACATGGAGTTCGCACAGATACGATGGGCCGAATTTTGGAACAGAAATCCCGTTCCGGCTGCGTGTCTGCCCATCACTGTTTCAACTGACGCATAGAGATGCGTCTCTCACTCTATCTGAGCAATTCTGAGATTTTCCGACGTGAAGCGGATCCGGATATACCGTGGAATTTCAACCCACAGTACCAGTGTACAGAATGATTGAAACTGGATCGGCAAGACTCTCACGCATAAGCAAGACATGTCCAGAGCTCCTATAGCTTTTCTTAAACCAGCTATAAAAGAGCCGACGATTCTCACAATTCAATTGAGAACTTCAGGCATCGTCCCTCCATTCACTCCTTTATAATTCATTCCTTATGAAGACTTACGCTCTTTTGGCAGCGCTCGGTAGCTTGGTTGCTGCTGCTCCTGTCGACCTCAGCGCCCGTGCGTCGTCGGGATACTGGTATGCCGCGATGGACCACTCTCTTTCAGACAACTACTACTCTGATGTCGGTGGTGTTGTGCAGTCTGTGATTGCCAACAATGGATCCGATTTCGCTTCGGCCTGTGGTCGAGGCAGACCAGATTTCACCTTCGGTGGAGATTCTGGCGACAAGTACCTCACTGGTGCACCACGGGTGGTGTACCTGCCTGGAGGCACTTACGAACTTACAGAAACTCAGTACCTGTATACTGATACTGTCATCTGGGGTGACCCAACTGATCCTCCTGTGATCAAGCTTGCGAGTGGCTTCTCAGGAGACTACCTGATTGTCGGCGGCCGTGACGGCACTGGTAACGGAGGTGAGCTTCATTTCTCTGTTGAGATCAAGAATGTCGTACTTGATACTTCGAGTGACTCAAGCGTGACTGCATTGTCATGGCGTGTGGCTCAGAACTGTGCCTTGTCGAATGTCCAGATCAACCTGCCTCAGGGTCAAGGTACCGGTATCTATATCGGTCAAGGTTCGACTATCTCGGTTGCAGATGTCACCATAAACAATGGTGGCCTTGGTGTCAATTATGATGGCCATCAGCAGGCTCAATTCAAGGGATTCACTTTCAAGGGCACTGAGAAGGCATACTCCCTCAATGGCGGTAATGCTATTACTATTATCGACAATACTTTCGAGAACGTTGGAGTCTCTTGTGTATCTATTGATAGTCCAAACGGTCATGTTGCTGTGCTCGACTCGCAAGTATCCGGCTCGGGACCACTCGTCGCTGTTCCACCAGGGGATAATGGCAAACTTTCCTTGGTTGTTGAGAACATTGCATCAGATGGAGCTTCTGATTTTGTCAACATCAAGAGCCAGTCTGTTGTTCCAGGTGCTAAGAGTCTTGGTACCTATGTTTATGGTAACTTTGCTGGCAAGAGCTACACCACATCGAATGCTCGAGTGACCGACTATAAGCCTGTGACCAACACCCGGCCAAGTGGACTTGCTCCAAATGGCAAATACGTCTATGTTTCTCCACAGACTTATAGTGACAAGACAGCTGATGACGTGATTAACGCAAAGGACACTACATCCAACGGTGGTCTCAGCATCAAGGGCGACAACCAGAATGATGACACAGCTGGGTTGAACTCCCTCTTTGCCAACGCTGCTAAAGCTGGCAAGGTAGTCTTCTTGCCAGCCGGTATTTACAAAGTCTCTGACACTGTGGTGATTCCTCCTGGTTCCGAAGTTGTGGGTGAAGCTTGGTCGACCATCTCAGGCACTGGCGATAACTTTAACGACGAATCCAACCCCAAGGCCGTTGTCGCAGTGGGTAATCCTGGCGACAAGGGCTCTGCTCATATCCAGGACATGCGGTTCACCATGGGCACTGAAGGAGCTGGCGCAATCATTCTTCAGCTCAACATGGCTGGCAACAACCCGGGTGATGTCTCTGTCCACAATTCGTTGATCACTCTTGGTGGCACCGACGGTACTGAGATCAACTGCACAGATGAAGCTAGTTGCAAGGCTGCTCAGATTGGTCTTCATTTCAATAAAGGCTCTTCGGCGTACGTTGAGAACTTCTGGTCCTGGGTCGCTGACCACACTGCCGACGGCGCCAGCGTTTCGCCATTCTCTGCAGGCAAGTACGGCGTCGTGATCGAAGCGACGGATCCCACTTGGATTATGGGACTCGGTTCAGAGCACTGGTGGAATGCCCAAGTATTCTGGAACGAGGCCGAGAACGTTGTATTGTCGTTTTTCCAGTCGGAGACCAATTACCGACAGAACAATGGTGCTTCAGTCGACCCACCGGCGCCATGGACCACTTCAGGCAATGACCCAACTTTCAGCTGGTGCAATGGCGACAGTGCTTGCACTATGGGTGCTAACGAGTACTGGACTGGAGGCAAGAATCTGTACCATTATGCTGCTGGCGCTTATAACTTCAATAACGCCGAACAGGGCAACATGTTCGTTGTACAAGGCACTGTTCCAAGCAACTTCCAGCTTTACGGCACCACGACTCATGCTGCTTCGAACAACTTGCTGGTTGGAAGCAGCTCTTGGGGTACTGAAAGCGGTGTCTACGCTGGTGCTTGGGGCAGTGAAATTGCCGCGTTTCTAGACAATGCAAGCACCACTCCGGCTTAGATAGAACTTTTTTATATATTGGACTAGTAAGATACCCATAACAAATCTTTTTCAAGCACTTCAATCTGCTGAATGACAGTTGTCTCTTTTGGACACTTCCTCATCTAAATGTGAAACAAACGAGCCGCGCAATTTTTCACTTGAGATGACGCAGCGTCAAGCAACGCTTTATTCTCATGAGATCTCATATTGGAAAATTTCATTTACATGGTATATAATTGAAATTGCGACCGGAGAATTAGCTAATGTGGCTTAAGCTGTGGCTACAGGTATCTACGGTAATAACGCCCAACGCTACAGATAAGTTGGTGTTTGTTCCATGTTTGATCGTCAGGAGCCAATTGTGTCACTATGCATGGAGGCCACTCCCTCGTTCTCAGAAACCTTAAGATGGCAAGAAAAGCTTTCAGTCCTGTCGCGATCAAAGTTCAGATTTGGTGATTAGAGATGCGAGGTGCTATAGATGCCAACGGGTCCAATTGGGCATTTGGTCAAAACGTAATAATTCCACCTTATATCAAGCACTTATCGAATGGCTCTCGGTTGGCTATTGGTGATGCCCGAGAATGCTTCGTCATGGAGATCAAAATATTTATACCATCGGAGCCAGCAATAATGAATCGGGTAGATTTAAGATTCGGTCAACTCATCTCGATACGATCGCGCCTACATCGTAAAAACCGTCATTGGCGAAACCTAATTCACTGGATCAGATAGAGTTTATAGGTATCTTCGTAACGAATGGCTCCTTCTAAAGTACTTGACTGAGCTCCAGAACAGACTACCGCACAGATCCAGTTCTCAATGCACAATCTCGTATGCCCAGAATCAAACTGCATTCACGGAAGTATACCGTGCTATACTAAACTACACATCAAGATTTGGTCATAAATCGAATAACAATTAAGATCTATAAAAATACATTATCAGATTGGTAAAGCTCCCTCCACTCTCATTAAACGTTTGGCACGGCTATACGATTTTTTTTTTCAGCTTCATCCAAACTAGGCAGTTGTGGAACATATCGTGCAGATATATGCATTACCCCCCTGGATTAGGGATGGCTGTGTGCCGTAAGCGGCTGGTTCCCCACTTTTTGCAGCAGGTGGCCCCCGTTTTTGTCCGTGAGAGGAAATCTTTCGCAGGAGCAAGCAGTCCCTGTGGAGTGTTGTTACATTGCGATGGACTTTTTTCGTGTACAAAAAGATGGTGGTCAAAAATAGGTCCCAGTGGGTGTTTGCGAGAGCCCGAAGTGGCATATACGGGCGACAACTCATACCCACATAGCAACGATGCGAAATAGTAAATGTCTAGGTGGCGCTTGTGACGGTGATAAACCTGTCTGTTCGTACCGTGCCTACTGAGCCCTTGATCGTGCCGAGTCCGACGCTGCCTGTCTTGACCGAGCTGGGAACACTCAGGAGCGGCCTGAAGCTTTGTGTATAGATGATGGCTTGTGTGACGAGCTCGCCGGCGGCGTTTGTGAATGTAGCCATGACATGTGTCGGTGTCGGAGGTGGATAACTTGTCGAGACAACAGACTGTGTCGTGGTGATGTAGTCGATTTCAGCTGTTCAAGATTGTTAGTATACAGGCAGGGTTCGAGGCACCATTGTTGGCGATTTGCTACTTACCAGTCACAAATGGAATCGCTGCCAAAAGGGCTGCAGCTGTGAAGAACTTCATTGAGAATGCTATATGCGATGATGGATTTTGAAAAGGTTTAGGGAAAAGTCGTCCAGACTTGGATTGCAAAGTGAATGTGGTGATGAAACGAAACCTAAGCTAAGGTTTGGTGTAAGCCGCCGTTTGGCGAGCGTTGCCCCTAACAACAAATCTTTGGCGTGCTGGCCGGGTAACGAACGGATGCAGCCAAATATGGCGAGATTTTCGAGCGAGGTGAGCCGGGACTGAAATGTACGCCCAGATTTTTCTGAGGATACTGTTATTACATTACTGCATTCGTCCTTTCATTATGTGGATGCGTATTCCAATCGTATTCCATCGAATAGAGATTGTTATTCTAGAAGTTGGTAGTAAACAATAAAACAGTGTAAGATATTCGTCCCTTCGCCACCCTGGGTAAGGGGACCTCTTCCCACTCAATTGGTCCACTTGACGACAGCATTCCTTCAATTCTTTCCTTAAATATCCAATCAGTGTTTGATTCTCGTATTACAGTCAAACAACGCGTATTCGCTTCAATGCCTCCCGTCCGGGGTCCTGCGCGGGACACGGCTTGCGTGAGATGTTTCAGACCGATTTCCATCTCACGCACAAAAACAGATCTCCAGGCCCCTCAACAGCTCCATCTCACCACCAGCTTCATCTTGACTAATCATTGAAAAATCGCCAGACCGCCTGCCGTTGGTGTTTTTTTTTGTTCTTGATACTGTAGAAAAGTCTTTCGAAAGTCTACATATCCCGTCCTTACACAGCTCCAGTCATCATTGGTGGCTGAACGAGGACAAGGATCTACAGGCAAACACACCATGTCTGAGCGAAGAAGGACTGCTAGTGGTAGACCACCAATTGTGCGTCTACCATCCAATGATGGCGCCAGAAACAGCGGACCGACATCTGCAAACACTGAAAGCGACCAGACAGCCCAAGCTAGTGCGACTGGGTCGCAGCGTCCGCCCCTGCGGTGGCGTCAGAGCGAGCGCTCAAAGAGGTTCCAATACTCAACAGATGACGACGAAGCTGAGGTGGAAAGGGACTTGGAGCGCGAATATTACGAAGGATATACAGATGGATTGAAGGATAGGCTTAGAAGGGTGAGCAAGTCACCAAAGGTACACCCGACTGCCACATTTGACGACCAAGAGGGCGAAGTCGAGCTCCCCCCTGCTGCCACGGACGTGGATGAGCACAGCGAATTGCGACACAGAAGGAGTGAGTTAGTCGAAGACCTTCTGAGTGACGATAATGAAGGTGGAGATGAAGACGAAGCAGCTTATGAATTGGCTAGGGATATGGACGACAATGAATCGACCACAAGCGTAGAGACATTCACACTTAGAGAGCGTCAAGACGCCATCAACACTACGCATCCATTCGGTATCAGGATTTGGAAGCCAGCTGTGTATAAGAAGATACGATCTGTGCAAAGACTTGCTGATGATGATGTGCATTCGACGCCTGGCAAGGCGGTTACATGGAGCGTTTTGCTGGGGAACCTCGTATGGTCTGTATTTTTCGGTACTCTACTGATGTTGGCGTGCCTAGTTGCATCTTTATTCATGTCGCTGATCCCTACAGACAGTGCTAGGAGATATGGAAAGACATTCCGGAATTTGGGCCTTTATCTGTGGTTCCCATTTGGCAAATTTGTCGAACTGGTGCAGCAAGACGGATATATTCTTGAGGACTCTGGAGAGGGCCGTTCATTAGCAGAATATGAACGATGGCAAGCGGGAGATGTTGAAGAAGGAAGGCTATTTTTCGAGCCCAGATCTACTCCACGTTCAAATACTGATACCTTTTCTTCTGAAGAATACCCGACGGTTGGAGAGAACGGAGAAGTGAGACGGAAAAGGCGGTTATTTGGCCGTGGTCAATGGACTGTTGGCCGTGTATTATTCTACATTTGGTTTTACTTACTCGTTGCGCCACTCCTTTATATAACCTCAGCAATCTGCTGGCTCGGTGTTTTCTCAATCCCCATGGCCAAAGTCACAGGCATTCTCGCATCTCAGCTCAGACGACATCCTCTCGCATTGAAGTTCAAGCCAGCTTCTTCATATGGCCATCTATCTGCATCGGAAAGCTCTTCCATCATTCTTTGCACTTATCGAGCTTTCGGCATCAACTATTACAAATATACCGTCGACGGTACTAATATCTTTTTCATCAACTTGATGCTTCCGGTACTGTTTGTAATTTTCGACTGGTATGTGTTGACCAACTACTTTACTGGGTTCTGGACTTCTTCCGCATTTGTATTTACACTCAGTTTGGCATCGGTGATTCCTCTTGCATATTTCATCGGACAAGCCGTGGCGTCCATTTCTGCACAGTCGTCTATGGGTATGGGTGCGGCCATCAATGCATTTTTCTCGACAATTGTTGAGGTGTTCTTGTATGCTGTGGCATTGCGACAAGGTAAAGGTGATTTGGTTGAGGGAAGTATCATTGGAAGTGTGCTTGCCGGTGTTTTACTTCTGCCTGGACTATCAATGTGTGCTGGTGCAGTGAAGCGAAAGACGCAGCGATACAATCCCAAATCTGCCGGTGTAAGCTCCACAATGCTTATTTTTGCAGTGATTGGTGCTTTTGCGCCTACAATATTCTATCAGATCTATGGCACGTATGAGCTTCGATGTGCTCCTTGCAATGGCGCCATTGATACGTCATGTCAAAGATGCCAAATGTACCAGGTGCCATTGGAGAATGACGCATTGTATAGCTCTATGATCCAGCCTTTCTCGAACATGTGCGCCATTCTGCTGTTTGTATCATATGTGATTGGGCTATGGTTTACACTGAGAACTCACGCTGCAATGATCTGGGCCATCCCCACATCATCCGAACTGGGTCCCGCACATATTCCTGTCACTATTGGCCAAACCACTACACCTGTAGCTTCTTCTTCTACTCATCAAGCACCAGGAGGAGCTAGTGGCGCTGTGCGAGAACATGTCATCATGTCTACTGTTGAACCGCAATCGTCGCTGAATACCTCTCAATTGCAAACTCCTGTGGATGAACGACATAATCGAAAGCATGTAACGATTGAGTTGCCAAAGGAAGAGCACGTCGAAAGCGGTGGCCACGATGCTCCAAATTGGAGCCGAACTAAGTCAACGATTATTTTGCTAGGAGCTACATGGCTGTATGCAATAATTGCCGAAATTCTCGTTGACACTGTGGATGTGGTACTGCAAAATGTTGCGATTGAAGAGAAGTTGGTCGGTATTACCATCTTTGCATTGGTGCCCAACACTACAGAGTTCTTGAACGCCATTTCGTTTGCTGTGCACGGCAACATTGCATTGAGTATGGAAATCGGTTCTGCATATGCGCTTCAGGTTTGTCTCTTGCAAATACCTGCGCTGGTTCTTTACTCCACTTGGGCGTTGCCAGGGTTGACTGGTGCTATTCATGATTACATGTTTACGCTAGTGTTCCCAAGATGGGATTTGTGCATGGTCATTTTCTGTGTATTCCTCTTCTCGTATATCTACGCTGAGGGCAAGAGTAATTACTTCAAGGGCTCCATTCTCATCCTGGCGTACCTTGTGGTGATGCTCGGCTTTTTCTTTGCCAATGAAGAGGACCTGGATGCGGGGATGGCATCTACTAGGATGATAATACAGGGCGCATTTTAATATTTCATAAGTCTCATTACTAACTGCGATGCATACATATCCCTTTTAAAACATTAATAAATCTATTATTTCACTTCTCAAGCTGCGTTGACCGGGGTTGGTTAGGTCTTGTTTGATATTTATCACAAGTTGTTAAGATCAATTTCATAAAGTGCTTATATATACAAATGTTAAAATATACAAATTCATTAATACCATGGTGTAGGCTGGTTCTTCTTCTTTTCCAGCTTCCTCTTATATGCAGCGCCTCTGGCTTCGAGGATGATCTCGTCCGCTCTAGAGATCGCCTCGTCGACTTCAGCCTTTCGAGCTTCCTTCGTTCGCTCACCCTTCGTCAGCTTGAACGACGTAGCACCTCTTGGAGGCGTCTTAGTCTCGCTCTTCTCCTCGTAGAATTTCTTGTTGTTTTGTAGCGTAGGCATCAAGTGCGCAATGCCATGGCGGTACGCCGCCTTGTATAGATCGCTCTGCCGCCTGAGCGAGAACTTGGGAGCGTTGTATCGCTTGCTGACCGGATGCCGGTTGGCCAAGAATGGATTAGCGTCTGCGGCATTCGTCCATGTCGGTTTGTCTGAGTAACTCGCAAACGGCGGTGGAGGGTATCGCCTGAAGAAGTTTTGCAGGTTTTCGGGCAACGTGTTGAAGTATGAGTTCTCCACCGACGGCTTGAGCAATTCCGCAGCCTGGATCACTTCGCTTGCTAGAAAGCGAGGCTTTTTCAGCGTCGCCAATGATAAGCTCGGTCGCATACTGTTAGCGGGATATGTATATGGGTTGCAATGTCGTTGGTGGTTTGAGTGAAATTTTCCAGCGCGCTACCCTCGAATTATATGGCGGAAAAAAAAATACCGCTGCAGGAATCGAAATGCCAACCTCACTCCATTTGAGACATTTTTCCTGTGGAAAATGACTCTTGATATAATGACTCGGGTATAAGTATCTCTGCATTCCTTCAAACGGACCCGAAATCCATATTTTCAGGTGAAAAATGAGGACTCAAATCCGACGAGCGTCGACATTGGTGAAAGATCTCGCTTCTTATTCCGTCACAACTTACGCCCGTCCAAACCTTCTTCTGACCAAGGGCAAAGGATCCAGCCTGTGGGACGAAGACGGCAAGGAGTATGTCGACTTTGCAGCAGGAATTGCCGTAACTGCCCTGGGCCATGCACACGAAGGCGTTTCGGAGATCATCGCCGAGCAGAGCAAACAGTTGATCCACGTTTCGAATCTGTACCATAATGAGTGGGCACTCAAGCTGTCACAACAGCTCGTGGAACGAACACTAGCCAGCGGCGCGTTTCCAACTGCTTCGAGGGCATTCATCGCCAATTCCGGTACCGAGGCAAATGAGGCAGCATTGAAGTTTGCTCGAAAAGTAGGGACAAGCCAAAATGCAGAAAAGATTGAGCTCGTTTCGTTCAACCGCGGGTTCCACGGACGAACTATGGGTGCGTTGAGCGTTACTGCAAATGAAAAATACCAAAAACCGTTCATGCCGCTTATTCCTGGAGTCAAGAATGGCGAGATTAACGATATCGAGGCCCTGGAGAGCTTGGTGACTGACAAGACATGTGGTGTAATAGTGGAGCCGATCCAGGGCGAGGGAGGAGTTCACGAATGCACACCAGAGTTTTTGCAAGCTCTTCGAAAACGGTGTGACCAGGTAGGTGCTGTCTTGATATTCGACGAGATCCAGTGTGGGTTGGGTCGAACTGGTGACTTGTGGGCACATGCCAAGGCTGGCGTGTCTCCAGACATTTTGACCATGGCGAAAGCCCTGGGCAACGGCTTCCCTATCAGTGCGACACTTATCAATGATAAAGTGGAGAACGTTCTTAAAGTAGGCGATCACGGTACTACATATGGTGGAAATCCTCTAGGGTGCCGTGTAGCAGACTACGTTCTAAGTCAAGTCTCTTCGCCACAGATTCTGGAAGGAGTTGAACACAAGCACAAGATATTCACAAACAAGTTCGACGAGCTGGCGAACAAGTATCCAGATCTGGTTTCGGGATTCCGAGGACGAGGTTTGCTGCTTGGGTTACAACTCACCCGTGATCCTACTCCTATTGTTCAAAAGGCCATGCAGAACGGGCTGGTGGTAATCACTTGCGGTATTAATACCATCCGGTTCGTGCCTGCGTTGAATATCCCAGACGACAAGATCCACCAGGGACTAAGCGTATTAGAAGATGCATTGAATATTTAGACTTATTAGATAATGGAGAGATTAGACTCTGGAGATGCAAGTTTGGTGTATAAAGTAGGGGTTTACCAGTTGGCACGGCTCGTAGACTTGAGTTTGGCCTTGAAACGATCTTGTCTTTGCGGTGCTTGAGACGGAGGAGGTGGCGGTGCTTCCCATGATCTTGCAGGCTTGGAATATGCTGGTTGGTATTGCTGCTGCTGTTGTTGTTGTTGCTGTTGACTATGTTCGTTCAGTCGTTGCTCTCGTCGCTTGTAGATATCTTGCAAAGCATTACCACCACGTTGAGAAGCCTGGGAGTGGATCGAAGAGGAGCTTCTGCTATTCTGTGCATACGTGGGACGAGCATACGCATTCCCGTATGGTTGCTGCTGCTGTTGTTGTGACCTGTCATCGAGCCACGGAGGCATTTGGCCGTCCCTATGATGGTAGAAGTTGACTAGAGCTTTGTGTACAACAGTATCGTGCTCCGTATCGCCGTCCTGTTCTCCAGAATTAATAGACAGGTTCGAAAGTGCAGTCGAAGCGCTGTCGTACTGGTTTCTTATCCGATGCCACAACCCCTGTTTCTCCGTCATTATATTTGTGAATGTGTCGTCCTAAGGTGGTGTGTGCCTGAATGTGTGGAGAGACACAGCTATATTGACAGTCTCACGCGCGCGGTTTCGATATTCGGTTTTGACATTTTGATTTTCCACCAGCATGTCGGCGGCGACGAGGCAGTACGCGGAGGAGCGAGGCCGTGTCAACACCTCAGCGACTGTTCATGGTGTGAACCCGGCGTTTCTTATTGAGAAGATTGTGCGTGAGAGAATTCTCGAGTCTAGCTACTACGCCGAGCAGTGCTTCGGGCTTGATGCTGCTACACTTTGCGATAGAGCGGCCGATCTCAAATACATTGGAGGCAGCTACGGTGCGACGCTTCGAGCCTCGCCGTTCTTGTGTCTGGTTTTTAAACTAATTGAGCTGCAGCCAGACGAAGAGATTGTGCAGGAGTATTTGAACCAGAAAGATTTCAAGTACTTGACCGCGGTGGCCTGCTTTTATGTCCGGCTATTCTATTCGCCAGAGAAGGTGTTCACAATGCTAGAGCCGCTGCTGAATGACTATCGAAAGCTTAGATGGAGGCATCGCGATTCGGTGAATGTATCTCATATGGATGAATTTGTGGATAGTCTGTTGACTGAGACGCGAGTGTGCGACACTACCTTGCCACAGATGCCTGACCGTGTGGTTTTGGAGGACCAAGAACTGCTTGAACCGAGGGAAAGCGCAATTGCCAGCGAACTAGAAGATAGCGATGACGACTAGTAGCAATTTTTTGTTTTGAGCTACAGTACGGTAACAACAACGTTGGTGTACACAACGCACTCCATTCACCGACCTCTAAGAGAATTCCACGAGACGCATGCCTTCACGTGTACTCGTTGGAAAATCGGCTTGGCCAGTGGCACTGAGAGACGTATGCTTATTCCAAGCCTGAGGTACACCACGAGTTTGGAGATCTGCCGGTACGCTCGTCTGGGTGCAACAACATGGCGCGGTCGAGAGTTTCTCTGAGCAAAACACAAGGGCAATTGCTTGTAAATTATGACGTCTTTGGTACCTTTGGTACTACTGATAGTGTTCTTTCATCCATGCCGTCGATTCGTCTAGTCTCTTATACCAATGTAAGACAACATGCATTTCTATAGGTACGGCTCAGATAGAGCGTGAAATATCCCGTAACTCATCATGCACGAATGTAATTTTTCAATCTACGATCTATATATTCTCTTGTTTTGACAGATCTCAAACAGCGAAGATCTTCACATATTGGTGTCTTCCGCAAGCCTTGACATCTCCGGCGCCATGTTCAGGGACTGCATTACCTGAACTGCGGTATTCACTTTTCCACACACGTCATGCCTTGAAAGTTATCCAGTATTGTAAGTAAAGTGCTTTCTAGCCACACTGAAAAGTGTTTTGGAAACGTTATCAGAGCAATGTCTTGTTCAAGGTTTTCGTATTCAGTACCGCCATCGATAATCGTCGACAAGGAAGACTTCAAATCAAGGTAGAAGAGATAGCACTAACCAATCAACTGGACTCATGGAAAATATTTTATAGTCAACCCTGCATAGCACCGTACCTTGTTATCAGCTTCCGTAAGTGCTGACACACCGATGGCAGGAGCCATACCGGTATTCAAGCCAAAAGATCAACCACGAACCACGGGCCCGCTCTCTCATAGCCGGTGAAATGGGTGTAAAGGCCGTATATGGAGCGAACCATGTAAGGTACCAGGTACGCAGGTTGGCCTCATAAGTCTCTACCGCGTCCACGGCGAGCTGCTCTAAAACATGGCCGGTTTGCAATTCCAACCACTCCTTTTAGTTGAAGATAGATGATGCAATTAGCTGTCAACACAGGAGATATAAAAGGGCAGTGGATTCTCGATATTTTCATAGTTCTTCAGTCTTCCAACTCATTCAGATTCAACTCCACCAAGTCCTAATACCCGGCCACTAACACAGCTATGAAGTTCGCAATTGTTCTTTCCCTTGCATCTCTTGCTCTTGCTGCTCCAGCTCAACCTCTATCTACCGGATCTGTCAATGCCGTCAACTCTACATTTGTGACTAACAGCACTTCAACCTTTGCTACCAACTCTACATTCGCTACCAATACCACAGCCAAGTACGTGCCTAAAAACATTGAAGACGAGAGCGACAACACTTCCAAGTCATGGTTCAAATTCTTTTAATCGTTGTACATTTCTTTTTACGGTATTTCAATCATCTTAATCTAATCATTTCATATTTTACAACTTTTCACCCTGTATTGCCATGTCTTGTACAATGCGACGACGAATCAAGAATTAAAGATAAGAAACTGATAGTTGTTTTTTCAAATAAATACTACAAATATTCTAAGAAATAGTCTTCTCCTTGAGCTCAATGCCGTACTGCTCCTTCAAGTCCTTGAGCAATGGGTAAGCAAACTCTGGAGTGACTGGGGCGTGAATACCTGGTCGCTTGATGGTGCCATTGAAGATCTGCTTGACTGCAACAGCGCATGGAACACCGACAAGCTCAGCCATAGCAGAGTAGCCATTTGGATCACCGTTCTTGCACAGAGTGGAGGTTCGCACCTCGGTGGTGCCATCAGCCCACTCAATGCCAAACTTGTGCTGCAACATGACCAAATCCTTCTCGCCCTTCTCGAACTGCATCTTCTGCTCCAAAGTGGCGCACAAGGTGTCCAATGCGTTGCCTCGTGGAGTAGTCTTGATGTCAGAGAACAGGTCGAGCCACTGGAAGCCACCCAAGATTCGCTCCTTGTCAGCCTCGTCCTTGAAAGTGGCCTTGGCAGAGATGGCTGCAATCAAGTCCTTCTTATCGGAGGACTTGGCGCCAACAAGCTGCTTCAAAGCATCCTTCCAAGCAATTGGGGTCTTGAAAAACTCCTTCTCCTCGTCAGACAAGAAGCCCAAGTCGACGAGAACCTTGATGAATTCTGGGAATCCCTGGAATCGAAGAGTACCTCGAACCAAATTCTGGGCCTCTGGAATGTCATATCGCTCTCGGTATGGAGTAGAGTCTCGGTTTGGATAGCACACAAACGAGTAACCTGGGTAAATGAAGTATGGCTTGGCCTCCTTCATCAAACCCTCACCGGTGACCTCCTTGATCTTGCCGTCCTGGTAGAACTTGGCAGCGTTTCGCAATGCGAGCAAGACACCTCGGGAGGACCACGAGAACTTGTAACCCAACGGGTTGTCCGAGTCCTCTGGCGCTGGAAGACCGCCACAGTACGACAAAAAGGTGACAATCTTGCCGCCCTTCTGGTGCACTTCGTCAATGGTCTTGACAGCGTACAAGTGGTCGATACCTGGGTCCAAACCAATCTCGTTCATCACAATGATGCCAGCATCCTTGGCCTGCTGCTCGAGCTCGGCCATTTGAGGGTTGATGTACGAGGTGGTGACAACGTGCTTCTTGTTTCGAATAGCAGACTTGATCACATCGGCGTGGTATGTGTATGGAATCAACGAAATGACCAAGTCGTGCTGGCTGACAGCAGCGTCCAATGCCTTTGCGTCGCTAACGTCGACTGAGACGGCTGCAGCTCGGGTACCAGCGAGCTGCTTGGCCTTTTCGAGGGTTCGGCAGGCGACAGTGACCTCAATGTCCTTGTCGTCAGAGAGAACGTCGACAGTTGGCTTAGCCACGAAGCCGGATCCGAGAAGAAGAACCTTTTGAACCATTGCTTATTTTTTTTTGTAAAAGAAGCTGATGTCCAAACACTAGATTCCACTAATACAAAGAGTCAGCGTACAGTGAATTTTCCATGCTGTGATTTACACGCGCGCGCAGCCCCGATGTCGGGGTCCTGTAATGATGTCACCAGATGCTGGGATTTTCTGTGTGTACGAAACGAAAGGAAGAATTGAACAAAATGTTGCAGCTTTTAGAAGTTTTACCGTTACGGTATTTGGATATTATTACCGTAGCGGTATCCCGGTACGTTTCCGTGTCCGTGAAGATCCGAACGTCGAGTGCCTGAGCTGGGACGCCACAAGTGGTGCGGCGATCCTACAGTTGTGCTTTTTTTCCAAGTATAAAAGCAGCTACGAAAATTAGTTCGATGGAACCATCACTGAGCAGTATATCATGTTCGGGTTGTTGTATGACAGAGCGCAATACGTTGTATACCAGAGTCAATATCTCGGGCCGCAAACACCCATTCTGGCAAACATCCGAGATTAGAATTACTTAATGGGGACAAATAAGATCAATTCTGAATGTTCATAAGTATCTTTGCAGTAAATCGCGTAAAAATATCGTCGCCAACTACTCAATGTAAGAATGCTTGCTTACCATCGTCGAGAAGGATTCTCGCCTCATCGCAGCAAAGACTCGAAATATTAACAAAGGCAAGTCGTAAAATGCGTATATTAAATAAAGATAAAATAAGTTATAACAATGACAACTTCCATACGGCCATTATACACCGCGTCGCGATCCTCGAGCCCTTCTGCCTCCAGCTCGTCCACGTGGAGCACCACCCCGGCCTGGTCGCTCCCTTGTAAGACCTCTATTCTTGATCTTTGGAGCGTCGTCAATAAGTAACGTATCTAGAGGCAGCGAGTCTGGCAGGATGTAGAATCGAATGTTGTTACCACGAATGTTGATATAGTCCAGTGCCACAGGATCCCGTTCCTTTATCGTCATCTTAACGCCTCTTAGAGTTGTGTTCATGTTAGGAGATACCGACACCACTGTCCCTTGTACAATTGTTCCTATGTTGTCTGAATTAGTATGCTGTTGTGTGTTTGAGGCGTGGCGGATAATACGTACCATTCTTCAACTCGATCTGTACCGTCTCCGAGTTCAGCTTCATCAAAAACCTGCATTACAGTTAGCACCCATCTCGCATAACCTAACACGACGTACCTGACGAGCTTCATTTTTATGTTGAGTGGCTGATTCCGCCTTGTCTATTGCGCTTTCGAGTGTGTTGAAGCGGTGATGTTGGAAAATTTCGAAGTGTTCCCAAATCTGAGACTCTGTGTGGGCAGAACCGTGAAAAAGCGCTGCTTGGAAACCGAACTTGAATTTCTCTCGAATATCCACAAGCAATGGTGCAAATTCAGCTCAAAAATAAGGGCAAGCGTATTGCAAAGCTCCCTAAGGAGATTGAATTCTCTGGATCCGAGTCTGTCGGTGCGCTCAAGAAGCAGTTGTCACGAGCCACCGGTCTGAACGTTAACCGAATCCGCCTCACAATTGCTCAGGAGGATGGTAAGAAGAAGGATATCGCATTGCGGGACAGCGATGATGTCGGCGACTACTTTTCCACCGAGGATAATGTGTTCATCTCTGTCAAGGACCTGGGCCCCCAGCTCGGGTGGCGGATGGTTTATTTGATTGAGTACTTTGGCCCACTTTTCATCCACCCATTTTTCTACTATTCGCAGAAGCTAGTCTATGGCCGAGAGTTTGAGCATACCAAGGCACAGCAGTTGGCCTATGCCATGGCCCTGCTTCACTTTGCCAAGCGAGAATTCGAGACGGCGTTCATCCACCACTTCTCGATGGACACCATGCCAGCATTCAACTTGATCAAGAACTGCGCACACTACTGGTTCTTGTCTGGCGTCCTGCTTGCTGGTTTCTGCTATGCCCCACAGTCCAGCAACTTGCTCTTCAAGCAGGACTTTGTGCCATTGAGTGACACGGCATTGTACGCGCTTTCGCTGTTCTGGGTGTTTGCCGAGGTGTCCAACGGCATCGTCCACTTGAAGCTCGCGTCGCTTCGAAACGACGGCTCCCGAGAGCGAAAGATTCCAACTGGTTACGGCTTCACTTTGGTTTCTTACCCAAACTACTTTTTTGAAACTCTAAGCTGGGTCGCATACGCGCTTATTATTCAGAATTGGTCCGCTTGGGTGTTCATGGCCGCCGGTACTGGCCAGATGATCATTTGGGCCATCAAGAAGCACCAGCGATATCGAAAGGAGTTCCCCAACTATCCAAAGAGTCGAAAGGCGATTTTCCCATTCATTCTTTAAATATCGAGCGATATATATACTGGTAGTCTAATGGCTAGACTAAATTGAGAGGTCAAAATGAAAGGAGTGTGTTAATAAAAATCAACTAATAATATAAAGATTCCTACAGAAAAAAACGGAATAAATGTCTAATAATACTTTGGCGTACCTGGGGTTCGAGGAGTTGGAGGAGCTGATTCTCTAGCAATCTTTTCCTTAGCTTCCTTCTCCTTTTCCCGGATGGCGGCCTTGACAAATGCAACCTTCAACGCTTCACCAATATAGTTGACGCAGTTCTGGCCTTCTGTAGTGTGATCCTTGAGGTGCAAGAACCAGTGGGGAGCTCCCTCATAGACTTTAAAGTCGACGTCGACGCCGGCATCACGCAGTTTGCAGGCATAGATTTCGGCGTCCACCTGCAGCAGGTCTGCACCTGCGGCGATGACCAATGTCTGGGGTTGAGACTTGAGCATATCCTCGCTATGCAAAAGTGGGCTGGCTCGTGGATCGTGTCTGAACGTTTCATCTGGAACATAATTGTCGATAAACCAATTGAGGGTCTCGGTATCCAAGCTTGGCGAATCCTTGTGCTTCAAAAACTTTGGGTGCTGCTCTTCGGGGCCCTTCTTTCGCATGTCCAACAGAGGTACCACCAAAACCTGGAACACTGGCTCAGGAATTCGATTGTCCCTTCCATGTTCTTTATTGTATACTTGCACAAAGTGCGTAACGACTGCGGCCAGTCCGCCTCCTGCCGAGATACCCGCAAGCGCAATTCTTCGTGGGTTGACATCAAGCACCTCCGCATTGTCAACAATCCACTTGTAAGCATGGCAGGCATCATCCACAGCAGCCGGGAACGGGTTTTCGGGAGCTAGTCGGTAGTCTATCGCGATGACGGCGCATTGGGCCTCGTTGGCCCAGTTGGCAAGGTCGCTGAGATTGCTCTTTCGACTGCCTGCAAGAAAGCCTCCAGAGTGGAGATGCAACAACACAGGCCAACCATCCTCCGGTAGCGTTCCTCTAGGCGTAACCATGGTCACTGGGATCTTGCCGGATTGTGTATCCAGAGCCAGGTCCTTGACTTTAGCTGGAATCTGTGTGAGGTCGATTGGCTTGTTGAACGCTGCAAGGGCCTTGCGGGTGCCTTCGACACCCAAGCTGGCGTATGTCGGCTTGCCCGCCAATTGTGCGTTGTGGAACTCAATGTACTGTGGGTCAAGACCGGTGTCTGCCTTAGGATCGATAGCTGCGATGGTGGCGGACATGATTATACAAGGAAAGTGTGTGGCAAAATACAGACAAAAAAAGTGGATGAGGAGAAGAGAGATGTTTGGATGAATGAGAGTAAAAACTACGCACACCCACACACAAAGAAAAGCTGAGAGGGGTCTCTGCCCTCCCGGCAGTGTGGGCTTAATTATATGTTCCGGTGTACGGAAGGGTAAACGAGAGCGTTCGGTATGAGACGCTTCGCATGATTACATCATTGGTTGCTGCTGCCCGTACGGCTTGTTGATTGTTGATTGTGCTGCTGCTGCAGTCAGCCGCCCATTTTTGCGCCTGATACTGCACCATCTGAGATGTACAAAATCCCCACAAATTCTATTGGAGTGTTTATTTTGCTATGAGCAACATCCAGTTAATGGCCATCTCATAAACTGTTTTCCGAGCCAGCAATTGTCTCTTTGAGGTCTTGCCGACGCCTGCGGGCGAAGAGACATAAAATAAATTGAAAAGTCCCGTGACTTGGGCAGCTTTCCCTTTTGTGTGCGGCTCAGTAGCTGCTGCGTGGGACTAATTAGGAAAGTGTTTCCATTGGTGGGTTTTGTGCCCCTCTATTTGTGTTCTCATCAATGCCAAGCTTTATTCGGGCTTTTGGATCTGGAAACTTCCGGATGGAAGGTTTCTATCATATGCGGTAGATCTGGACGGTCGGTGAGTCGGCTGTTTGATGACCCGCTTGCCTGTGTCGCCGGATCTGGACGGATCTAGTTCTAAGGCGCTGAATGTGTACTTGTCAAGTTGCTGTAATTGTGACCTTTATGGGCGTGGCGGCTGGTAGATATGTTAAAAGAGTTTTCCGTGACATTCCGGGTTGTACCTTCTATGAAGCTGCTGTCAACAGGCGTCTGGTTCAATGCGAGAATGCCTAGCTGCGTCGCACAAGCCGTATCGGTATCATATAATTTGATCGAGGTGATTCAATATTAGATTTCTGGAAGCAATGTGAGTTTGACTCTGACAGCCGCATTAGGAACGTTGAGTCAATAAGACCTGGAACTGAACTTTAACTAGATCTGCGTCATTGGCATCAGCGACAAAGTGCTGTTTTCCTGATGTCAAGTTTCAGTATGCTCTCTCGTATGTCGGCGTAACAGCTTCATAAAGTGTTAGTCTATGCGAGCCTGATATCTATATTCAGTACTTCAGAAGACCACACGGCCTTTGAGATTTGGTGCAAGGTTAAAGTTAACGTCCTGACGTTCCTGTACAAGCTTATTGGACCTTTTGTATGTAAGTGCGGTTTCTACCAGTATATAGCAATGAGTTTAGGACGACGGTATATAGTATTACAGAAATCTGGAAATTAGATCATTAGACTGATGAATTGTCACCAATAATGCAAAGTATGAGCGTAAGTATGAGCTGCCCTTCCGGTAGCATCACACAAGTAGTCTCGAAAAGTTCGTCATGAATAACTCTCGAATATACAGTCGCTTACAGGTCGCCGTGAACACAATGGTATCAATTTTCCGTGGTCACTTCAACCTACGCTGAACATAAAGGACCATCCAGGGAATCGAGAGCTTTGCCATCCGGACTTTGAACAATCTCTATGATCGCGCCGGTCGTCTGACAGGGCCGTACGGGTCCAAGCCTACTGAGCCTCTACAACCCCGTATAAAATTCTTGGGCCTTTGCCGCTTCGATTTCAAAGCCAATGCCGTGCACCATCTGTGTGATGACCAACATGTTGCCGTGCTCTGAAGCCGTGCCTTTTGTTGAATCGACTTACAAACTTTCCTACTCTCCACACTTTGCTTGAACAAATAAGATCGATATTGATGTTCATAAGACTCAAATATCTTCAAAATTTATATTCGACTCCAGTATTAGCATTACGTCGCCCTCGAAGCCAAGCTTTCACACACGGCGCCGAGAGCCGTACCTCCATCATGCCATGCAAGGTGCATGGACCTGTACCTTATTTTCACGGCCTACCCGAAGGGGAAAATCACAGTATAGTTCATACGGCGGTTTCGTACCAATCGCCTTCTACACTTCTGCCTAACGTTTGCTCTAAGAATTCCATTGACATGGAGTAAGCGACAACTTATTGGCGCAATTGCTCTTAGCGCTGCGGCTCCCCAGGGTGCGGCTACCACAAAAAACTGAGGGGCGCCATAAGGTTCGCCGGCCATCAAGCGAACTCCATGATCAAAGGCCGTTTGAAACCACAGGAATCAAAAAGCTCAAAAGCACTAAGCGGCTGGAACAGCTCACACCGTTAAGTAGTGATCAGCAACGGCACTGGACATGCACACCGCCACACAGCCACAAGCCTACCGCTGTGCCGTATGTACAACTCGACGTACGGCTCATATATGGTACAAATACGAACCACAAACTTGTACAAATACCCAGACTCCTGTCGCCACTTTACTCTTCCGGCATACACCACGCAGCACAATTAAATGCCTCTTGTACGGCTGAACTCACACTTTCAATTTTACGGGTACAAATACACACGTACAACCCACATCACCCTGACTCACCCGCACGGCTTTCGTATGTTTCGGTTTGGATATTCTGGCGTACAGTGAAAAATGCCTCAATGGAGTACTTATAAACTAGTACTAATCCCTGGCGCTTAACATTTCGAGGTTCGACCATGAAAGAGAGAGAGAAAGTACGAAAAGACTAATAATTTCCAGAAAAGAGATTTCATTAAAACTATGTCGACAAAACATGATAAAAAATAAACTATTCAACGACAGAATGACAAAAAGAAAGAAGACGCAACAAGTTTAGTGGAATGAGCCGATTGGAGGTCCGAAGGTGGTGTTTGGAGCCAAGACATCCAACACTGGACCAGCGGCATCGAGGCCGACGTACGACACATTGTTACCCCACCAGTTGACATTCACTGGATTGTATTCGACAGCGAAGAAGATGATCAAAGCCGAGAAGGCAATGGCACCGTCGAGCGAAGCGGTAAGCACATAAGTGTACTTCTCCCACCAGGCAGTGTATCGTCGCTTGATGTAGTACATGAAGGCCCAGTTGGCGTAAAGACCTGGAGTCATGTACGACAAGTTGGTTGGAGCATATGAGAGGAAACCGTTGCAGATAACAGTTGGGTGAACGTTCTTGAACCAATCAACGAGCTTGAACAAAGTCTTGTCAAGAACGCTGAAAGTGCTCTCAGAGTATCGAGTCTTGGCGTATTCTCGGTATCGTGGACCGCCTCGCTGAACAGCCAAGAAGAACACAGCAACCAATGTACCGATCAAGAAGCACCACTTGAGCTCTGGGTAAAGCTGCGAGAACACTCGCTTTGGTCCGATGGTACCCCACATGACGGCAGAAGCATAGTACACAACGGAACCATTCTCACAGTTGAACTTGGACTTTTGATCTGGTGTACACAAGCCCTTGATGTTGGAGAACTGCCAGTCCATGACACCAATGCAGACGAAGCAAGTGAGGATAGTGGAGATGAGCTGACCTCGGAACAATGCTCGTGGTGGAACCTTGGCGTAATGGGCCATCTTCTGATCAGTGATATAGTTGTCAGCCTGACCGGAAATGTTGTAACCATAAGCCTTGGCGAACATGAGAGCCTGAGCATTACCTGGAAGCGCGTAACCAATGACCAATTCGGTAACGACGTTCAAACCCTCAGTGATACTCGTGACAGAGGCAACTGTGGTCATTGGAATGACCCAAATAGCGTTCAAGCCAATAACGAAGAACACGACCCAAACTGGAGTGCTGATTGGGTAAACAGTGACGCAAATGATGGCAAACACAAACGAGATTAAGAAGACCACCAAGAACCACCAATCTGGAGCCTCTGGGTACTGCTGCATCATGACAGAGTGAGCATCATTGTAACCTTGGTAAGCAGATGGTCGAGCTGGAAGCTCCTCGTTGTAAGCAGCGCTGAGCTTCTCACGGTTGAATGTCAACAAAGCGCCGGTGATCTTGGCGGATCGTGCAAGACCATACTTGACATCGAAGACCAAATCATCCTTGAAGCTGACAAAAGCGTCTCGGATCAATCCCCAACTGTCAAGAGTGGAGTAAATGAAGTTGAGGGGATAGAAGGCAAAGAAAGCACCGTACACAACCAAGTTGGCTGCGGAGTAGAATGGTGGCGAGTAGTTCTTGTACAGGTTCTCATCGAGCTGACTGTTGGCATTGATCACTTGGGTCACATCGTATGGAGTACCGTCGTTGGCATAAATGTCCGAAGTGTTGATTGGCAAGTAGTTGGTCCACTTCTTTCGGCCGTACCAGACGCCCAAGATGACGAAGCCAGCAAAGACGGCACCGATGTACTGCTGAGCATAGGCGAAGGTTGGAGTGTACAATGGACCCATGTAACTGATGATAAGCCAATCAAAAGTAACAATTGGGTTGAAGCCAAGACCGCCGATGGAACCGGTGACAGCAGCCAAGTTGGTGTTGTTTGGAGCGATCCAGCTCATCCAGTTGAAGTACGAGAGAGCCTGGAACAAGTAACCTGGGATCCAGTAGTAGAAGAACATACCGATGAAGCACACAAAGAAGAACTTGTAACGGGTGATGGTCCAGCCATTGATGCTCTCGTTGCCTCGTTCTGGAACCAACAGGGCTCGGGAAAGAGCCAAAGTTGGAAGCAAAGATGGCCACATGGCCTTGGCTGGATAAACCACGAATCGTCGCAACAAACCAGCAAAACCAAAACCCATGCACTGGTTAGACAATGTCAAGAGAATCTCATAGCCAAAGCTGACATTGGATTCGTTGAAGAAGACTGGCAGCTTTTGGACCTGGAAGTTCCAGTACACATAAACGGTACTGATGGCAACGTCGAAAGTGATAGTGGCAAACATTTGTTCCTTGTATGTCCAAGGGCCTGGGTTGATGGTGTGTCGGACGCCCTTGATGTTGAACCCCCAGTCAGGGAGGACACAGGCCAAGAACAAACCACAAGGATAAAGCAGAATCTGGATGATGGAAGAGGACAAACTGATGGACGGGAATCGAGGGTTGAAGAAGGTGTTCACACCCATACCAATGACGGCCCAACCGACACCGAGAAGATAGGCTCGGAATGTCTCGACTGGAATAGTAGGGTCGTCGAATGGGTCGGCAATGGATCGTACTTCTGGGTAAGGCGAGTGGTACTTGATGATGGCAGCCTCAGCTCGGACATCGAAGTCCCATTCATCCTCTGGCATATCTGCTTCCTTGTGACCCTTGAGAAGCTTATCAATCTTGATTCGGGTCTCCTCTGGGAAGTTTCGGTCATCAGAGTGGTACTCCTGAGCGACCTGGAGGATTTCCAAACTCTCCTCGACTGTGATGGCAATAATCTTGTCGTAAATGTACTCAATGTCGGCTCGAGGAGCAATTTGGTCCTTCTCGGCCTTGGCACCAAGTTTGTGGGCAATGTTCTCACGCTGTTCCTCCGACAGGTCATTGAGGTTGGTGGGAACCTCAGTCACCACTGGAGACTCATAGATCTCCTTCTTCTCATCGACTACCTCGGTCATGATGGATGATAGAGAGAGAGAAAAGACTTTTGGATAATTTCAAAGATCAAGAGAGAAAAGAGAGATAGAGGCGAGCGGGGGAGGATATATATAATAGGGCGGCGATACGGTGTTCCCCTAATCTCTCTTTTTCTCTTCTCGCTTTCATTCATCACCAATTGTATGCAATCCCATATAGAAACTGCGGGTGACCCGCAGAGAGAAGCCGTACGGCTTCGAAAAGGACCGGAAACCACCGTATACGCTTGCGTACGTGCGTTAGAGGAGAACCATGATTTATCGATACCGATAAGCACGCAATGGCGGTCGATACATGCAATCAGCATTCTGCATTCAACTTAAGCTACGAACAGATCGCTGGAGCAGGGCGACAAGAGAGTGAATGAATGCCGTGCGCCTGCAAGTTGAGGAGGGCCACATGCGTACGGCGTTCCAAAGACGTTACCATCGCTGCATAATTTTCCACTTCAAATGCGCGATCAGATAGCTTTCTGGGCGGAAACCACCGCTGATCTTGTCTAGACCTTTCTCATTTCACAAGATGATAGGAGCTTGGGGATTATTTTTTACAGATTTCTACTTCTTGAGACTACAATGCCGGAGGTTGTTGCTGTGTGTGGCTTGACCATAGCGCAATTCTCCAGGCCCGTGTGGTCATCACCATAGTAAAGGAGCGAGGTCTACTTTAGTGTGCAGCCCCCCGTAATTTTGTTTTCCTTTCAAAAGACATGCCCCGCTCTTGATTATTCTTGATAACAAAATTCCGTTCTTATATGGAAATTATCGTTGGAAATTAATGGTAATCAGATGGAGGGGTTGAGCAAAAATGAGACTGTGATCTGTGGTCTCACTGCCGTGGCCGTGCGGCGCCAATCAGAAAATCTGAGACCACAGATATCACAGCGGCAGATTACGCATGCTGTAGCTAAAAATGCGTTTCGCATAAGGCACGGCGAAATGGTGAAATATAGAGATGCGTGGGAAAAAGTCTTGGCTCTATGCTATCAGATAACCAGCTGCTTATTTTCACGTACAAGTTTATACTCTCGTATAAAAGCAAAAGAAAAAATCTGACACTTTAATTTCGAAACATCACCCCTGTGTGGTAGATTGGCGATAAGGTAAGAGAACCCCCACTACCGGAAAAGTGAAAGGACGAGTTACTTATCCGCTACAAATGTATGTAGTTAAATTGATGTATCTGATAATAAGGGGATGAGGAGAGGGTATGGTCGGCCAGGTCGGAAGCGGTTGTGGTGTGGAAACATGGGACGGCTCATGCATCAAGCATGGATGGTGCACCTCACAAGCGTCAGGAACGCACAATTCTTGTGCCGTGCCAACGTAGTCGTGTTGAGAATACCAACCACGCACATCGCGGAGTAAAAAGCGCTTAAGTTTCCCGGTTCTCTCTTATCAATATCATTAGAACGGGTAAAAGAAGTTCAAGTTCTAACCAAAAATATATCAAGATTGCAAAAAGAGAGTCTAGTCTAATCTATCTCTTGCAAGATAACATAATAACAAAATAACAAATAACAATAAATTAATACAGAGAATCACAGCTTGTCCTCTGGCTTCACTGCATGTGATGCAGTAAGCTGAACGTCCTCACCGTAGTCCAGTTCGGCAATCTCGAGCGCCAGGTCAAGAGCCCGCTCCTCAAATCGCAACGTACTGTCGTTTTGCGGAACTGGGAAGATCTTGGCAAACACATAGTAGCTGAGCGCACCAGTAGTGATAGACATGAGCCAGCCCATATCGTAAAGATATGCAGCACCCGGTGCAAGCGTAGGCTTGGTAGGATTCGCCAAGGCGTCCACAAACCCAGGGAACGGAAGTGCAAAGCCGACGATGAACGCAGCAATCGCCCGCAAATTGATGCCCTTCCAGTAATGATATGCCGCATCAGGATTGAACGTATACATGGACGCAATGTCCAGATTGCCCCTGCGAATTAGAAAGTAGTCAATGCACATGATTCCGACTACCGAACCTTGGAAGATGGAGTAGCCGCCCAAAAAGTTCAAAAACGTGGTGGCCGAAGTCAGAATCCTCCATGGCACAATTGCAAACGCAATCAGCAAACACAAAAGCTGCCCACGGACAATGTTGATATACTTTGGACAAAGACAGGTAACATCCGCTGCGAACGGAATGATGTTACAAGCAACTGAAGTGCCCAACGTCGCAAATGCAAACGCCAACGCTGCGAAAAACACACCAGCTCGCGAATTGGCATCGTAAGTATGGTCAAGAATCGCATTGAGCATATCATATGGATTCCAGAATAGCTCGCCCCAGTGCTCCTTCAACGCAGCAGTGGTGAGGATACCAAATGTCGCACAGATGGTTTGGGCCAATGGAAGTCCAAGCAACTGTGCAACGACTTGTGAACGAGGGGTGGCTGCGTATCGGGCAAGATCCGGAATCGTCACAATCAATGCGGAAGTTGCTCCAAACACAGCATTCATCTGGCCCAGCACTGCAAATGCAAACATGGTAGTCGACTTTCCTCGAAGCGTGGTATCTACCAAAATGCCCGTGGAAATGCCTCCATTGAGCTTTGCAGCCCAAGCGACAATACCAATACCGGCAAGCGGAAGAGCAAAGGACTTGACAGTGAACAAGTGTCGCAGCTTGTAAGTGTGCAACAGAAGCACCGGCGCAGTCAAACACAATGCAAAGAGGAATCCCAGCAACGTTTGCAAATCGATATTCTGAGATGCTGGAATAGTGTTGTGTAGTTTCCACCAGCCAGGGAATATGCATCGAAGCATGATGGAAATGAACTGGCCCTCAAAGTACAGCTGGACGCCACCCCAGATTATACCAAGAATGGCTCGAAGTACCACAAAGAAATAGTGAGCATAGATACCAAAAGTCGCTCGAGCCAATGCTGGATATCCGACGTGATACATCGAAGCTGCCCGCGAGTTGACCACACATGCAAATGCAAGAATCAAGTTGGAAAAGAAGACCAGTAAAACAGCCTCCCAGACCCTCATGCCAATACCAATCATTGTCGACCCAAGCGTCCAAGTGGCAATAGCCCACGACTCTGAGAACCAATAGCAGAAAAATGCTACCCAGTTCCAGGTTCGACGCTCTGGCAAAGTCGGCAACAGATCCCTGTTCGTCAACGAATCAGCGTGTCCCTCCACCTCGAGCGACTTTTTGAAGTTTGACCACGACGAAAATGCAAACCGCAGCTTCTCCTTGCGAGTCAAAACCTCAGGCTCCTTGTACTCCATGATGAGGTTGTTTGAAGGTGAATCGTATGCTGCAGAGACTGGCCGATTTCGGTTTGGGGAGGCTTCGATGCCCGTGCTCTCGGAGGTGGAATCAAGCATCTCCTTCATGGCGACGACGTTATTATATATATGGGAAATTCACCACAGAGATATTGAACCGTCTATCGGGTTGGATCTGGAGTTTTGCGGTTGTGGAGGTGGTAGATCAAAATACCGATCGTGAGGGATGTCAAAAGAGGAGGCGTACAGAGTAGCTCTTATCCAAGGGAGACGGCTGTGTAGCGAACCAGAAAACGAGGCAAAACGGTATCTAGAGAGGAAAACAGCTGTTATATACCCTCCAGACGATCCACACAACACGAAGAGAAGCTATAGAAGAATCCCGGTAAGATTTTTCTTTTGTACTTCTTCGTGGTACCCACCCGTCTTAAGTGCGTGTCTGGGTGGAAAACCAAAAAGCGAGTCAGGGATCCTGCAGGTGCAAATTGTTCATGCAAGGCGCACCGTATCGCAGATATTTTGGTAACAAGATGCGCTTTTTCCACTATACTTCCCCGTCTGTGTAGTTAAATAAGATTCCTGAACCAACGGTACTAGCGTAAACTGACATGTCTAGCTAAAAATCTTTCACTATCTGTAGACTACCACGAAAGGCACCAGGGGCAGATTGGTTTTCTTGGAGGTTGGGGGAGGGCGGGGCGCTGGTCTCGAGAGAGTCCATGCGGATATGTTGGGCAACACTGATCTGCGACAGGTGTCATAAATTAGGGAGAAGGATCATCTTGGTACACTCCGCGACTTGTGCCCCCGAGAACATTGATCCGATCTTTTTCTTCGTACACACGGTGTTTCGCACTAGAAGGTCCAAAACCCATGGCACAACATGCTAAATGTGATGGTGGAGGTATTAGTGTCGATGTAGAAATTGTATGCTTAGGCGCTTGACATTTTTATTTTCACAGCCGCGCTCAGCGAAAGCGAATACGGCTCGCAGGGTTCTCTGCGCGTGTCTCAGGCGCGTTACCCGGTGCGCATCGTCATATCCCAGGGCAGCGGAAAAGCCGTCCGTGTTTGGCAAAATTCAGATGGATCAGACATGAAAAATTGAACAACGGTTGGGCAGGTACCGACATGAGAGGCGGAGGGTTTCTTCGTTTCATAGGGAGTTCTGCTTTCAACGGGCGGGGTGTTGATAAGAGTAATCCAGCCTCTGAGCCCTGCAATTGGTGCGCTGGGTGCTGCAGCCGGTAACTTGAATGCCACACCACAATAATTACTCCGGATTAACCGTCTACGCTTGGGTTAGAATTCTTCTCAGCTTCAACACAAGAGCTGTTCATTTGTGAAAAGCAAAGATTGGAAGCAAGAGATACGATAGTCCAATATCTGGAATCTGATCTGATTACAAAACGTCACTTGATCTCGATAGGTAGAAACAGCACATCTCGATCTAAATCGACCAACATTCCACAACGTACAGAACAGATTTTGTTTACCGCCTGCCTGGGAAATAACATAATCTAAAGATGTCTAGCCAGTTACACAAACCGTTTTTCAAGCTGGCCAAGCCTGCAACGCTTGGAGAGGCACCCCAGTATCGAGAGGAGGACAAGACATTGCATTTCGTGGATCCGTTGAACGACATCCCACAGCTGCACATCCTGCAATTGGACGATAACGGTGATCCCGCAGTTGAGCATCCATCGGATGGGAGTGTTCCTGTCAAGAACGGCTCTCGAGCCGGTCACCGTGTCTTGGACCTGGAAGACTCGGTCAGTGCCGCGTATTTCCAAACGAACGTCGCTGGTACCTATATCAGCTTGTACTACCAGGGAATTGCAGAATTGGATGAGCAAACAGGTAAATTGACAGTGGTTAAGGAACTCATTCCCACCGAAGACCGTTCCATCCGCCGAATGAACGATGCTGGCGTCGATCCTGCAGGTCGGTTTTGGGGTGCTGAAATCGACAAGTATGCAGCATCTCTAGGAGCCGGTAATATTCCGAGCGACTACAAGCCTATCGGTCGATTGTGGCGTTACGATCCAGATGGAACGTTGCAGGAGATGGACACGGGATATGTGTGTGGCAATGGATTTACATGGAGTCCAGACGCAAAGCTCATGTTTGTCAATGACTCTGTTGGACAACGGACATATTCCTACGATTTTGATCTTGAAACTGGTGCGATTTCTAATAGGAGATGTATCCGAGAGTACTTTGGATCGACCCATGAGCCAGATGGAATGGTCGCTGATGAGGAGGGGCATTTGTGGGCTGCAATCTATGGTGGATCAATGATCTTGGTGATGGATAAGGAAGGTAAGACTGTAAAGGAAGTCAAGACTACGGCCAGAAATATGACTTGTCCAGTATGGGGTGGTGCAAATTATACCACTCTTTATGCTACAAGCGCTTATCACGATGGGTCTGAGGACGGCGGCCACTTGTTCAAAATTGAAACGGGAGTGAAGGGTCTCAAGAAGGGCCGATACGGTGATCTTTGAATGTTTGTATGAATATTTGTATATATGTATTGAAACAATTCCTCGAATATCGCAAGAACGAGTCAATGGCGTAAACAGGTAAACCGCTGAGTAGTAAGAGTATAGAAAGAATCTTTTTTTGCATTTATTCCAAGGGATTCGATTTTCAGCCCCCAAAAGATTTAAATGCGGGTGCAGAGTCGAGACATCCATTTAAATGTAGTCGAGCATGCAATTAAATCGAATACAAACAGATTTAGATCGTCTAGCCCAAAGTTTATGCATACGAGTGGAATTCATTTATGGATTGTTTAATCACACAATATTCTCTACTCTGAATCAATCAGCATACTGAGGCACAAGTGCATAACGGTCTGATCTGCGATTTGGTATGAATTGATAGATCACTCTCAGCCCACAATCAGCTCCGCATAGCATATCCCGAATATGATGGAACTCATGATCAGCAATTATTATACTGTAACCCATCTCTACAAAATCATCGTTCAATGGCCTACCTACCTGTTTGGATGGCGGCCTTTGACTGGTGCGGCGCCATCAGCGCATTACGCGTCTTCATCAGGTGGGCCACTCAAAACTCAAAATAAACTTTTAAAACATGCCTGATCATAAAAAGGATACTCGCTCCTAAACAAATATTTGGTGATTACTTGGAATTTTCACATTGATGATATTGTGGCGACTAAGGCACCCAACAAATATTTCAAAGAACCTGAAACCTCCCATTGAGATACTACTGCAACTTTCCAGGCCAGAGGGCTCTTTCACTCCGCACAACGTAACACGAGTATGGACAGAGGATATGTCTCTGAGAACAGCGTAGAGCCGGATTTTTTAGAGCAGCTCTCTCAGGAGTTGGCTGCTCAAGACAACTTGGATCGCACCACTTTTGGCACCCTAGACGAACCGATCACTGTCAGCGACGACGACGATGATTCGGACATAGAGGTCATCGATATGGACGGGCAGGTGAAATCGAACATCAGATACTCCTCCGATACAGAAGGAGACGATATAGAAGAGCTCTTAGTCAAATCGCAGCCCAAGGACTTGGCGACAAGAAAGGTGTTTAGCGGGTTCCAATGCCCAGTGTGCATGGACAATCCAGATATAGTGATGGTCACCCCATGTGGGCATATGTACTGCAACGAATGTGGGCTAAGGGCGCTAAGTTCCACTTCCAAGGCTACAGATCGAAAAGGTGAATGTAGTGTTTGCCGAAGGTTGTTTGACTACCAACAGTTGCGATACCTAGAGATCAAGCTGAAACCAAAGACCGGGGGCTAGAACTCTCTACACCTCGACATATTCATCCTAATTGTGCCACCGACTTTCTGAAGGCTTCTAATAGAATTGCTGCCCGCCGGTTGATGAGCATTGGGCCGTTGTTGCTCGGTAGTTACGGCGAGCTGCATACTCGGCTGGCCCGTTGCAACTTTCGGTGCGGCCGAGGAGAACCCTTCTCTACAAACTACATGTATATTTTTGGCCAGCATCATTCTCAAGCTGCAACGTCTTCTCCATGAGCTATTTAAGACATCTGCTTTTAAAATAGGATGCGTTTGTCTTAAGCCATTGCATCGCATCCTCAAAGAAAATCTCGGAGGATTTACGGGGGGCCATGGTTGTAAACGGGCCGAGAATCGTGGTATCTCGTATTGATTTCATGTGCTTTTATTTCCCATAATAATTTCTTGATTTCCGGCGCACCGAATCAATTTATGGCGCACCGAATGTTTATATTTTTTTTATCTCGTGCAAACTATCAATTAAAGTTTAAGCTCTCGGTGCGGCTCGCACAGGGGGTTTTCCTTTTGGTCTGTACGGATATCCAATCCGATACTACTGTACGACGCAACACTTTTACTTCGACATGACCCGTATGCAGCAGCATGTACACTTGTATTCCGGTGATTGATCCGAGGATTTCAAAATTGTGGGCCATTTGCATTTCCTTCTAGTGGAAGATATTTTCGAAGAAACGTGTACCCACCCATCCTCCACTGTAAATACGCGCTATCTGATAAGTTCCATGTACCATCTATCGACGCCCCTGAAAAAAATACAGAAGAAAAAAAACCTTTTGATGCATTCAACAGCTCATCTCCTCCACCTTTACGCAGCGGAATATTATTAGCGTATGGACCTAAATTCGAGTCCCGCAGCGCATTTCACCCGTCGCCTGCGCAGGCCTGCGCTTTAAAGTTTTTTTCCCTCTTTGCGGCGACGACAATTCGGCTAATATGCCAGCGCCGCTCCAGTGGCTGCAACCGAGACGATGCAAATGACGACTTGCGGCATCTCCAATTGCGACCTGGTCGCTACGCTGTACAGTACTATACGTGATCCTTGCCTCACAGTTGTGTTTTTCCAGCCATTTGTCAGGCTGGTTGGCCAATTGGGAGCGAGGCGGAGAATGGCTCAGGGTCGTACCCAATGGTTTATGCTTATGCGGTACTAATTGAGGGGAGGAAGCAAAAAAGCCAATAATCCTTCCTGTGCATTAATTGTGTACGTTTTTTTGCTGCTGCGATGATTGATCGTCGATCTGAGCCGAGTATCTGATTTGCTGTACAACGCAGGCAGATTACAGCGTATTGTGGTAAATTGACATTGTGGGGCTCTAGAGATGAGTCTTGGCTGCTTGACAGGCTCTTGATCTAAGTCGTAACTTTTTGAATAGGCCATCACCATGCTTTGATACAAGTTCTGGAGTTTCTATGACATCAAAACCCGCCAAAGTCCACAGTACAAAATCTCTCCTTGAAGAGACTGAGACCTGGATGTCTCAAAAGCCACCTGCCAAACAAACAGGCTCAAGCAGCTGCAAGTACAGATCAGATCCTGCGAGTGTGAGTACAGTGTACCGACAGGCGAGATTTGCACTAAGACGCGGTCTATACGGCCCACGATTACGGGAAACAGGGTGCTCAGCTGGACAGGTGCGCAGGTGTGCGCAACCAAAATTTTTGGATTGACAAATAAAATTCCACCAACACATTCTGTTCTATTTAACCATACGTCGGAACAAATAAAACATGTGGCGCTGGTGGAAGTTTGTTCTTGTGTGCAGGGCTGCGTAGATAGGGACCCGTCAAAGCACTCCATTGTCTCATCCAGCTGTATTAGGCGCACGTATGAGAGAGCGAGCAAAAAAAAACTGCCGGCTTTAGCAGCTGAAGAAGAAAACTCAGTCCCCATTATACGTCGAAGACGTATGTGGGTTGTAGGTAACATGTTTCTTTTCTTATTATTCCTCTAGTCAAAATTGTGTCCTGTTTCCACGCATCATCCGATAGATTTAGATGGACCTGCTCTGATTCATGCGGTTTCTCTTTTGGGAATCTGTGTATGACAAGCCGTTTTTTTTCTTTGCTCGGAAACCTGGATTTGGGGGGCTGCTGTCTTTCCTTTCCATTAGTGTGTGTGGCTGTTCTTCTTTTCTGTCTCTTCACACACTCCCTTTTCGTAACCACTCGTTTATACAATATTCGGCTCTCCCCGTTTCTTACACTAGTGTGGCGGTCCGCTCATTCATCACCGACGTTCTTAAGATCCTACAAAACTCACTAGTCGACTGCGAGTGTGTGTGTGGCCCCTGCAAACGGAAGGGTTCTCTTGAACGACGACGCACGCGATGGTGAGAAAGGGTCCAGCATCAACAACGTCAGCTCCACCGGCCGCCACTGCACCAACCTCGACACAAGCTATTCCTCTGCCGCATGGTATGAGCTCCTCGATGGAAAGCTATGGCAATGCAAGTGATGGGGCAATCATCAGGGCCGAGAACGGTGTGAAAAAGAAGGCGTTCTCCTGTACATACCCAGGGTGCACCAAGAGTTTTCAGCGCAAGGAACATTTGAACAGACACAGTTTGAACCGTACGTCCACTCTTTGACGCTTCTCATTTATTTTAGAAAGTTTGCTGACTTTTGAATCCAGACTACCCAACAAAAACATACTCTTGTGAAAAATGCGGCAAGGAATTTTATCGACGGGATTTATACAATAGACATTTGGAACGACATGCTAAAGGCATGTGGTTTAGACGCAGCGGAAACCTCTCAAAACAGGCCGAGGCCAAACGACAGCAAGACCAAATTGATCAGCAGAATAAGATACCTGAACCCATAGATCATCAGTTGATACCTCAAGTGGCCCCATCGCTGGGGCAACCTGTCGACCATGGTCAGTCGACAGCTCCTCCTTTACAGCACCCTTCGCAAATAGGGTACTTACCGCCACTGAACTCGACATCTCCGATTCCACCGCCTCTTCCTCCGAGTATACTGCAATCCCAACCGTTACCGAGTGTTAAGTTGCCAAATATGACAAATGACATGCCAATATATACGTCTTCAGCTCCATTGAACATGTTCCCTCCTCCACTACCTTCCGCTATCAGCCAACCTCAGCAGATGCAACAAATGAACCAGCAACAAACGATTCCACAGCAGCCAATGCCTCAACAGGTGCGGTATCCACAGCCAATGGGCTATCCGACTCCTCATCCAATGTATCAGTCTGCACCGGTCGCACCACCTCAAGTCCATCATCAACAACAGCAGCAGTACTTGCCGTATGCTCAGCAACAGCATCAGCTTCTACAGACACAACCGCAACCGCAATCGCTGCCATCACATTTACAACAGCAGCCTTCGGGAGCAGCTACACTGAAAGAAGTCTACGGAATTGGTTCGTACCACCAAGAAGATGATCTGCATTGGTTGTTTGAGGGCAGTTTAGAGACAATGGAGGGCCAACTAGCGACTATAAGAGATCAACCCCATCCCGCAATGGCGTCAGTTGCAGCGTCGCCAAAACGCTTAGAGGATTTGACTCCTCCCCCAGAAGACTGTGATGAGGAACAAATCTGGCTCACTGTTCGTCAGAAACTCAACAAGACTCTATTCAACATTGAAGACGGCCAGCCTTCGGATTCCCCGCTAGAAGCGTGCACACTCGCGAATACATTCTCTATCGATCTGCTGGATACATGGCTGAACAACCCGGATAAGCTCAAGGAGTACTTTCATGTATACTTTGAAGCATACCATGACCATTTCCCAATTGTCCATAAGGTCTCGTTTATCAAGCGCCCTGACAAGATCCCTCCGTTGCTGATGATTGCCATTGTCACACTTGGCACCGCATTTTCATCGAAAGAAGATTTCGATATATCTGTCAAGTTGCATGAAAGACTGAGATGGCTCATTTTCAGCCATAACGAGCTTGTCAACCCTCCATTGTGGATATTCCAGTCACTTGTGTTGCTTCAGGCCTTTGAAAAGATGCTCTCCATACCTGCTCATCATGCTTTAGCTGCCTGTTTCCATGGAGCAATGGTCAACTTACTTCGCCGGAGTCAGCCACGCTTCACTGAAGAAGATCAAGATCCTCAGGGACCACTTCAAGCTCGCTGGCTCAAGTGGGTCGAGCAAGAGAGTTTCCGCCGGACCTACTATCTGGCATTCATCATGGATTCACAACATGCTGCAATATTTGGTCATCGAGCTGCGATGAGTGCTAATGAAATAATTTTCGAGCTTCCTTGCCTTGAACAGCGTTGGGATGCGGAAGACGCGGAAACCTGGCAGTCATTGTCAGGCGAAACGACACCTGCATTCCTATCCGGGCTAAAGAGCTTGTTAATGCTGAAACCGATGAGTGCTACTACTTCACACTATGCATTGTTGATTCTTTTACATGGTTTGTACAGTGTAGCAATCCACATGCAAATGCAAAAGGGTCAGACTCTCGGTATGGCAAATCGCATGGACAGTGAATGCAAGCATTGCGGTAGCAAAAATATTCAGCAGCGTGAGTATCCATTTGAGCACTGGAAGATGATTCTGGGTCAGGCTATCAATACTTGGTCTTATTGTCTATACAGCACTCAAAAAAGCATCACGATAGAGGTTTGTATGGCCCTTCATCAGCTCGCGTATGTCACACTCCATTTGTCTCCGCCAAGCATTCTTGATGTACTTGTCGTGTGCAATTATCCTTTACTGATTGATCGTCAAATAAGTAAAGCAGACTACTATAAAGCTGATCGGGCCATAAAACTATGGGCAAAGTCAAACGAGGCTACCATGTGTGTTAAGCACGCTCTGTTACTAGTACAGGAAACGCTATTTGCACGCACTTCCAATTACTACATGAGTGGTGAAACTGAACATTACTGTGCACAAGTAGACAAAATTGCCCTGAGACCGTGGTGTTTATTTATTTGTACCCTGGTGATTTGGTCCTTTCATAGCTCGCTGAACTTGCCAGATATGCCCGCGCCGATTCCTGACAACATCAACTTGTGGGCACATAGCGAGCAGTATCTGTCTACGCGAATTCAAGCTTTGAGCTCACTAGGCACCGAGGCAGCGCTTCATATGTTTACACACATGGAGCTCAGCGATCCTGCAGGGATAACTTGTCTTGTTACTGCTGTCCGGAGTACTTTACCTGGCTGCCGGTGGTCTATGCTCGACCAAGCTTACGATTGTTTGGGCGATCTCATCAAGCCAGTGGCAGCTTAGGCTACTGGCAATCCAATTGATGCCAAAATCTGTACAATAGACAAAAACATACATATATATTATAGATCTTACTAACTACTGTATTTTATTCTTTAACTATGAACACTTCGGAATCCATCTCCGACTCGCACGTGGGGGCACGCATGCGGGGAGATTCTCGATATGCAGGGCCCAGTTTTTCCCCACCAGCGCTTTAAAAGCGCTACATTTGGTACCCCAGACACTTTCACCTTATAGAGCTACCAGCATGAAAACAGATGAACTGCACAGACTCCACGAGAGCCTGACAGTTCAGGTCAACAGACTGCCTCCTAGAGCATATCATATTCCAGATGATGCGCTTTTGCTCAACGGCAAGTGGAAGTTCCAGCTTGCAGACATGGTGCAGACGGGATTGTCGATGGCGGTGAGCAAGGACACTACAAACGCAAAAGACATTGACGTTCCTGGGCATTGGCAGTTGCAAGGGTATGGAAACCCGATGTATATCAACATTAAATACCCGATTCCTATCAATCCGCCATTTGTGCCAACGAAAAACCCAACTGGTGTGTACCGAAGGGAGCTTGATATCGACGATACCGCGAAGGAGTGGAGGTTGCGTTTCGATGGTGTTGACAGCGCATTTTGGGTGTTTTTGAATCAGCAGTTTGTCGGATTTTCAACAGGGAGCAGAAACCCAGCAGAATTTGACATTTCGGAACTAGCGACCAAAGGAACAAATGAACTCACTGTCGTGGTGGCGCAGTGGAGTTTCGGTACATTTGTAGAAGATCAGGATCAATGGTGGATGTCTGGTATTTTCAGAGACGTGCATTTGATTGGATACAATCGTGAGGGTCATATCGAGGATTTTGTGCTGGAGACAGCATCGTTGCATGGCCACAAAGCTTTGATTGATGTTGAGCTGAGACTTGTACTTGCGCATGAGAGCGAGATCAGCGTGACGGTAGCTGGAGTCAAGCCTGTAGTCAAAAAGGCTGACCATGGTGTCAACAGGTTGCACATAGAGATCAACAATCCCCGGCTGTGGTCTGCTGAGGAACCCAACTTATACGACGTTGAAATCAAACTGGGCGATAGCAGCCGGGCACTTGATACTGTCCGAACTCGTTTGGGAGTCAGAACCACAGAGATAAAAAACGGACTATGGCTCATCAATGGCAAACCTGTGTTGATCAAAGGCACCAATCGCCATGATGATAATGCACGAACTGGAAGAGCAATCACTTCTGACGATGTATTCCACGATTTGGTGCTCATGAAGCAGCACAACATCAACGCCATTCGGTGCTCCCATTATCCATCACATCCGTCTCTTCCTCACTGGGCCGATGTTTTGGGCTTCTACGTTGTAGATGAGGCCGATTTGGAATGCCATGGATTCGGCGAAGCAGTGCTAGGTGCGGCCCGAGCATCCAAAGGAGCTGAAACGCGACTTGATCCGTCAATTCATAGAGGAGCACATGAGTTCACCTCAGATAATCCCAGCTGGACTGAAGTCTATGTTGATCGAATGCAGCAATTGATCTATCGAGATCGAAACCACCCAAGTGTGGTGATGTGGAGTCTTGGAAATGAAGCTTTTTTCGGCAGGAACCACGTCGCCATGTACAATTGGGCCAAAACTGTATCATCTCACCCAATCCACTACGAACAGGACCGCCGAGGTGATGCTGATACGAATGTTTGTGATGTTTACAGTGTCATGTACCCTGGCCATGACTGGGTCAAGTATCAGGGTACTGTCAAGAGCGAAAAGCCATTCTTGATGTGTGAGTATGCCCATGCTATGGGCAATGGACCTGGTGCATTGGACGAATATCAAGAGCTCTTTGAAAAATACGATCGATTGCAAGGCGGTTGGATCTGGGAATGGGCAAACCACGGCCTGCTCACAAAGGATAAAAATGGCACAGAGTTCTATGCTTATGGCGGCGATTTTGGTGAATTGATCCACGACTCGACGTTTGTGATGGATGGATTGTGCAACTCTGAGCATGAACCAACTCCTGGCTTGGTCCAGTTGAAAAAGACATTCGAGCCTGTTAGGTATCTGTTTGACAAGCATGTAAGCACCCTCAACGTTCATGTCAAGGACCTTCATTTGTTCAGCGGACTCGATAAATACGTCAGCAAGGTCAGAGTGGAAACCATCCCGGATCCGGGCAAAGAGCCAGAGGTTGTTTATGAGGACGAGTTTGAAGGCTCACATTACAAGCTGCAATTGAAGTGGTCTCGCGTACTAGTTACTGTCGGTTTGCATCTCAAAGAAGCTACAATGTGGGCAGACAAGGGTTTTGAATTGGCATTTGGCCAATACATGCACGGTTCTTCCATTGCGGTGCGTGGCGATGCTCAAATTTTGGCCACTGAGGAAGATAGCCATTTTGTCGCTCGGCATGACAACATCGAGGCCAAAGTCTGCAAACTCTCTGGTGCACTTACCATCTACAAGGATGGACAAATTGCTCTATCTGCAGGTCCAGATCTTACATTCTGGCGGGCTCCCACTGATAATGATTTGCATGGAGACATTTGGCACTGGCGAGAGCATCACATTCGAGAGATGTCCTTTTCAGCAGAAGCCAGTGAAGTCGAAGGTGTGACGTACACCATTGTTGGATGGTATGCACCTGCAGTAGTGCAGTGGGGCGTCATTGTTGCTTACACATACTCGTTTGTTGCATCTCCAACCGCTGGGCTGGGCGTTCGACTGGACGTCAAGCTGACTCCAAAAGGTCCTGTTCCTGACCACGTTCCCCGAATTGCGATCGATTTCAATTTCAACGAATACGATCGTGTTCAGTGGTTTGGCCGGGGACCAGGTGAGACATATCCTGATTCCCTCACTGGCCAGCGGTTCGGGTACTTTGATCGAAAATTCGACGACATGCATTACAGCTACGAGGTTCCGCAGGAGACAGGTCACCGGTCGGATGTATCCTGGGTAACTTTATCGAATGAAGAGAGTAAGGTCACACTTTCGGCTTTAAACAAACCAATTGGGTTTAATTTCTTGCCCTGGACTGCTTTGGAGATGGAGAAAGCTGACCATCCTCACGAGTTGCCTGAGACGACTAAGAAGGTGTTTAGTCTAGTGTTTGCTCAGCATGGTCTAGGCACTGCCAGCTGTGGACCCGGAGTTTTGGACAAGTATAAGCTCAAACTGAAGGAAGAAACTTATAGCGTTCTTTTTACTGTCTAGCTTAATTGTATCATTTTTTATCCTTCTTTTAATAAACAATATAATAGATCCAATGTTTGTCTCAGCCGCACCGCCTTCCCCTTTGGCGTTTACATTGATACATCTTGCAACATCCGCAATTGCTAGATTTCAATCTTGAATATGTCTGCTACAAGTATTAATGAGCCCGAAAGTGGCAGTGTAATGGAAAGCTACTACTGTCAAAGCTCTTCTTCAGAAGCCACAGTTCGAATGGTTAGAGCGCCTCTCCGGGAGCTGCAGCGCGAGTTCAGCAGTTGCACGGTGATCCATTGCGTTCCTGATATCTCGCACATGATTCAGGAGTTGGAGATGGCCCTGGATGAGATAGAAACTTCAGTGGAAAATGGGATCAATTATGCGGAGTGCATCTGCGATCTTGCGTCGACTCTGGAAACTCTTCGACGGCGATCCAAAGATACAGGATGGATGAGCGGGTACATAGGCCGGATATGCACAATCCTGACAAGCGACAAGTCACAATCCTTGAGCTCGATTTTACTCATTAACCAGACGTGCCTTTGGTTGACCCACGCCCTGGCGACGGTGCTGGTGGGGTCGTCGGCCTACGTCGCACTTGTCGGGATCATGGTGCCCACATTGATCGCCTTAAACACGCCAATGACACAAACAACACTTACTTTTCTGTTTGCCAACATAAGAGTTTCCCGGTACCTGGTTGAGCAGCTTGTGCGCATGCGAGTGGACAATGGAGGGCAGCAGTTCTACAGCAGCGAGTTTGCCGCTATGCGGCGAGCGAGAGTGGTTTGGCTCAATTTTGTCATTTGCAAGCTGCCCGAGGATAATTATAGTGAGATGCAGCAAATATGCTACGGGGAGTTGGACGAGGTACTCCAGTGCGAGCAGGATTTTGCGGTGCGTGGCTCGTTTTTCAGGTACCCTAGTGAGGCATGCACGAGAGCGAAGGTTACACAATTGATGGGGCTTACCCTGGACATACCCGCAGCGCTGCACGAAGATCTGATGCAGCAGCTGTGTCAAAGGGAGTTTTTCGAAGGGAATTCGATGGCGGAATGTAACCTGCAGAAAAAATCTGTAAATATGCGGAAAAAGAGTGTGTTTAAAACGATGATGAGGCGCACAGTCAGACGGGCTAGGCTGAGGCTAGCTAGAAGTATTCCTTCTGTATATTAAATTTTAGTATCATTGCACAAATCATTCAAAAGTAAATATGAAAAGAAATGATTGAAAATTACATGATGCAGCGAAGGGTTGGTGGGGTCCCAAGCTTAAATCCATATCGACGACAGGCCCGCCCATTGTCAATTGACCACCCATGAGAGAAGAAGAAAAAATAAACTTTTTATTTACATGGTACAGAATATGTGACCAGTATCCGGCACGAACGAGCTCTTGTCTATCCCTGTAAACATGCCACAGGACAAGCCATTGAGTGATTTCCAAGCGAATAGAGCAGCACGTCTTGGACGGGCACTTCAGTATAATATCTTTAGAAAATGGGACATTCATGTGGCTAATAATCCAGGCCGTTGGATATTAACGGGCGAAGAGTATGGGAAATTAACATCTCTTTTAATATTCGCCGTGATCGAGGTCTCATCGCTGTTGCGGCAGCAATGAACTGTGATAAGCGGCACAAATCTGGAGCATCAGATATTTGGATCTTTTTACCATCTTGTCTCAGGTCTCTATAAGGTGTTCAATTCGAGCAATTGAATTTTCAAAGTGTCATATTGCTACATTGAGCACGTCTCGAGGCTACGATTGCATTTTTAAAGATAATAAACTTGCTCGCTTAGTGTACTGACATGCACGTTTGTCTTCTGGAAGCATACATGAAGCTTCCATCTACCTTTCAACGAAGATCGCTTGTAAAAGATGCAAATTCAGGGATGTAAACTGGGTATTTCTTTTCACCTGGTCGCCCCTCTCTCTTCCTCCCTCTTCATCGAGAGTCAACATTCAAAAGAAACCCGGCTGTGGAATCCAAAAAGCTACGTTCTCAATAGCCGGATGGATCACAAATCGTGATCGAAGGAGCCACGACGACGTAAACAAAAGACGAGGTATATATTGCAGGTCATTTGCCTCGATAAATCTATCTCAACATCATCACTCACTTCTCTCCCCCCCTCCTCTCCTCATTGCATTCTGACATCAAAGAACCATGAAGCTGGGCCATGCTCAGCTGCTCGAGACACTCGAATCATTCTGCGAGAGCAGCGGCTCTCGCTACGCACTTGTGCTGGTGGCTCCTGGTAGCGAGCCACAAGTGCACAGCTCCAGCAGCATGTCTTCCTTCGTCGGCAAGTTCCTGCCTCAATCACCAATAACATCATTTCTTGCTGCATCCCCGGACATTGAGTCCAACCCTCTTACCAAGCTGTTGACGGTCGGCACCACGGGCCGGACATTGCAGCTCGATGCGTCCGACGACGGGCTCGTGTGCAACCACCTCGAGCGCTGCTTCAACGAGCTCCAGCAATTGGCATGCAAGTCGCTGTCCAAGCAGTGGATCCGTGCCATTGAGCCTCGAAAGCAGACGCATTTCCCTTACAAAGGCGGCGACCACACCAAGCCGAGCTGGTGGCCTTCTGACGTGCGACACAAGGAGCCAGACCATTTGATGAAGTCGGAGCGAGTGGCATTGATGCTCGCGGTCATTCTAAACAATCGCATTCCTATCGGCAAGCTTAGACGAGCGACTATGGATGCCAAGAATGAGATGGACGACATCAAAGTCGGCGTCCTGGAAGAGGTGTACCTGGTCGGTGAGCATGCACGACTGTGCAAGTACGATAAGGAAGCATCGCCTCTCATCATGGTGACCGATTTTTCTTTGAAAAAGGCACAGAAGATCGAGTCAATTCCAATTGACCGGCAGTATACTTCCAGCTCTACATGCTCATCAATGTCGGCAGCCTCCTCGGCCTCGTCTGCATCTTGCTCGCCACCGGCATATATTGATATGAACCCTTCTTCTTACTTTCCTCCTGCAGACTCTCGGTCGCAATACAACAGTTACCAAATCCACCATGCCAATATCGCTCGGCCATCGTCGGCCCCAAGAGTCTTTGCTGACCCTTTAGAGGCGCCACACCAGCCATTGCCTCCTCTTACTGTACCAGCTCACCAGTACCAACAACAGCAGCAGCAATTGCTGCCTCACTCTGAGACACCGGTGAGCAGCCAACATTCAACATACCAGCAGTACTTCCAGTACTACCAGCAGCCACTCAATGGGCCGCCGTCGTCCAATTACCGCACCCCTCCATCCCGAGACAAGATCGAGACCCCCAGCCGACGAGGAAGTGCGCCAGGGTCCGCCGGCACACATGTCCAGCACCTGATGGACAGCCCATCAACCAGGCTGCCGGCACCGACCCCGTCGTATTATTGGCGGTACCAAACCAACAATCTGTTGCCGTATTCTACTATTGCACCTTTTCCTCCTCCGCCGCCTCCACCACTTGCAAGCTGGTCGGGACATTCTGGTTCGTCATCCTCATTGAGCAACGCCAATAATAGCTCCCAGGCACCGTCCATACTAGCACCGAGGGCAGTCGCAGCCGCAAACACCTCCACCCCCACCACAGCCACACCGCGAGCTGCTGCTGCACAGGCTGCACAGGGCGCTGCGCCAAGCATGACCATCCCTTCGTTCAAAGCATTGCTCTCGAGCCCACAGACTTAGATTATTTAATAGCAAAAACTACATTAGAACACTTTAATTTTTTAATTAGCATAATATACCACAGATCTATGAAAATGCACCAAATGTAAACACAGATCTTCCCCGCTGCGCTGGACATTGTGTCGTGTCCACGAGCCGCACACCGCAAGGCGAAGATCCCTTCACTCACGTTTTCTGGGCTTGCGCCTTTTCCAAGCTGTGCGCGGGCGCCCCATCTCGTTGTGGGTGGAACATCTCAGTTCTGGTTTTGAACTAAACATAACACTCGAGAAAAATCTTGTACCTGAAGAAAAGGCTCTTTCTCCTCTTCAATAGCATCTCTTCACCACATATCATGAAACTGGCCACGCTCCGCGGTCTAGTGACGACCGTGGCAACGCTCGCATCGCTCTTTTCGCTGGGCAGGTGCGACGACAGTCCGCAGACGGTTGGCGAAGTCAACTTCACGCAGCTCATTGTCGCGACAAACAACACAGCATGGTTCCAGCCCGACTTCACGCTCGCGGTCAACTCGTCAGATGGGTCGAACATCATGATGCAGACGGACGTTGCCGCGATGGCGACTGAGAGCCAGAACCAGCTCCAGAACGGGCTCAGCTCGGTGCAGACGATTTGCTCTGGCAAAGTTCTACTCGGCAGCGAGGTCAACGCAAACAACATCCAATCGTCGAGTGTAGTGCTTCTTTCGTGCGACAATCAGACTGAAGCGGGCATTGTCATGTCGCATATCATTGACAACAATCCGCAGTGTACAATCATGTACTCGCTAACACAAGCCGCATGTAACTTTACGCAACAGAACTCCATTGGACAAATGACGAGCCAGATCGGATCTATATTCACTATGCTATCGAGTACTGCAGGCCAGTCTATTCTACGCAGAGTACAGTCGCAAGGCACGCTCGGACCGCCTCAAGCATACGTTTCGCCAAAATCGTCGTTCCAAACGCCCAAGCAAGGAGGCTCCTCAAACTCGACAGTCGCGCTAGGAGTGCTTTACGCGATCACCGGTGTAGTCGCAGCGTTGTTTCTGATAGTGATCATCTCGGGTGCTGTGCGGGTCCACAACCACCCCGAGCGGTATGGGTTGATGCCCGCGGGAGCCAATGGATCGTTTGACCAAGGTGGGTTTGGCAGCAGCAACTCCAGCGAGGGCTACTCCAATCGCGCCAAGGGTCTGGCTAGAGCTGTGCTCGACTCAATTCCTTTGGTCACTTTCCAAGTCGACAATGACAAGAAACGCCGCGATCCCGAGGTCCAGCTTCAACACATGGACAAGGTCGACAACGACAAGGCGATCGCATTGGCCCCTGAGAACCCTGAACCCAAGAAGTCAGCAGACAGCATTGAGCACGAGATTGTGGAGCAAACGGCAGGTTCACTTGCCAGCAGTCAGACAGCATCGCTTCGAGATGAGATTACTGATTGTCCAATCTGCTTTGAAGTATTTGAAGATGGCGAGATTCTGCGGGTACTGCCGTGCAAACACAAGTTCCACGCCGTTTGTGTTGACCCATGGCTTTTGAATACGTCGAGTCATTGTCCACTGTGCCGTGTGGATCTTTCGTTGCAAAAGGACGAGCATGTATCTGAACGCCCACCAGATGAGCAAGCGCAGGCTGAAGACGAGCTTGTGATTCCACCCGGATATGAGGTCGATACTTCGCTATTCAACAGATTCCTGGACATTTGGAATGCACAGCTTCTACCGCGAGATAGTCGTCGAGAAGTGCTTGCGCGCTTCCAGAGAGAAGCAGAGCTTCGACGTCAATTGAGATCCCAGCGCAACGAACAGCAGGAAGAACAACAACAGGAGCAGAACCGGCGATTGTGGACCCGATTCGTGGAGGCACGTCGCTTATTGCATCAGCGAGCTGCTCGACGGTCAACGACCGATCTTTTGAATAGCGACGATACTGCAACTCGAGCAGAATCGCCTGTTGAAACCGCACGCTCAACAACACCACCAATCAATGAAAACAGCCATGACTTGAACTAATCATCTTTATCCATTACCTATCGACATGGTACACCACAGTAGAGCAAGCCAATCTGCTGTCCATCCGTCGTCTACTGTCATTAGCATTTGGCTTTATTTTTTATCACACCCCATGGCACAAAGATGCATTGATATTAATTCTTCATTTTATTTTCATTTCAACTGTGTTTTATTTATATTATTTATAGTATTTTCGTTATCATGTCGTTTATACAATTTTATGTACCTTTGGTTTCTATTTCGCATATGACTCGGTTGGCGATGCTCATGAACATAATAACAGTAATATTAGTTCAATCGCATCCATTATGATGTAACTGGCAAGATTTAGTATTTAAAATCACCAAGATTGCTGTCTAGAGTGGGCACTAGATAACGCGAGCCCTGCATTTCAAGTCAGAATCAATGGCCCCCATCATCTGAACAGGGTGCATGCTCAAATCTCATTAGTTATGAAGTAGGATGATATGACTCCAATCTAAAGGGCTACGCACGTTTTTCACAAGATAGTAAATCCAAATTTGATAAATAAAAGAGCGCCTATACAATAATTACATTCGACACTCGCTGATGTCATCATCTCATTAAATAGAAGAGTAGCAGGAAACACCGCAGTCTTTCCCGTTTACTCGAATCGTTGTCGCTTAGGTTCCGGCTCTAGCGTGACGTAGTCATCGATGTTCAGATACTCATCACTGTTGAAATCTATCGGCGACGGCGACTGCTGTTCCTCGGGACCGCCTGCACCCCCTCCGCGCATCAAAAAGTCTTCGATAGCGGACAAGGCTTTACTTTGGCTTGCCAGGTCGAGTGCCAGATTGTCGGTCTGCAAAGTGCTGTTGAGAATTCGTTGAGCCTGCTCATCGGAGTCTTCACTTCGATCGCTGTTGGTCGGAGAGCTCTCGTCAATTGGATTGGCATCCAGGTCGCTGATTCTTGCAACGCTCTCGAGAACACCCGGTGCGATATTCCAATTGGCGAAATTGATATTGTTGTTGGTGGCGTTGTTGTTGTTGTTGTTGTTGTTGTTGTTGCTGCTGCCACTGCTACTACTGCTCTGGGTATTTTGATTTGTCAGTAGCCGCTGAGGCGTACGGGGACTGGTAGACATGATATCGAATCGCGACTGCTGCTTGTTGCCCATTGCTTTAGACAAGAACTGCACGACAACATTGTTAAGCATTTGGAATTGCTTCTGGTATCGGTTGTTGGCCTCCCACAGCTCTTGGTTGTTCTTCCGAATCTCACCCACCTCGTTCGCAACACTGTTGAGCGAGCCACGCAAAAGCTGTAGCTCGTTCATCACCTTCGACATGTCGTCTTCTTCTTCCTCTACGTTCTTGTTTCGTACAATGCTTGCCAGTAAATCCTCGCGTCCACGCTTAAAGTTGGGTGACTCGAATTTCCAGCTGTCTTCTTCCGAATGCTGCACATCTTGCACCTTGTGGAACCTGTACATGTTCAACTGCCGTACAAATGATGAAAAATTGGTATGCTTGTAGTACTTGGGGAGCACAGTCTTTTCAAACATTTCCCGGTTCTTCACCCGAAAGCTATTGCCGTCTTCGGTCCAGTGAATGTACTCCTTATTCTCAGCGTCATTGACGGTGCTCCACAATTTCTTCACAAAAGGCGGAAGACTCTTGGGCTGGCCACTTTTACGCCGCCTGGCTGCATTACTTAAGGACGACAGAGATGCTGTTGATGTACGTGCCGAAGTGGTTGCTAACGCCGAACTCAATGGGTTCTTGCCTCGTACAACTACCGCTGTTGATGATGATGATGATGACGAAGATGCACCTGCTCCTGCAACCGCAGTGTCTGGCGCTATTGTTACCGGTGAAGCCGCTGCCACTACTCCATTTGGCTTCTGCACTACGGCCGTGGTCGTCGCAGCCATGGAAAAGAGTGTGTTTGTCGGTTGATGAAAACACGAAGAATATGCCAGGGAAGGAGAGAAAGGTTTTGTGTGTGCGATTTAAGATGTCTCATACAGGCCTGGCGATATTTCGGCGATGCCTCAAAATTTTCCAGCCCCGGTAGTGGCGTGCGTGCGCAGGCCCCTGCGTGTGTTATTATCACAGCGGCTGTAAACATCGTATTCTTGCCATTCCAAGCAGGCAATTGATCATGATTAGAATAATCCATTGCAAATTACGGACTGGATACTTATTTGTGATTGAGTAATTGTGAATCTTGTGCCCGGTACAGTGCACCAGAGAATTGAGCAAGTATCCGAACAAGTATCTACCGCTTCCGTCTCGCTGAAAAAAATAAAATTGAATAATAAAATGACTGCTGCAGAGGAATGGAGATTGCGTCTCGATTGCTGTTAAGGTGTCTAGACTACTGGGATCACGATATTTAGAGTTTATACCCCTTGTTCTGGCCCTCCATGTCGTGTGATGGTTGAATCTCTTCCGAAACCGGCTCCGACCAATTCTTGCAGTACCTTGCTATAATTCGAAATTGGCGAGACAATCTGATAGTTAGTGTACCTGTATCAGTGTTTTAGAGTTTCAGGTTGTACCAGTAATTTGACTAGGATCAGGTAACCCTCTCAGCCGCACGCCGCGCAGCTCGACTTCGTCAATCTCGATAAAGGCTAACCGAAAAGATGACTGGATGTTGATCATCTTGAACAAACACCTACGGATGACTAGGTGAGAATATCAAAAAGGCATAATTTCGCCAATTGTCAAAATCTTGAAGGGCATGCTTGCATGATAGGTCGACGACTGACACTCCCAATTATCAATTTTCAGCATCAGGATCTAGAGGCCGCTATCCTATTCAACAACCTACTCACAGACATCAATGGCGATCCGTGCAATTGTGCTAGATATTGAGGGCACTGTATGCCCCATTTCATTTGTCAAAGATGTGTTATTCCCATACGCTCTGAAAAAGTCCAGACAAGTCGTTCCAACAGTAAAGTTCCCGGTTCAGGCTGCCTCCACACCACTTGAAGAACACATTGCATCCTTCCCCAAAGAATTCTCGCAGTCTGCCGACCAGCTCATTGCACATGTTGAGGATTTGACGGCTCGTGATGTCAAGGCTAGCTATTGGAAAAGCATGCAGGGATATCTGTGGCGGGAAGGATACGAGTCTGGTGAAATCACCGCTCCAATTTACCCAGATGCTGTCCAAAATATAGAAGAATGGAGCAAGACAAAAAAGGTGTACATATACTCAAGTGGCAGCGTTCCTGCGCAGAAGCTTTTATTCAGCTACGTCGATGGTGCAGGCGACATGACGAAATTTCTCAGTGGATACTTTGATACAGTGAATGCCGGACAAAAAGCTGATAAAAAGAGCTACGAAATCATCGCTAAGGAGATCGATGTGGCTCCTGAAAACATTCTTTTCTTGTCGGATAATTATAAAGAGACAGACGCCGCTAAGGATGCGGGCTGGAATACCGAACTGTTGATCCGGCCAGGAAACGCACCTTTACCGGAGAATTACTCTGGTGTGCAGTCTACTCATGATGTTGTGATTCAGTAGCTGTATATTAGTAGCATTTTATTAATTTTCGTCTTGCATTCTTCACATAGACCGACAACTTTGAGCGTTCTTCTCATATCGTCGGTGGAACGCGCTTAGTTGTACCGAACTCGAGTGTAGATTGTCATCATTCTTCCAGCGATTTACGGGGTACATTCATTCATAAAGGTCTCTTCACTTTTCAGTAGATAGCTTCTTTAGGTAGCATATAACTGGCTAACTCGGACAAGGTAGATGTGACCACGCTTAGTAAGATGCGTAAGATCAACCAGTCATATCTTGTCATAGCTAGCTTATAAAAGCCACCATAGCCTGTGCCAATTTTTTATGATATAGTTATTGAGATTTTATACTCAGCATCCGTTCTCAAGCTATAGCCAAGCGCATATCACGGTAACAACTCGTCCAAATTTGAGGAAGCCATTGCGACCTAGTTGGCCGCGCAACCGAGTCATATTCCATGGAAAGCAACTTCATTAGTTCCATTTAACCCCCTCTCAACAAGCCATGCTATTTTCAGCCCCTCAAAGCTTCTGATTGAAAAGAAAATCGATATCGCCGCACGAAATGCGGCGCACGCCGCAATTGAGCGGACCGTCTGGCACATCGCTGACTAGCTCCGGCCGTCGTGTTCAAAGGGCGTCTGGTGTAGTTGGCTATCACGTTCGCTTAGCAAGGTGTCATATCAATGATATAAGTACCAGAAAATAGCTTGCGAAAGGTCCCCGGTTCAACTCCGGTGTCGTCCAAAGATCTTTTTTTGCTGTTTCTAGAGTGATGGCAGCATGGTTTTACTTTTTAAATGATCAATTGGCTTTCTGGGGAAGTTTTGGTGCATGGATAGCACTTGGAAAGATCTCTATGGCGGTATGCTAAGTTGGAAGTGGGCGAGTGGAGCGGCATTAGAACAGACGCATGTTCCATTGACATGAAGGAATATGAGTCAAAAGCGTACTTGAACACAAACACGTCTTCTTGAACTATAGATTAATATCGAGAACAATTGTTTGTCGTATTAGATTCAGGAAAACTCAGAATGCAGTAAAGATCAAAACCACACGAAGAGGTAGGGTTAGATTTTCGTGACACTACTAGACCATCGGACTTACGAACTGAGAGGAATTGAACTATCTTTCATGCTAGATATATTCTCTTTTTACCTCAAACTGTTGCAGTTTGATATTAAAAGAAGTCGCCACTCCTCGAGTTACAACGGAACATATTGTCACGCCACAATTACGCCCAATCTCCCTCAGAAACATATCATAGCTGCTTATTATATTGAAACAGCTGGATTAAGACAATAAAAGATGAATTGAAAATATTTCTGCCTATGCCGACTCGAGATCTGTTCGGCAAAGCCGCACAGGAAGGTGGGACATCCACACTCCCGTCGCGCGCGTCGGGTCTTAGAGATTGCGGGGTGAATGTATCCATCTTCCTTCCTACTCCACAAATATGCTCAAGACGGTTTTGCAACGACGAAGCTTGCATACAAGCTCCCGGCTGATGGCAATCAAGCGATTGCCATCTTTTGCCGAGATCAAATCCGTCCAATTGGAAGAATACATGAAAGAGGAGAGTAAGTGCACTAGGGTCTCCCCCGCGGGCCGATGGCTAACTTTATCTATTAGAAAATGCACATGAAGAAACGATTCAGAGCTTGCGAAAGGGCGTTGTAGGTGTTGACGAAGACAATTCTGTTGCGCCAAGTTTGATCAAGTCGTTTCTTTACGGATCTCAAAAGATCAAGCAAGAGCAACAGGAAATCGAGCAGTCGTTCTCCAAGGTGCTCATGCGTGGCAAGTATGTGCACGAAATCGTGACTCACAAAGTTCGGCCAGAAAAGGCTGGAGAGTACTTGGATCTCGTCACTGAGGTATACCCCAAGATTGCAAACGAGGCCTCGAACAAGGTCCATTTAGTCGGAAGTTGGCGAACGGTGGTCGGCGACCTCGACACGTATGTGCACATTTGGGAATACAACGGCTACCCCGGGTTCCACCACTCTCAGAACATGATCCACAAGGACGTCAGGTACTTGGAATTCCTCGCTCAATTGCGAGAATGTGTGCGATCCCGAGAGTCCAATTTGATGCAGGAGTTCAGCTTCTGGGGTGGCACTGCCGCTCCAAGAAAGCTTGGCGGTATCTTCGAGCTACGAACTTACGACTTGATTCCGGGTAAGCTTCTCGAATGGGAGACTCATTGGAAGAAGGGAATTGAATGCCGACGACAGGTCATGGAGCCGGTTGGTGCATGGTTCACTCATCTCGGTACCCTTAACCGAGTTCACCACTTGTGGCAGTTTGCGGATTTGGAGCACCGAAAGCTCTCCCGTGAGAAATGCTGGGAACTTCCTGGGTGGGCAGAGACTACTCATGAAACTGTCAAGTTGATTGATCACATGAAGGCAAACATTTTGGTGCCATTGCCATTCTCGCCACTAAAGTAGTGTGTGTTGTTTTCCTGCATTGTACTATTTACATACGTATAAATATATATATTACATCCATCGACTCTTGCGATGTTCCCGGTATTGGGCCTTTTGCTCCTTCTTCATCTGCTTCTGGAACTTTGGAGTCTGCTCAAACTCACGACTGAGCTGTTCGAAATATTCTTCCAGCGGAACATCATGATCCGGGTGAGCATCGTATCCACGACTGACTGAAACTTTTCGTCTGGATTTCGGAGCAGCAATCTCCTTACCCGCATAAGCTGCATCGACAACTTGTTCATCGTAGAGCTCCGGATTCAATCCTGGTGGGCTTGTAGTAGCCTCCTCCGCTGCCTGTTTCTTGGCCTCGACCTTATCACTCTTGCGCATCTGTTTTCTATTTCCGCCTCGCTGCTGAATAGTCTTCGCTTTCAATGCCCAAAGGTCACCACCAGTAGCCTTACGAGCATCATGGTAAGCTTGCTTATCGAATCCCTTAGTCACAGTCCATTGTTCTACATCCGCATTAGGGGCGCACACCTCCATAACAACATGTTTATCGCGTTTCAACGGAGTTCGCAATATTCGTGGCCATGAGTCCGAAGGAGACACAGCGGTATCGGAAGCATCCTGGCGCTGCACAATCAAATACGAGTGTGTTGCGGTCTCGTACGATAATCCAAAAGGTCGGCCAGATCCGGCTAGATGTTTGCCTCCAGGACCTTTCCCGGGAGTTTCCTCGTCCCATTCACTTGCCAAGTATTGTCCCTTTTTCAATTCCTGCGTGAATTTCGGGCGCTGTACCATTTGCCCGAATTTGCACCAATTGAAGTAACCCGGGTTTTTGGTCTTTCTCCTCATATCTAGTCCGACTTGTAGAGGGCACTTGCCGTGATGAGAACATGGCGCAAGTATTTTTAGATACACAGACTCGTCATTCACCTGTTTCCATTCCCGTGGCTGTTTTGAAACGTCGCTGAGATGATCTTCAGGTCGGAACATGATTTGACGGGCTCGAGCTATGCTTTCAAAGCCTCGCGGATCGCCACGCTCCACTAAAACAAGCACACCCTTGGGAGAAAGAAGCGAGAGTAGATGAGTAGTATGGTCGTCAACTGATGAGGGGAAATGGAACTCTGATCTGTAGAGTTGATGCGTTGCGATGATTAGATCATATTTCTTAGTGCCCATTCCCGGTAGTACTTGTAGCACTTCCGATTTCTCGTCACCCTGAGCACTGAGTAACAGCTTGGCTCGCGATTTCATCTTCTTATGTCCCATGACAACTGCTTCGCTCACAAGGTCAGTTTTTTCAGCGTCTTTGAACAACTCGTTGAATGCAATAAGGCCCGATGCAGGTCCAAACCCTACGTCCAGTATCGATTTTGGGACCCAATCCTTTCCAATGCGCCTTCGAAGCTCGCTGAGAACGTTGTAAATACTACCATAGTTATGCAAAAATACTGCAGTAAGCTGTGCATCGACATCTTCCTTTTCCGCAGCTGGTTGATGAGCACCCGTCTCTTGGAGTTCAAGGTAGTACCTCGCAGCCGCCTTCCTGAGCTCTTGGGGTTGGTGATTAAGCGTGAGCTCACTTATAGCTTTGCTGATCGGCTGTGGAAGTACAAGTAGCTGATGTGATGTAGTCTTGCCCTGTAACGAGTGTGGATGCAGGCGACGGTGCCTCGAAGATTGGTATTCGATTTCTTCTAGTGGCGTCACATGATGGGTATCTTCAACAAGTTGGCCATAATTTTCTGGCTTGGCTCTCTCAGCATATTTGAGGACACTTGAGTATAGTCGTCGCTGACTCCGAATCGCCCTCATGTTCGAAAGGCTTATCGAAGAAGTTTTGGCGAGCCGCCCGAAAAAAAAAGTTCCACAATCTGCGCGGCTCAAACTCGTGGTGGCGACTTGGTTGGAGACCTCGGGCACTTGAAATGATATGCAACTAATACATGAGATAGAGTAAATGGACTAGATGAGCTCAAATACCTCAAATATTGTTCAAAGTTGGAGAGAAGAGCTCCATGCTTCGGCGATTATACAGAGTTGAGCACATGCTGACTACAGCATAAGCGACAAACTTATTTGAATCTCGCTCTCTAGTATTGTATATATTGTGGGCTTACCAGTACAACTTTATTCAACTAGATATACCGAGAATAGAAAATTCACGAAATTTCAAAGCCCCGAGGCTTTCAATTTAGAGTTGTAGTGTGAGTCAGTCATAATAGAATACTCAAAGTCATTAGCATGCAACATAATGACATTTATTTATAAAACAATTGTATATTGCGAAAGCTGAGAGCAATTAACAACAACAACAAACAAAGAAGAGCAAAGTCAAAAAATTAATATAAAAAGATCCCAATAGCACACGAGCCTGCGGTTAGTGTCCGTTTTCGCGGTGGCATTACATGATAGCATCCAAAGTGCAGCAGATACACATTGTGGCCAGGCATGCCGCACAGCATCCTTCCGCCATACCATTTCCACCTGGTTGCTGCTGCTGTACATAAATTGGCTGCGGAGGCTGCTGGTAGTATCCCTGCTGTGGAGGAGGTGGTCCGTAACCGCCGCCATACTGCTGAGGTGGCGGTCGATAACCCTGCTGTTGCTGCTGATAGTTCTGATAGTTTTGTTGAGGAGGTGGACCCTGCGGTGGTTGATAGGATGAAGGAGGCGCACCGGGTGGTGGACCGTACTGACCCCTAGGTGGTCCTGGAGGAGGAGCGTACGATGGCTTGCCGGACGGCACTGGTGGATGACCCGCTGGTGGGCCCTGGCTGTTTATACTCTGACCCGTCTGGGTTTGAGCATGGTTATAATAGTCTTCTGCCGAGTTTCCTACTGGTGCCATAGCGACAGCTTTGATGAATGGATGGTGAGGACGTAAAGTAGTGGAGAAGCAGCCGCTGCTGTCGAGGAAACGGGCGAAGTGGTTGAGGCTCTGCGGCGGCGCGCGCAACCGGTGCGGCGGTGCCTATATCATATGGCCACTGAACATGGAACTCTGTGGGTCGATGCAATTTGTGGAGAAATGTGCAAGTCTGTGCCAAAATCACGTAGAGCTCAAGGGTTCAAGATGATTATACCACACTGTGGCTGCTATTTGAGCGGAGACTGTTTCTATTCATGAGTGTGCGACATCGGCGAACCACGTTAAGACCAGTGTTAGATCAGATTCCCAGATTCTAGACGTCTAGCCTGAATCTCTGTGTTTCACAAGGCATCAACACGTTTATAACAGTTCTTTCGCTTACATTCGCATACCAAGGAGAGCATATTTGGAATACAGGGTGCAGAAGGCGGGTGCATGAGCCGTTCGCGAATCCACAGGGCTTGACATTCGAAACACGCGTAGGTAGGGCAACGACTTCAAGTGATATATATAGTATATTCCGGTGATTTTAGATTACACTGTAGATAAACGGCACGAGTACTACTGTAGGTTCAAACGTGTTCGAGAAAAATATATTCCATGTGTAATGTTTCGGTCCAGGCTGGAATTCAGTCCTTCTCCAAATAATCATTGTTGCAACCTACTGCATTGAATCCGGATACAGCACCAACATCAGATCGACTGGCATTCCGGAGACAGATCAGATGTCCGACATGCAGAAGTTTGAGCCTGAGACACGCAGTACTCAGCTTGCAATCCATTACACATGTATTAAATAATATGTCCATAAACCATCTGATTTCACATTCCAAACCTAATTCGGCCAACAGGAAGCTGGAATCTTCTTCGAGTGATTACATACCGCTTTGAGTATCAATATTAGTGCAAAATTATCATCAACAATCTACCCCGGTGTACATCATGGTTGCTCATCGCCATCAGCCCAATGCTCTGCACGTCATCGCGATTAGGACCCGTCCAGATCTAACCGTAGGCTCGATGGCGTTCCTGAATCTCCACCGGCCGATGGCAACGCACTGTCCACTCAGCACTACGAGAACCTAAATGTATTTCGAGTAAATGAATCAGTAGAAAATGCAAAATCATTTGATGTGTATGCAGCAGCGCAATTCAATGCCTAGGCCGTTACCTGTAGGCGAGCCATTTCATCCGAGCAAGGGGTACCTGGAATGAAGAGCCCCCAACTGACAGCCCCGCCACCGCGTTTTTCCTACGTGCCTAGAGCCCGGGTTGCCGGCCGTTCCACCCGCCATTAAACATTTTATAAAGGTGGCAGCAAACTCCCGAGTCCTCGTGCGCTTGTGCAGAAAGTCTCAATTTCTGCTCTAACTTGGCGGTGGTTCGCGTGTTCGGTAGTCGCGTTTATTGGGCTTGGAGTGAACGCCGCGTCTTTTTTTCCCTTTGACTTTTCACGCTCCCACTACTGTCCACATCATCCTTTTGACACAACGTCCATTGTTCATCCTTCGAGAACCCACCGAGTATTAACCACGATCCATTCGGCCTAAGAGCTTGTGTTTCGAAGAAATGGCGATATTCTCGAAGAACAAAAAGAACAAGAAAGAGCCACGCAACTCGAGCTTGCCTCAGGGCGCTCCAGGCTCGCAACCAAAGTCCTCGCTCGAGAACATGTCCGCGTCTCAATCTCCCCGGCAAGTATCTGCAGCTTCGACTTCTAGCGGTTCTCCATACGACAAGATGCCAATCGGAGTGCCTCCTGAAACGTCATTGGCTGGTGAGAACAAGGCGTCACCAACAGGCCTGCAACAACAATCACAACTGCACCAGTCCAACCGACCACTTTCGCCGAGCTTGAATAGTGCTCGTTCTCCAACCGGCAATCAAAGCCCACAACTCGGTTTCCGGGGACCTCTTTCGCCTCCCGTACAAATGACGGGCGCTGGCATGAATGGACAGCAACAGCTACCACAAGGTCGGGGATTGCAGCAAGCCCACCCTCCTAATCCAGCAGCAGCAGCTCGACAACAGCAGCAAACTCCTAGTCAATATCCTTGGAGTCAGCAGTCGGTACAAAATGCTTCTCCATTCCCGCGGTATGGTCATGCTGCCAACGCCATTGCTGCCAGAGATGGCGAAGTGTTTGTGATGGGTGGTCTTAAAGGTTCGAACGTATTCGGTGATTTATGGGTCGTTGAAACGGGTATGCTCAATTCAAGAGAAATAGAAAAGAAAGACTGACTAAGTATTATAGATACGCTCACAGGTTATCTTCTGGATACTGAGGGCTGCCCCTCGCCGCGTGTGGGCCATGCTAGTTTAACGCTGGGCAATGCGTTCATTGTGTTTGGCGGTGATACGAAAATCGAGGAGACTGACGATTTGGACGACAACCTTTACCTCCTTAATACTACAACTTTAAAATGGACTGTTGCAAACCCATCGGGTCCTCGTCCAAGTGGAAGATATGGTCATTCCATTTCGACAATTGGCTCTAAAGTCTTTGTATTCGGTGGACAGCTAGATGACTACTTTTTCGACGATCTAGTCTGCTACGACTTGACGACACTAAGATCTGCAAACTCGCAATGGCAGCTGATTCACCCAAGTAGCCCATCTCCACCTCCTCGAACAAACCACACTGTGATTACTTTCCAGGATAAACTATACTTGTTTGGTGGTACCGACGGAAAGCTTTGGTACAGCGACACTTGGTGTTATGATCCGCAAGAAAATGCCTGGACTTTGCTAGAGTGCACTGGATTTATCCCAGCGCCATGTGAGGGCCATTCGGCAACTATAGTAGGAGAAATCATGTACGTCTTCGGCGGTAGGTCGTCGCAGGGCCAGGACCTTGGTACGCTCAGCGCTTTGAAGCTGACCACTCGAAAATGGTTCACCTTCCAGAATCTGGGTCCTGGACCATCTCCCAGATCTGGTCACTCGATGACCGCCTTTGCCGGCCACAAGATTCTCGTTATGGGAGGCGAGTCGCCTGGTATGCGCTCAGTTGAAGAGGAGAACGAAGAGAAGAACAACACAGTTTATATCCTGGATACGTCAAGAATCAACTATCCGTTGGACAACCCTGCCCAAGTTCAATCTCCACAGCAACAGCAAGTTTCTCCTACAGGGCAGCAGCAAGTTCCGTCTTACAATGACGAGAAGCGAGAAGTTGATCCAAACACAGAGCTCGGACAAGCCACTGAGCAGCGTGTACGATCCCCGCATGGAAACTACTCTCCAACTAATTCCAATGGTCGTCAGTCTCCTGCTATAAACAATGGCGTAACAGGAGCTGCTGCTGCAGCTGCAGCAGCCGGTGGTGTCGCTGGTTTAGTCGCTGCTGCTAATCTCAATGATGAGAAAGTTGCAGATCCATCTCTTGGACAACCCACTATCGACGAAAAGCTCGATGACAATTACGGCAGTGGCGGGCACTTGCGATCACCATCTGGGGCATCTGAGTTGACTCCCGGTGTAGGTTATGAACGGGTCAATGTAACGGGCAATGACGGTGATGGTCACTCGATCACAGACTATGAATCAGTCGAGAACGATGATGCTGCAGCAGCAGCCAAGATTAGCCCAGGTCGCGGTACTCCTGATATCTCCAAAATACCCGGTGCTTGGATGGGTACTCCAAAGAGTCAAGAAGCTGCACTCGCAAATGCCACAGATAGCACAGTTGCTGGGTCGTCTTCATCGCCTCTTCAATCTGATATTACTGCTCGTGAGGTGAGTGGCAGCTCTCCACCTACAAACCTCGATACGACCACTGAATCTTTTGGCGGCTTGGAGAAGAGTACTATTTCACCGGACAGTGTTGATGACCAAAGTACTCCTCGTGCCAGTATCACTGAGGAAGGATTCCGTGCCGCTGGTGTCAATGGACATGCGGCGCATCAAAACGGTGCCGCTCTCAATATCCCACGATCACGGGGTTTGGACGATGAACTTGATGAGGATGATGATTATGAAGCGGTGAACTACCCTCCGCCTCCACCGAATGATGTGAATGAGGCACTGGAGCGCCTGAAGGCTTCCAATACCTGGTATGAGTCGGAACTTGCTGCTGCCAAGCACCAAGGATATATTCCACAATCTCGGCCGCCGGTTGATGTACTCAAGCTGCGAAGAGTCTCTCAACGGCTCACACATGATACCAGTGCGTCGTTGCAAGAACGAGATATTTTGATTGCTGCGCTCGGTGAACTTAAGGAGGAACTACAGAACGTACAGGAAAATGTGCAGAGGCAGGCACAGAAGGCTAGTCAACGAATCAGTGAAGCGGAAGTAGCCCGAGATGAAGCCATGCAGCAGTTGCAAAGTATTCAAGCAGGAGGAGCTGGGGATGCACCTGCTCGAATCGCACAGCTACAAGCACAGCTTGATGCTAGGTCTATCAATGACGATGGCTCGGTTGAAGCGCTCAAGGGCGAGAAAATCGCTATTGAAAAGGAGCTGCGAAATCAGACTGACGAGCTAGTTCAGCTTCGACATGAGCTTTCTGTTCTTAAGGCTGAGCATGAGTCTTTGAGTGGTAAGTATCAAGGTTTGGAGTCGACGACTGGAGAGCATGTTGCTGCACTGGGTGCCGCCTCGGCTGCTGTTCTCGCGGCACAAAATCTTGCCAAAGAACATGCACGACAGGTTGACGAGCACAAGTCTTCACGAGCAGTTTTGGAGGAGCAAGTACGAACTTTGCAATCTCAGCTTGCCGAGCAGCAGACTAGAGGCGATGGGTTGAGTAGAGAGCTCGATGATCACAAGCAATTGCTCGCTCATGCCAATGAGCAGAGCGAAAAGTCCGTGACGGCCATGAATTCTGGTATCGGTAATATTGTAGCCATCTGGGGTGCATCCAAGGCGCTTGGCGGCAGACAACGATCGTTGGAAGGCGACGAAGATGATGAAGACGAGGACCCAAGATTGGCGCACTTGCAGCAGCGAATGGACGAAGTGAGCGAGCTTCACAAGACTCACAAGGAAGCTGCCGATAAGGCTAGCCTGGAGCTCTCACAAGCTCTCGAGCAGATTTCGCTTCTCAAACAGCAGCTTGCGTCTGTGCATGAATCTAAGAGCTCTGCTGTGGAAGAGCATGAATCGACTAAGGCAGAGCTTGAGCAACATAAGCGAGAGCTCGAGGAACTCAACTTACAGCACTCTCAAACTGCCAATTCTGCTACGGAGCGAACACAGGAGCTGGAGCAGAGACTAGAAACGGAGCTTGCTGCGGCAAAAGCCGAACGTCAAAAATCTGAAGATGCTCACAAGGCTCAGTATGCGGAGCTGGAGAATGAGTACGAGCGAAGCATGCAATATTTTACAAGCACCGAAACAGCATTGACCAAGACCCGTGAGGACCTTAGTCGCCAGAAGGATATCAACGAAAAGCTCCAAAAGGAGCTTGACGAGCTAAAACTCAATGCACAGGAGGCAGGGGACGTCAGTGGAGAGCGAGTTGCCTCTCCCTCAGGGACGTCAAGTAAATTCGCCAATCGGCAGTTTGATCTCCAACTTCGAGATCTCAAGGCTCAAATTATCATTCTTCAGGAAGAGCGAGACGAGGTGCGAGAGAATCTATTGCAAGTGAAGAAGAAGCAGATCAACATGACGCAAGATCTTGACGACTCGCAAGCCGAGATTGAGCGTCTCACACAAGAGAACTCGCGACTTAGTTCACAACTCGACCAGACCGGTAATGGCTCAACGTTTACGGACCCTGAATCGGGTCAGACCCTGGATCACTACGATGCTGAGCTCGAACAGCTTCAGAATGAGCGTCGCCAGATCCACTAAAAAAGCCAGCAGTAACGACCCCCACATTTTCATAATCTTTCATGTTTCCTTGTATCTTTTATCTTTGACATTCTCTAACGTAACGGTTAACGGTGATAATTTTGTTTAATTTTCTTTTGTTCGAATAATTTTTTCTAATTGGAAATGTTCCCTTTCAACCTAGTGACATCAACCGCTCATTTTTGGAACCGCACATTACGACAACTTTTTTGGACCACTAGTTACAGGACTTTTAACTGGCTATGGAACTTCCTATTTATCTTAAATTTGCAACCTCTACACATGACCGCGAATTATTCTCATCCACACAGAAGGCACTTGCTCAGACGACGCAAGCCGCAGCGCTTGCGGTGCCCATCTCCGTGTCTTTCGATGCCACGACTTCAGCCAGCAGCGACATACTGGATTTCCCAGCATTTGATATTGCGTCATTATCCAGTGGATCCTCGGGAAGCAAACGACAGCGCGGCGGCGGCGGTGGTGACGATGCATTGATCAAGGGCAAGAAGCACCGTAAACTGGACGCAGCCGCACCCCCGCCTCCGGTCGTGTTGAGCTGGTCCATGTTTAAACAAGTGGGTAACAAGCTATTTGGACATTTCAAGCATTCAGATCACGGACCGAAAGCCTCGGGGGATGATGATCGTGACGGCGATTATGACGGTGAGACGGATCGTAACGAGGGCAACGATGTGGTGGAGCAAGAGACACCAAATGATAGTAGTCGCCCTGCAGGAAGACCGGCTAAAATGGTCCGGTTCCCTAGCATGCTTGAGCAAACGATCGACCTCACTGCGACGTCAAGTATACTTACAGTAGACACTTCGCTAACTACGCCGGCCACATCGACGGCATCCACACGAACAGGTAGCATTCTCAAGAGCAAGACTAATAACAATCTGCGGGAGGAGAAGGCGCGAATTGCTAAATCTGACAGCGTCGGAGTGAACGACTTTGTCAGCAACCTTGCAAAGAGACAGATGCTGCGACGCCAAATGGGCAATTACTTTGAGGACGCGAGGCAGTACCAGATCCAGGCTTACTATTACTACTAGAGATATCGTCTTCTCCGTAACGTTCGTTAAAGATAAAAGAGCCAGTATTCATTATTACGTAAATGGATTCACCAAAGTTTCGACTGATTTTAAGTGCTCTTGAAAGCGTAGTCACCAGACAACCAAGCGTTGAGCATGGACAATGCCTCTGGGCCCTTATTGTACGGAACCATGTGACCGGCATCAAACACTCGCAAGAAAGTGAAATGACCCACATTCTGCAAGGTACCAGCATGGTCACCGGCAACCTTCCAGTCAACAACTGGGGCCACGTCGAACTGCTCCTTACCGTCCTTGCCGTTGATTTCATAGCCGTCCAATGCCTGCACCCAAGCCTGGTTACCGAGCCAGTTGCAGATAAAGTCCTTGTCGCCAGCGTAAATCAACACAGGAATGTTGTTGTTCAACAAGTAGGCCACGTCGGTGTGGAATGGTCGAGCGCCGTCGCCGGTGAAGAAGAATCGCAAGCCGACTTCCTGCGAGCAGCTCTCAAACTCGACTGGCTCGGCACCGACAGCCTTCTGGACGTCGGCGTCGTTCAAGAAGTTGTCGACCCAAGTGAGCTCGTCGTAGCAGAGCGGGTTCTCGGTGCAGTTCATTCGAATGTCGTATGGATTCAAGCCGGTCTTGCCGTAGGCAGAAAGAGCCTGGTCACAGAAGTAAGTTGCTGGTGCACAGACCCAAGCGCTGTCGAGGTCGTAGCATGCCTTGACCATGGCCTGGCATCGTGGCTGCGCATCAAGAATCTTCTGGCACTCTTCCTCACCCAACACAGGCTCGACACCACCCTTGTTGGTGCAGGCCATGTCGTAGTAAGCAGGCATCTGGTTGTAGGTGTCGAAGATACCATTGCCAACACCGAGGGAAGCAAGGTTGATATGTGGGCCATCAAAGCCGTCGCTCTCAGCCTGTCGTCGAACAATCTCCGAGGCAAAGGCCGGTCCATAGTGGCCACCGTACGACTCGGAGAAGATGTGGAATGGAAGCTCGGCAAACTCGTCAAACTTGGTAAAGAAGAGCTTCAAGAAGCTGTAAACGTGCTTAGCAGCGCTTCGAGTGCTGCTTGGCTTGTCTCGCTTATTGTGGGTAGTAGACTCTTCAGACTCGTACGAGTAGCCGACGCCGATTGGCTGGTCAAGGAAAATGACACTGGCATTGGAGTTCCATGAGTTTGGATTCAAGTAAGGCTCGCTCTGGTTGTTGATAAAAGATGGGCCGAGCTCGAAAAACAGACCGGTGGCGGAAGAGCAGCCTGGGCCACCATTCATCCACAAAACGACTGGGTCGTTCTTTGGGTCGTTTCGCGATGGGAAAAACCAATAGAACAAATGGTCCTTGTCGTCGTTAAAGTCAATGTAACCGGTGTAGGACTTGCCGGTATCCAAGTGCAAAGAATCTGGGCCGGATTCCTTGCCTCGCAAGGTGTACTCCTTCGAAGCATCTTGCACGGTGAAATCCCAGTCGTTCTGTGGCACAACAGCCTTGTGAGACTTGACTCGTAGGAAGTCGTCTGCTGGAGAGAACTGCTTCTTTCGCAATTCGGAGACCGTGTTGAACGCCGCTTGTCGAACGTCCTTAAGCGACTGGCTCGAGACAATGTCAGCCCAAATAGCACGAGCCTCCTGGGGAATATCTCCAAGAGTTTCGCCGACAGACTCGGCGAGTGAGTTCAAAAGAGTGTCTGCTTCGGCGGCCCATTTGCCAAACTTGTTGTTGATGACTGGCTGCTGCTGAGCCATCATCACTTGTTCGACTTGTTCGCCAATGATCAGCCCGGAGGCCGTTGTTGCGCCCAAAGCCGCAATCAATGCTTTGCCCTTCACTAGAGTGAATCAAGTTAGTAGACTAGTCGTCGATGACGAAAAATTTAGCGAAGGTATCATACTTTAGAGTTAGAATTGATCAAAACGGGGTGTGTTTGTGGTGATGGAAGCAATTCAAGGTTTGTCTGTGGGTTTTGATTAATGTCTGGCGGCGGGTTGCGGGATTGCCTTATCGCTCCCAGTGCCGGGGGGCGCACGGCGGCACCGCACTTGAAAAACCGTACGGCACAACAGAACCTCGCTGGTGATTCATCCAAGCGTCACTGACCCTGACCATTCCTGCAGTGCTGTTTGTGTGTACATGTACAGTATGACTGCAGACAGACGGAGGCCGAGCCAGTGTACATGGATCCGGATCCGTTGACTACCTTCTGCATTCAGGTCAATTGCTCTGGACAATTCGCACGGCTATATACCAAAGTTACGAGCAGAATAGTGAGAAACTGGGAAATGGCGTTTAATGAGATGGGAAGTTGGATACTTTTAATCTGATAAATAATACAGGGAAACTCTGAAGAGAGGAGGGGATAAAATAAATTAAGCAGTGCGCATGAGGCATTTGGTTCTTATCGTGATCAACGGGCATTTGATCCGGTCTTCAACACCGCACTAAGAGCGGCTGGTAATGAAGCAATCAAGAGTGCTAACAGGCCCCCTTCCATAGCGGAACTCCGTTTAGACTCAGTGAGAGAATACTCTTCGCTCTTTGGTTCTTTTAGGCGACAGTGGCTTGACTCCGAATTGCTCCAATGCCAGACTACGAACATCTCTGAACGTCCTAAACAATGAGTAGCTGTCTAGCTGCTCGCCCTGCCATGGTCCGCCGGTGATGACTGAGTTGACCTGATGTTGCAACCGTTCGAATTTGGGATAATGGGTTCTCCAGTGCTCCAGCACCTGTCGTGTAGAGTTTGGGTCGGGCCCTATTGTTAGCAAGCGTACCAGAGTAGCTGCAGACATTGCTTGGCATTCTGCTACTAACCACCACCGGTCGCATACTTCCTTTGGCGCTCTGAAACTGGTCAACGCCAGGGTGTCTAACAAATGTACCACAGCCGGTTTGGGACGAATGAACAGCTTGCTAGACAGATGCGGATGTTCCAGCAAGGTATGGTAATAGTAGAGCAGAACTGTATTGTACACAACAGTGATGACCACCGTCTGCGGATAGCAAGTGGGAAAATCGTCGCGAATGTCGACCAGAGTCACATGCAATGGGAAACTCAACAATTCAGACTCAATGCCAGCGATTTCCAGTATGATGGCACTGGTGGGTTCGAAGTGGAGTGTATTGGTATCTGTGAGTTGCAGCAACCGCAGCAGTTTGTGGGTTAGAAGGGTATGTTGCATGCCGAAAGTATCGATATTGTTGTTTTCAAACAGCATAAAGTCTTTGAGTATGCGATGATACTGTTCGTATGGCAACTTGCTGATCAGACCCGGGTATAATGCCTTAATCCAAGTATTTACAACGCACGCTCCGGCAAGCAGCGGTAGTGAGGCAGTAGTGGTGCCCAGGATTTTCGAGGTCGCAGAGAGGATCAGCTCCGGATCCAAGTCGAGATGAAACGCAAGCAACATGATACCAATTGCAGTGTCTATATCCATGAGATTAGTAAGTTCGATCACTTCACGAAGAAAGTGACAAGTCGGCGTGTGCGGCTGGTCCATGTTGAGGGACAGCCGAGCGCAGATATCGATGAATTTTGAAAGTTTGGCCGAGCAATGGCGCAGGTCTTCTGCAACGATATAAGGTGTGAAGAGTTGGATATGGCTTATATATTTTTCGCGTGATCCGAGGTTGGCAGAATTGGACGATTGGGCCAATGCTGGTTCTGTGTAAATCAAGCGAAACACATGGGCTCTGAGACCGGATCTGTAACTTATCTCTTCGTCTTGAGAGTTGATTGCCGCATTTGGCGAGGGTGCTCCTTCGGAACTTGTTGATCCAAGTACTCTATTGGCAATTTGTCGACTTTTGGTCCGCCGCCTTTCGCTTTGTTTCTTGGTTGAGTATACACACGGTACGTCGACATATTCGCACGATTCGCAGCGTTGACTGTCGTTAGGCCGGACACACCGTTTTTTGCGATAACGACAATAGTCGCAAGATTTCATTGCCTTGGGCTTCTCCATGTTATAGAGTTGGGCATCCACCAGGGCTAAAGAAAACGGATTGCTTGAGAGAAAGTGGTATGTACACGAAAAGTGGTTGTCAAAAAGAATTAAATGGCAAAAGCGCTAACATTTCTAGTGAAAATGAACTATACTTGGTTTTTCCACATGCATTTTTCTCCCCTCTTCTCTCTCTCCCTCTCCATACTTTCTCCGTATAGTGAATCAGGTATATTTTGTTTTTTTCACTCTCCGGTCGGAAACAGGAGGAGGGGGAAGAAAAAGATTCAATGCGGTACTTGCATTTTGGTATTTACCAAATGGATAGAGCAAAATTTTTTCATGGGCATGAGATCAGTGGTTCCAATTTATCGTCATACGGCATGATCAGTATTTCACCCTAGTGCGGATAAAAGAAAAGAATGCCGAACTTTTTGGCGGAAGAGAGAACACAACGTACCATTTTCCCGCAAGCAAGAAAAAAAACGGAAGTGTTGAATCTGTGGGAAGGAAAACGTTTGTGACAAGAAACTGTATCTTATGCGGCAGACTGAAACATACTTATCGCAAATTACTAAGGAAGAATAATAAAGAATGATTAAAAAAAATAAAAATGCCGGTGTGAAAAAGGGGAGATATGGATTACTTCCATTGCTTGATGTGGAAAGAAGAGCCCGAGACCGCTCGATACTGTATCAATTTGTGAAAGTAAGCATGTTCGCTAATAAACATGACTTTGCTGTCTTAACCCACGTATCTCAAGGGCTAAAGGGCTAGACCGTCTAAGTCAATGATCGGCCCCCTCAAAAGCGAACGAGAAAGGTTTCATTGACTTCATATGTCAATGCGCAAGCCCAATCCCGATGTCGGCCGGGGAGGAACGTTCCTACTTGTTGCGACTTTCTTGAGAAACCTATTGTCTTGCAACGGAATATTAGACCACGTTGGGCCGGACGCGGTTAATTTGCCGTGGAGGCCCCGTAATTAACACACACGAACAGAACTGTCAGACTCATATGCATGCGGGGGTGGCTATTTGGTACACAGAAGGCAAGCCATTTCAGGAGAGCCTTTGGGGGGTTTCACTTTGCATCTTTTTTCACTGGGAAGCAAAAAAACGCAGCCTTGTTTCGGCTGCCGGCCCTGCGCACAAGTTTTTTTTTTTACTTTTGGAAAAAGATCATAATAGCTCCGTTCATTGTTTGTTTACGAACAATCCTGTTGATCGGTATAGATTCAGTTTGGATCAATTGCTTCGAATTTCAATGTGTTTGCTCGCTTTTATTGGAAGAGTTGATTGATAAAGGGGAAAAAAGTTCAACTCCTGAACCCTGAGCCATCGTGCGGCGCTGCAGCCCTTTACGCCCACAGCAGCTGTTTGTTGCTGCGCTTTTGCCATAAAAACGGCCTCACATATGGGTCGACCGGCAAGGCAAAGCCAGAGAGGAAAACCGTTGGACCTGCATATAATTATTTTTTTTGAATTTTTGGGAAAGTAAAGATGGCAAGGTTGCTACCCTGAGTTTATTTGTCAACAAATATTCCGAATCCCATTTGGTTTCGTCAATGATTTCAGGAGTGTCGATTTTCAGGCGATTGCAGGGACCGCTGTTTCACCCCCTCAATTTGTTCCTTTCTGCATCATCATTGAGCACTATTGAATTGGGGTCTTGGCTTTCGAAATATATGGTACCCAAAGTACCATCGGATTCATACCGATGCTTTCTATGAATGTAACCCGTACTCTTTGGATCTGGGCCTGTTTACGGAGTTAGCCATCCATGGTTCTGTTGTACTGTACATGTATCCGGATCTATTTGGTAGCGCGCGTCGGCAACAGCAGCCGCATCATTGTTCATGCTTCTCGCGCGTTTAAAATATGCACGAGGGCTGTAAGTTCCTGTTGTGAATGGCAGTAAGAGTCTGTTTCTCACATGTACAGCGTGGGAGGTGCTGGGCGAAAAAAAGAGGCTGTGCAAACCTGTCTAATGCTTAGTAATTTTTCATTGTATATTATGGGTTGGTCGTTTAGGGAAGGTTCGTTGTGAAAGCGCTGAACGAATACGGTATTAGTTGTTATATAAGCTATATAAGCTGAGCAGTGGTTGATTAACATTATTGAAAGTGTTTTTCTTGCTTATCATGAATTCCTGCTATTCGAGTATCCTAATCTATCATTGAATACGTCGGCGTATGCGCCTGACGGAGCTTACCACTGTGATGGTAATTGGATATCATCATGCTTTCTCTCTCATGAGCCTGTACTCTGTTCCTCAAATCTGCAGATTATCTAAGCGACATGAAGTTATAGGTACTCAAGTTGCAAAATAACAGTTCCCATAGAAAGGTATGTCTCAATGTTGGTGGAAGTGTTGGTCAACTCTCTTAGCCGCATCTTCGAAACATTCAGGATTAAGCTCTGGAAAAAAATCTCAAATTAGCAGAGACACACTCTCTTGTCGGGCTTTCAAAAGTTCTACTAGACGGAGACTTGTCGGTGATGCGTGCAGTTCTTACAAATGGAATTGGTTCCCCGATCTGAACAAGGTGGGATGAACGAGTTCCCCTTATTTTTTTCAAGTTATAGCCGCCAAAAGGAAAGACCTGAGATGAATAAGCAATTAGAGATGGTGCCGTGTTTTTTTGAAAGTGTCCCCCTATCCAAGAGATAGCATGTCCTATACGGCCCCATTTTCAAGAGACCTCATATGCCATGTCCCCTATCCAAAAGATACGATGTGCTATACGCCATCTACCAAGTAAAAGCTACTGCCTATGGAGCTGAATATAGTATGTGACCTTGGATAGAGAAATTTAAAAGTTTGAGAGCACCCTCCGAGAGTTACATCTCGTTGATGCTAAAGATTCCCAGTCGGTTGAGGGGGAAGCTAGAATGCGCAATTTTGGAGACCCCAAATTGCTCATAATATGATGTTTTACTGGGAAATACGAAGTCAAACGATGATTCATTATTTGCGGCCTGTTTTTCGGATATAGTGGATTGTGCTTGTGATAGTACCGAATCATGGACCCACTGTCATATCCAAAGACGTAAATCTTCAAGCACCCCTCCCCGAGTATTAAAAAAAAGTTGCTATAATTCTATTCTCACAAACAGCAAGATGCAATGTTTTTTTCATACCAAGCTTTCTTTAGGGCCCCGGATTGAAATTCTGTGAACCTCCCCCGAATCTACTAATATATAAAACAGGAACCCCCTACCACTGTAAACGAATTGCCGTTTCACTATATTAAAGACTTTATTCATTGCACCTGTGCTCCCAGTCAGTCCTTGTTCACCCAATGAGAGCGGCATATATTATTTAATATTGGCACATTTCATTTAAAGGTGACAGATTTCATTTATATCGAAGGTCAATTCTCTGAAATCATCATCTATCGCACCGACTCATTAAAGGTCCATGTAAATTGGCCCGACTTCAGTTTAAATGTTGAGGGTATTACGTGGATATTACACATTGACATATAAACTGTGAATCGGGCCGACTTAAATGGACATCCACGGCATTTAAATGTCGTGGATATTACATTGACGTTTAAACCGGATAGTCGGGCTAACTTAAATGACCACCCAGGATATTTAAACTGGAGTCGGATCAGCCTAAATAAACACCCAGGACATTTAAACTGGAGTTGGGCCAATTTAAATGGATACCCACGGCATTTAAATGTCATATCACATATTGTCATTTCAACTGAATTTTTCGACTAACTTAAATGGATATTTAACTGGAGTCGGATCAGCTTAAATAGAACACCCAGCACATTCAAACTGGAGTCGGGCCAACTTAAATAGACATCCACGACATTTAAACTGGAGTCGGGCCAACTTAAATGGACTCTCCAGAGATTAAAATATGACTAAAAGTTTTGGTTTTCTAGCTGTCACATTGACAATAAAATGGACGAATTTCAATGTTGCAATGGCTGTTAGCCAGCTCGACTACTACGGTGTCGGCGACACTTTACTTGGCCCCACACACCTCCCCACACAACCCAACCCCACCTCACACTACCATGATCCATAATCCAACATGACATTACTGGCAAGCCTCCCATCAGATATCTTTGATCTGATCATCGAACGGCTCGATATATACAGCATCCGGTCGTTCAACCTCGCCAGCCGCGCATGCCATGCCCTGGTGGCGGTCAAGTTCTGGGAGTGTCTTGCGCTGTTTGCCGAGTCGCCAAGCGTATTCGACACTATCGGCTACAGCATGGAGTACCACGAGCCTGCCGAGTTCCGATCATGGAGTCCACGGTTCTGTATCTGTATCCGGTACGCGTCGCAGCTCCAACAGCTGGCACAGTCGCTCAGGCGAGACAGTCGGGCGCTGTCGCACGTGCGGATGCTGCGACTCCGGTCGCGCGACAAGGTATCAAAGACCAGTACTTTGAAAAGCATCTTCAAGTCTGGTGCAATTGACAGCAATAATCTGTATACGTCTGTGTTGAAGCTGCTGAGTGAGAAATGCGTGGCGTTGGAGGTTTTGGATATCCAGACGCGAGCAGAAGGGTTCATCACTGAGGTGGTCAACATCTTCCCCCGTGCGCCGGCGGTGCAATTGCAATGCTGGTCAGCAGCGTGCCTGGGTCAATTGCACTCTTATAAAAACGTCAGGGCAGTTTCTATAAGGGTTCGCAAGGACGAAAGTCTGAAACCAGCCATTAGCCCTAGTGACAATTTGAGCTCGATCCACACGCTGGTGCTTATCGTTGAGGATTACACTAAAGTCCAGTCATGGCAGGTACAGCATTACCTTGGGTACATGCACAACGTGCAGAACTTTCACCTGTCCGGGCAACTCGGGTTTGCCCATATGGACTGGCTCAGTCCCAAAATCGTCAACCTATCGCTAAATGGCACTCCATACACCCATGGTTCTGAGTTCAAAAACACAAACCTCAAGCGGTTGGAAGTGGGTAGAATTGACATCTTGCAGAAGGCTGAATTGCCCCGTCTGACGACTTTGAACATAGATATCAACACACTCCACAACATTTGGTACCCCAACTCAATCGAAGACGCAGCAAACTCACTGGCAAAGAGCCCGTACATTGTCAACCTTTCAACAAATAAGCTCCAGATCGGCCACATTGTCACCCTGCTTAAACGATGCAACTGGTCGTTGCGGAGACTCGTCATTTCGAACCCTGTAGGTTACTCTGACCCATTGGGTGCCGACCTGCTGACTCCGCTCGCTGATGCTCTCGTTATGTTCTCACCTGAACTGGAGAGTCTCTGTATCGACCATGTTGACACGATCTTGGACCGTGGGTACACCAGCGGAAACGACCGCGATGCCATCCCGCGGAAGTCGATCGCAGCATTGAGACTACTCGTCAAGGGGCTGCCCAGGCTCCAGTTTATCTACTTCATGTACAAACCAACTAGCAAGTTGTCGGACTTTTCCTATGCCAAAGTGCAGACTGGCCCGGCGTGGAACGACACTGTTTTCCTGTTCGACCATGTTGACGACCACATGCACCAGATCCGCCACATTGTCAAGTCGCCATTCTCCACAAACAACCTGACCGCGTCGTATAAAGTGGTGAACTTTGACTTCTTTTCCGCAAAGGAGTGGACGGGTCCGTTCGCGAGCAATGGACCAGAGCAATTGGAGGTCGTCAATCCTCCAGTATGAAATTACGACCTTATAGAATTTTGAATAATCTAGAAACAATATATACACGATTATATGGCCATATCAACTCACAATCTTCTTCTAAACAACTTTTTTATGCCATCTGAGCCGCATTTCGAGGGGCTCATGCGGCTGAAACTGCCGATATTATCAACATTGATTTTTGAAAATCCACAAAATTGTCTCCTTCTTGGCATTATGGCCGAGCGGTTAAGGCGAGAGACTCGAATACTTGAGGATTTCTTTTCAATCAAATTCGTGCCATCTCTTGGGGTCTCCCCGCGCAGGTTCAAATCCTGCTGATGTCGATATTCTTTTTTGATTCCCTTTGGAATTGAGTTTTTTTTTGCTCTTTCTATCAACTTACTTCGTTGAAGCTGGAATTGAGCAGCATTGTGCCATTCACAGAGTTTGCCGGTGCCCCCAAGGATCAGCGACGTATAAAGTGCAGATCTCAAGCATAACACTCCCCTCCCCCCCCCACTTGACACGAGTTGAATAATTATGGCGGGAAATTAAAGCAAATGATCTCATCAAGGGTTCCGATAAAGCCCCGGTCTCTACTGTTTGAGGATGGTAGATCCCATACAGTGTAGCATCCATGTTTGATCTTCCGTTACAATGTCCTATGGTCCGCCAATCTTCGAGTCCTCAAGTCTTCAAAGTGTTCTATAAACATTCATGATCCAAGTTTTTTCAATGAGTGCCGCAATGCGGAGACTCCGGTTCTGTAGTTCTCGAGGGCATATAGACTCGTTGTTGTTGAGCACTGTATGCTGTACCTGAATATATTCTTGTGCCTGATCAACTTTATTGCTTCATGCACTGATCTTCGTTGCAACTAGGAATTGGCGTCCCGAAAATTGCGGAGACTGTGTTTATCTGTACCATTATGGCCAAGATATTCCACACGTTTGCTTGCTATTCATTTTATTTTATGCTTATATGCTGGGGGTAAATTATCGTCCGACATTATGCTTTCTCCAAAACACATCTTTTGAACATCAGGAAATCTCAGATTCCTTCCCGCCAACCGGGTCACAGACCACATTCGTCCGAAACCTCCATATTGTCAAATCGTCGCCTCGGCAGTCGAAGGGAACTTGAGAGTTGTAGCCGCACAATTGTCTCGTCAGTTACAGGCTGCTGTACTGCGCGATGTCTCAAAAAAATTTGTCCGAGACATCGGACGCGCAAATCAATAAACGCTCGTGCCACTGAACAGAACGTCCAGACCGTGGCCATGGCGATTATCGGACACGTCCGTTGGATCCGGATATTGACATTTTGAGCAGTTTCCCATATTTGGAATGATACATTGAGGTATGGACATGTCGAGAGTAGTCGGAGTACTCAATCAGGCGCACAAAAACGGTGTCCTTGGCGTGGGTGGTCCATATTTTTTTGACACCTGTTCTAAAGAGTACAAGCAAGCTATTGATAGACTTACGCATTGTAGACTCAGTTTGTCGTACTCTTCATAGATCTCACCGTACTTGACTTGACTTCCCAAATGCCAGGTCACCACATATGCACGAAACTGAGTCCAACGGCGCATCTCCTGGGCTCACTCGATCTGCACCAGATTGCGTGGACACTCAATGGCCGGGAACCTTCAGACCGGCACTTGGCTCAGGGCCACCGATACATTGTACGAATTGGGCGTACTGTATCACCATTTCCCAGAGCTGGGGCGTATCGATCTAGCGTACCATCGCCACCTGGTTCCCATCATGTGCCGTCCAGCGGTTTTGAGCGATTTCTCTCGTTAGACATGTCGGTGATTCCCAGCGTGCCGGGTACCGGTGTCCTCCATTGTCTGACATCTGATCAGATTCGTACAATAGTACAGACCCCTTAATTACCCGAGAACTTCTAGTTCAATCTGCCATGATCGCTACTCGGCGTTTCCTCACTTTGATCCATCCGATAGCTGCCTAAAACACCTACTCCTGGACGATCATGAGTATCCTCGAATTCTCCGAAACACTGGAAGAAACGGTACGGACCAGCAAACATCCGTACTTTACTACGCTATTATTAATTCCCAAGCAGGTACGACCTTTTCATAGCATCGCCTTGACGCCTCATAACGCGGCACCGACTTCCATTAGAGAATGGGGGCACTAGAATGTACAACGGGTGTAGCGGCTTGTACATCTCAATCATGTACTCATTCAGGGCATTTGCCTCGCCCGGTGCGCCACGCCTAGGAACCCGCGGAGGGACCACCAACTCCGCCCGGAAGACATCTCCTAAATACGGTAATACAGCATTTACCCAATCAATCTACCGGTACAACTCGAAGCTGAAATATCTATATCCCGCCAACCATAACCCTTAGCCCTTAGCGAACCTCAGCCTTAGCCTTAGACCATTGCCGTTGGGACCTTTTCCAATGGCTCGAGCGGCCCACAGAGACGCGCCGCTCTCCCAAATGCCCATCAGATCGCCCGCCAAAACTGCCCAATCGGGAACTATGCATTAATTTCCAACATCCCGCTCGCTCGCCCCCAGGAAATCCCAAACCCAAGACCGTTTTGAAATGTGAAAGTTGAGCCTCACGATTCATAAATACAAAGTTGCCGAATGTTATCTGATTATACGATTTGAAGAAAGTTTATCCGGATCCATTCCAGATCCAATTTCTTACTCAAAGCCCTCGGCATGTGACAGATAGTTTCTCTGGGGATTATTCTTCTACTACAGTCATTGTGCGTCATCATAGTCAATAAAAAATCCCGATTTCAGATATCTGTATTCTCTACAGCACCATAAATCTATAACCAGTAAAATAAAACAATCACTTTCACTGATATTACAAGTGATCAATTAAAACAAACCCCAATGTGCAAATGGAAGAGGGAGTGGACATGGCTCCCAGAAGTTCACAGAACTCTGTCGAGTCCAAATCAACCACTCACCTCCCATAAAATCAAAAATCAAAAATCAAAAAACCAAACACAGATATCAAAATGTCCTCTCCTTCTCCTTCATCTTCCTCAAAAATAGCAAATAACTTTTGGCAATAATAAAAAAAAATTGGTCATCAAACGTGCAAAAAACATCCAAAGAACGAGATGCAGTTTTCTCTCCACTTCCACACCTCAAATAATAATAATAAAAGAATAAGTTAGTGTGTTGAATGTGCACGATGATACTTCAAACCGTTCAAATTCTTGTACCGCTTACCGCAGACCTCGCATCGATACGGCTTGTCCTTCTCCATGCCCATGCCCTCGGGATACGGCTCGTTGGAAAGAGGATCGATTATACTGTAAGTACCGTCATCGTTGAGCATGAGCGTCTGGTTTTGGTGACCATGCAGTCGGTGGTATTTCAAACCGTTCTGGTTCTTGTAAGTCTTCTCGCAGCCAATCACGGGACACTTGAACGGCTTGTGCTCGCCACGCTCCATGACATACAAGTGTCGCGCCGGGTCATCAATGCATGTGGAATCGTCGTCATCGTCAATCATCATGGGCGTTCCTTGGTTGGACGAAACGGGGCTCAAAAACACATCGTTTGTAGATACCGCCTCTTCCAAACTCTGCATTCGCCGTACAACCGGGTGCTCGATAGGTGGCGACGGGGAAATGTGTGCCTCTTCGTAATGACGAAGCAAGTCGTGCAAAGTCGGGAGCGTCAACCCGCAACATGAGTAGTCCTTACAAAAATCAGCTTCAAGATTGGGCAAGTAAGATGCCGAAAGGCCAGGGCTCATAGAGATATTGTTGTTTTGCTGAACCTGTTGCTGGGGAAGGTTGTGAAATATTACTCTTAGTATAAAGTTAGCATCTCAATGAACTGAAAAATAAGGGGAAACCTTCAAAACTCAACATACTCGTCACGTAGCCATGATCCAACAGACATTCCACCCCATGATACGCCACCCATGCCTTGCGAGTGGGCGACCGATTCTCGTCGAAATCGTTGTGGTTGTTGGCCACCAAACTGGTTGCCGCGATAAGTAATGTCGACAGGTACTGCTGAACTCATCATATCGCCGCTTATTGATATAATAATCGAAAGTAATGCAATAAATGTAGTCTCTTTATAACGAAAGAGTCTTCTGAGAGGTAGAATGTGATATCGACTGTACAATCAAATGTCAATCCCCTCTTCGCCGTGTGTAATAGATTTGTAGTGCTTTCCGTTGAAAAGAATGGAACACTCCCTCTTAAATCTGTGTGTAGCGGATAGTTAAATTAGTAAAGATGCGTAATAGATGCTGGCTATTAAAGTCGAAATAGCGTTGACCTTAAAAAAGGGAGAGAGGGCAGCGAAAGTGTCGAGTTGGAAATCTCAAAAAAGGGCTGGGAAAGTGGATTATTAAATGGGCAGCGATTATTGAGAGAGAGAGCGAGGGCCCCCGGCTAATAGAAACAAGGAAGGGGAACCACCGAACTGAAGTGCCACCGACGGCTGTGAGTGTGTGAGAGTCGTGGGCTGCCTGCGCACGCGTAAAAGTAAATGCACACTCTTTGGGGGCTCTTTTTTGGGCGCACAGAGAGAGGAGTGTAAGGATTGTACTGTAAGTAACACGTACTTTCCTTGCTGGTGTGGATGTATCGACGTTGAAGTAGAATGCAAGAATGTGTAATGCAATCTCTCAGAGAATGTACCGAGTGGGTTTGTGAAAATGTACCCAGGGAGAGAGTTGGTTGGTGTACGGTCGGTGGGAATGTCTGTGCGACGATGTCTCTGCTTGAGCGCCAGAACCAGGAAAAAGCAACTTGCGCTTTGTGGTGTGTGTGATGTGTGAGCTGTGCAGATGTCGAGCCAAAGATCGAATGGGAAAATAAGAACCACTACTCAGTCGACAAACTCAGTAGCGTAAGATGTGTTATATCTTACCGTCGTTGAATACCGGTAATCTAGCTGTTTTCAATAGATAAAACCAATTGGCTTTGGGTTTATCGTTGTGTCGTAGAACGTGTGTTGCGTAGGGTGCGTGATAGGAGGAACTAGGATAAAGCTAAAGATCTGTTGGAGATAAAGATGCTTCTAGTTTTGAGAGAAGATATAGAATGTTTGAATAGTTGATAATTGACTTTAAAGGTGTTGTCCAAGTGATGGGAACTGTATACCAAAAAATTGGAGATTGCGGGGGAGGTGTCCGAGTATTTATATTCCCGCACCCAAGCAGTAGATCGCTGTTGCAAAGGCTATGTGGTTGAATGCGCACAACCGCATTTGAGCAGAACAGCTTTTACGAGCGAAAAAGGAATTTATTCTTGAGAGTTCTTATGGGCCAGATATTCATCATTTCAATTGCTGTTGCAAACTCAAACTGGGTCATTGATCGCATCAATCGGGTACTCTGACCTCATACTAATCTACACACACATCTGATTGATCTCCGGATCCAGCACTCCTCACAGGCTCTTTGATGATGAGGCAACCGGATTACTGTACACGCATCGTAGTACTACCGTAGTGCTTACCACTAATTGGTCAACACTCCATAATCATGATTCCACAGTATTGTCTGTGAATCGTACTTTCTCGTAGCTCTTCCCGCCTAATAGTTGCGGTACCCAGCAGTCTTGCTGATCTCCTGGAGGCTTTGATTCGTCAATCGTCACAAATCGAATGATCTCAATTACTCAATTGTTTTGATTAGAGTAATACACCGGTACCCGTAACCCGCTTTCCTACATCCCACCACTACTGCTGGTGATGGTCATTGTTCACATCTTCTGGCGGGGCTGCGATATGAGACACGTCTCCGGCATTTGGTGCTCCTCATGTGTAACACAGAACACTGCACAGGTCGAGCCGAGACTAAATTATTATTATTTTATATGCAAGCGCCTCATGTGAAATTGTGGTCCGCTTTGTGAAATGTACTTGGAGAGATGGTTTTCTGTTTGGCTCTGTTTTTCCGTTAAGGACTGGACTGGTACTTGAATTCCCGAGTTTCTCAACAGCGGGAATGTAGCCAAGAGGGAAGAAGAAGTACTGCAACTATTCTATACCTATAAACATGGCTTGAAAGTCTATGTAAACTAAAATACAAGACAAAAATGCACTCAAATATCGGAATATAATTTCTCCGAGCAGCCAGTGTTTGTGCCCTTGTGCACTTTTGGAGCTTTATCATAAGCGGAGCGGCTGAGACGGGGAGGAGCTTCCTAACAACAACTAAAAGACATGCTTGGTCTGAGTGGTCTGAGTAACCCGATAGGAACCAGAGTAACCGGACAGGTACCAAATGTCTTTTGTTTATCTTATCCCATGACATTGAGTGAGAGAGAAGCATGTTATCGATTACACTGTTTGATGATTGTGTCAGAACCTGTTCACCTAGTCAGAGAATCACTGTGTGTTGTACTTTAGAGTTAAGCACCCCCCCCCCGCTCATGTCTTGTATTGGGTTTTAGAGCAGCATCAAGGGAAGAAGAATGAGATGCAGCAATGACCAGGTACATACATACACAAACGGAATCTTGCCACTTCCGGCACATACTCCGTACAAGTGCTGCACGAACCGTAAACGAACGCTGCCGAGTCTCTGAGACTTTGAATTTGGAAAACAACAAGAGAAGTACATTCATCTGTAGATATTAGACGGCACTTGGAAATCTAGAACACTCGATCATTAATTGGGCTCGGCGTGCCGAGTTGTTCATCCAAGTCTTTAACGAGATATTCGTAGTACCAAAACGGTCAATGCTCTGATAAGCTTTTTTGTGATGAATCCTCGGTTCTGTAGATTGTCAAACCGCTGGAACTGATACTCCATTACGCGTTTTACGTGAACTCTCTTATACACACTCAAAGATAGCACCCGTCCTGTTTAAACCACTCCAAACAGCAAGGCCGTGCACTTTGTCTTACACTTATTTCCATTCTTGGCTGAAAAAGTATAAAAGCATAATGCGCTTCTACAGTACGATCGAATTTGAAAGTGTCGCCAAACTCTAATCTTATTTGGCAGGCGAGAGTTGGCTCAAGCTCCAAGCTCAGGGGTGCGGATTTGTACAAAAGGTATTTGGGGGAAACCAACCACAAAACTGCAACCGTGTTTCTGCGATTCGAAAAAAGCTTATTACCGGTTTCCACTGAAATGTACCTAGTGACGCTTTCAACTGTCCAATGCTAATTATGCGTGCAACATTGTAGAGAGGTTGTGGAATCCGGATCAATTCTTAGTTACACTATAATTCTGTGGCCTGCTACAGATTCTGTTGAACAAGTGCAAGTCCCGGAATTTCTCCTTCTTCTCTATCTAATCTTTATACATGCGGCGGATCAATTCTCAGTGTGTGCACAATAGAATGTCTCAGATCTTGGCGTGCGTATTCTGATCCGCTGGTACGGTGGGGATGGAATCCCATCCATCCATGCCTGTAACCCATGTATTCCGTAGTCTCTCCCAAAGGCATGCTTTTGAAATGCGATCATTGATTGGATTACTGAGAATATCGTAATTCATGGTTGCGAAATTCTTGGATCTAAGATATCCCTGGTCGCTTGCGTTACGCAACCAGCATATCCCGACCTTGCCTTGTGCATGGCATATAATTATCTACCGTACTGTACACACCAAAAAAGTACACAGGGGTCCCATGGATCTCCAGACAGACAGACAGGCGGGGCATCTGCACAGCAAGAATAATGCTTAAATCACTTAAGAACCTGGCACTTTCGTATTTTTTAGCATGTAATTTCTGCACCGTAACAGATGCAGCACCCAGCACTAATGCAAGCTGCCAATTGAACCCTCCAAGCAGATGAATTCATTGTTGTAGCTCGATCTTGGATGTGGGTCTTGGAATATTTGCCTTGTGAAATAGAAGGCGTCTCTTTTACCCGCACGGACTCTCCATCCAATACGTCTCGATTATTTAAACAGTAAAACATAGATGTCCCCCGCAGACGTATAATTCCAGAACGACGGGGAGATCGTCCGGATCAGATGTCTTTTCTGATCTTCTTATCGAAAATCTGGGGGGCAAGGCACACAAGCAAAACTTCCATTGTCAAGGGTTTAGAGGTGGTCTCACCCAGCACAACGGCAAATCGCCGAGTGGGGCTCAGATTGAGATTTGTGACATCTCTTGGAGAATACAGTACAAAGGTCTCTATCATATTAAAAAAAAAAAGTTACGCTCTCAAAAATAAAAGAACTATCGCCGCTCTACCAGTACAAAGTGCATTGCCACGTACCCTGCCAACAAAAAGAGGACAAAGTAGATGGACAGCCCCGTAACGTCGCTCCACAACGCCGCAGGATCGAAGCCAAACGTGCTCAGAATTGTAGCACCAGGCACCTCGATCGAGAGGCCAAACTTCTTCTCGGTCAATGTCAAGTACCGTACCTCGTTGACTGCAAGTGCTTCGTATGCGTAGTGGAATATCGACAAGAACTGGAACAATTTAGTTCCAGGCGGCATTGAGTCTGGGTTGAGGAACAGACCTGCAAACAGGAGTGAAAAGAGCATAAACAGGCATCCGACCAATGCAGCAACTGATGAGTCGTGCACCAAAATGCCGATCAACAGACACGACGATGCGGCGGTCAAGTTGAATAGCACCAAGACTAGTAAGAACTTCCAAAACGCTCCGCTGTCGGTCGAAAGGCCCGCGAGCGGGTACACGATGATACCCAAGATTATAGGCGGGAACACACGTAGTGGGATAATGTCAAACAACACCTTGGACGCGTAGTATGCCACGGGCTTGTAGTACCCATTAGCCCGCTCTCTTACAAAGATGAGCCGCTCCTCAGCAAACAGATTCAATGTAGTCAGTGTCGAGAAGCCAAACAATGCAAGCAAGAAGAAAAACAATCCCAGGCGATTCTGGAACCCGGAAATGTCGTTGGAAATGTTGAAATACAGCACGCCGCAGAATATGCCAAGCAGCACCGCAATGACATAGTGCGTGAGCATGAGCATGGGGTTTCGGTACAGATTCTTAAACGTTCGCCCAGACAAGATGCGGAACTGGCCAATGACACCAACCTTGTTGTAACCTTGCAGAGAGTCAATCGACTCGTTCTCAGAGCTTCTTTGCTCCCTCGTTTGCACAATGGACCGTTTCAGCTCGTCGTTGATTCGAGAAACGTCAAACGCATCCACCAAACGAGCCAGTGTGACTGGTCGGGTATTCTCATCAGTTTGCCGTCGACGGCGATGGATATCTCGCCCTTCTCGGTGAGAAGCGTAGTGGCGCCACTCCCGCTGCGACTCGTCGCCTTCTTGAGAATTACCCGACGGGAATGGATCGTGAATATCGTCGTCGGTAGTGGAAGAGTGTGTCTCGGATTCGTAGTCCTGTACATCACTCTCGTCTGTAGAAGCTGCTCGCATCGACAAATCGACGATATAATCACCGAGATTGAAGCCTGCCGGGCATTGGTGACCAATTTGACCAAAGTAGTCGGCCACCTCGAACCGAGGACCAGAGTACACCAATTGACCTTGTGAGAGCAAAATGAGCTCGTCGAACAGCGCAACAATGTTGGATCTCGGCTGGTGGATGGTGAACACCACAGTTCGATTGTACGTTTTGGCCAAGTTCACCAGCGATTCTACCACATTGAACGCATTGTAAGAATCCAAACCGGACGTCGGCTCGTCCAGGAACAGAATCGAGGGCGAAGTCACCAACTCACAGGCAATCGCCACTCGACGCTTCTCACCGCCAGAAATACCCCGCGTGGTCTCATTACCAATTAATTGATCCTTGATATCCAAAATCCCGAGCTCCTGCATCGTTTCGAGTGCTCGTAATTTCTTAGCGTCGTCAGTCATGGAGGTTGGCAACCGCAACAGAGCACTTGTGACAATGGTCTCGTACACAGTCAATGTAGGCATCATGCAGTCATCCTGGTCAACAAACCCAATCACTCGTTTGTACTCCTTAGCAGAGTACGTCTGGCCGTTGACTGTGATGTCTGCTTGAGTTTCACCTCGCTTGTCCTTGGCGGCGAGAATGTCCAGTAGAGTCGTTTTACCTGCACCGGAGCCTCCCATAATCGCCAAAATCTGCCCGGGCTGAACCTGGCCGCGAATACCAGATAAAATAGTCTTGCCGCGGTCCGAGTAGTTGACATTGTTGAATTGCAAATGTGCGGGCTTGTGGGTAGCCATCAGCTTGGCCATATCGTCGTCGTTTGGAATGGCAATCCTTCCGAGTCGTTTATCCTGCGACTGGCGGATGAAATACCGCAGCGACCACGCACCAATTGCAAGAATGACAAGTGCCATGATACCAGTGCCGAGGATGAATCCCTTATTGAGCTGCTTCTCTGGAACATGATAGCCTGGCAGCTCAGTATAATGCAAACACTCCGACGCACCGCACTCGAGAGTAATATACGGATCGCCAAACACGTTTTTGATCAAGTCGTTCATTGAAGGTTCGCTGAATTTGCATGAGTGCTTCGCCATGTCGCATTCAAAGTAACCCGGTCCTCGAATCGTCTCGGTCAAGAAATCCGAAATATCAATTGATCCCGCTTCGCCACAAAGCATGCGGTCGGGCACACACTTGCAGTTGATATCAGGGCAGCTATACTTGGTCACATTTGTCTTGGACTGAACGTCCACTTCGAAATCGCAATTCTGCAACCCGCAATAAAAGCTCTCCTTCTGGTCGACCCAAAACTGGAAATTACACTCGTTTGCGGTACTATTACACGAGAATGTGACTTGTGGGATCTTGCCATTGAGAATATCGAGAATCTTCCTGTTAGTGACATTACACATTTGGTGGTTCTTGTTCACTAAAATGCCGCCCTTGTAGCAGGTGCCCTGCTCGCCCGCAGGCATGAATGCATCACAGCTCCGGTCGTCTGTGCAGATATTACAATTGATTCCGTCCCACCCGTCTTTACAATCACACGTCGTGCCGTTTGCTCGTATGGGCCGATTGCGGCCATCTGGAAGAGCGCCGCACACGGGCTCTGAGCAGTCGTCGCCTCCAAACCCGTCTGGACACTCGCACCGTCCATTGTACTCGTTACATGATGCAAACTGCTTACAATGGAACGCAGGAAGCATGCAATTGAAGCTAGGAGTTAGTGAGATCCTCTAGAAGCTCAACGTACCAAGGGGGACAATCTGACGGTCTTGAACCAAACACGTTGGCCGGTGCAACTGTCAGGCTAGGCGAGAACAGATCCAGGTCGTAGAAACTATCACTGTCGACGGCAGCGACAGAGCCCACCAGCAGCGACGACGCCACAGCACCGGCCAGCCAGGGCACACCGATCGCCACCATTGTTGTGTGTTTAAATGAATAGTCGTCGAGTGGTTATCGTGAGTCGTTGGGTTTTGTCCTTGCGGCAACAAGGTGCTTGCTTATCGCGGGAGGCGGGGTGCGGTGTGGTGAGGTGAGCGTTGGGCGAACAGAACGCGCACACGCTCCGCACGCCACTTTGCTACGGCTACTGGCTCTCGGTGTCCGAACTAGGCAACGATCTACTTGGGAGAGCCAAGCGGCGGCGTGCGGCTCGGGAATTGGAGAGTAAATACCGGGACGAGCATATCAATATCGAAGTAATGATGCATGTATAAATAAGAGAGTTCTAAGAAAATCTAGTCAATCTATCCACTTTCGCCGCGTGATTGTGTCCACTCGGCACTTCCAGACTCCCGCGGTCCAACCTCCTGAGTCTTGTCGGCTCTATACGAAGCAAGTTCTTTACTCTCTTCCAAAAACTCCTTCCTGAGCTGACCTGCTTCTTCGCTCTTTGGGTCAATGCCCCGATTGTGTAGTTGGGCCCGTCGTATAGTATCCAGTAACACACTCAACTCCACTTCACTCAGCAGAGTCCGCGGAAGAGCCTTTGTATCATCGCGAACATACCGCCGAGTCACATCAAAAGCCCCGTCAATGCTGACCGCAATACAGTACGACATGCGCTTGCCCCATCCTTCTTCGTACAGCGTCGGCTTGTCCCACGCATTCTCACAGCTGTCACAATGCACCCACCGCTTCTGCTTCTCTGAATACACCTCTGTCCACACATGATCTTCCTTGTTGACGACATAACGCACCCGTGCACCCAGCGACCGGCACAGGAATGTGAAGCAGTTGGCCCATTCGCCGCATCGGCCACGGTGTGTCTCAAGCAGCTTGATCACTTCATTGTATCGAGGAAATCGTTCAGTGTTTGCGCAATTGTCGCAATGATGTATTTCGGCATGGCCTGCACCATACTTTCTTTCCTCAACTGTTGCTTGTACTGCTGGTTTGTTGACAGTCTTGCTGCCGCACTTGGAGCATGGGAGCGTATCGACCCATTGGAAAAACTCCTCCTTGAACCATTTCATCATGGCCATAATCAGGTGATCCTGATACCCCCATTGACCCTTGCTGTCTTCTTGTTCCCTCTCGTCGGCAGCGGCGTAGAGCTTGTCCAGTGGCATCACGTCCAGCGCAGCATCAATCTTGTTGTTATCCTCGTACAATAGCGGTACGTTCACCGCCTTTCGTAATTCGACAGCATAGGGCTTTTCTGCAATCTCACCTCTAAACAGCCGTCCAATGCGTTCCGCCAGCTGGGCGTGGATCCTCACCACTCTGCTCATTAGTAAAAGCCAAGTGTGTGTATAGTACCGCCTGCCTCGCCCGCAGCCAGCCCAGTCGTACCCAGCAGCCACACACAGCCAAATTAATCTGCAACTGAGATCTGTGACCGGACCCTCGTGCCCCTCCTGAACAAATCAGCCAACACTTGCATATTTACCTTTTACCACACAGAGAGAGCAGGCAGGAGAGAGAGAGAGGTGCCATTTTACAACCACAACATCCACACACCTCCCTAACTTCATACTACTCTCAGGTATGAGCAACGGAGTGGACACCCACTTCCAGTCGTCTGGCTGTGGCCTGGTCTTTACTAGCCCGACTCTCATCTCCAGCGACGAGCTGCTGGAAGGATACTCCTCAGCACACCCAGAACGGGCGACGCTGCGCACGTCGTGGAGAAACCTGATAGATCTATGCCAGACGCAAAACTCGATGATATACCTCAGGCTGGTATACCCTGAGGTGACGTTTTCAGGCGACAGCAAAGTCCGCGAGCAACTGAGAAAGTTCTCGACACTATACCACCATTTCAACAAATTCAGCGGTATTGAAATCGACCTCACTAACGGGTTATTACACTCGGTCTGCCAAAGCTCCTCCACGCTACAGAGACAAGAGGACTACATTAACAGCATTATCAAAAGCATTGTCGAAACGACCACAGACGTTCGGATCAGCGTACGGCTCTCGTGCCTCCAGCACCTTCACATCCTCACCTCAAAGATTCTATACCATAAGAATGTTTCCCTTGTACATATTGTCGATGTGAATGTGTCGTTTCTGCGCCATTCGTCAATGTTGACGCTCTTTTCATACTTCAACGGCTCGGACCCGCCGCTGTCAACAGTGAGTGTGCATCACGACATTCTGCTCTATCGCCTGAGCGAGTTTAGGCCCACCATTAGAAAACACAACGACCTGGCAAATGGCGGAATGACCAACGGCAGTGTAGCAGCTCGGTTGATAGCACCAATACTAGAACGAACCCATACAGATCCGCTGCCTGGCGTGCCTAACCTGCGACACCGGCAAGAGCAGCAAGCCCCGTTTCAACGCACCGGGTCGCCCATGCGTCACCGCAGAAAGACGGGCTTTCAGGACGAAATTGAGCCCTTTGACCGTGAATACGTCGTGTCGAAACCAGACGACCACTCGCTCTCGCTCCGCATAGCAGCATGGGGGTGGACCATACTCATATTTGTATGGGTCACGTTTATTCTGGGTGTAGGTTCACTGTTTGGAGTGTGGGATCTGGTGCTGTTTGGAACGCCGCAGGTGAAGGTGACGAATTATAGCGCATACGAGAAGGAGACTGGTTATCCGATACCATACTACTACTCCAATCTTGTGCTGCTGGGATGCGTCGTGGCGTGGGTATGGTGCATTGTGTCCTGGATGGGCATGAAGTTCTTCCGCCATGCCAAAGCCGGCATTGATGATTGAAACGTCTCGTTTTTTTATTTGAACATATTTTTTTATTATTCCTTCTTTTTGTTATTTCTTTTTTTTTAATTTATTACTTTAACGATCATTTTTAACAAGAAAATAAATAAATTACAGAGCCTCCATAAATGCGGCTCCTTATCGACTATAAAGTATCGTGCTCCCGAGCTTTGGCGATTGGCGGAAGGTACTCGTTGAGTTCCATATACTCTGCTGTAAATGTCGATACGATTGCCGCCCAGTCGTACATGGTATTTGGATCCAAATGATCGCCATCGTCTTCGATTTTGTGCCATACCGAGGGGAATGGATGTGCAATAAGGTGCAGTATAGGTACCCCACGAGCCAAGAACGGAAGATGGTCGTCTCCGATCAACCCTCCTAATGAAAACATTGCCGGCCGTGGGAAGTACGATTTATTTGAATTGGCCTTGAGCGCGTTCATATTCTTCAATCTCTTTTGAATGGTGCCTAGGTTCTTGTGCAGCCAGTCCGTGTTGTGGAAGTAGCTTGGAATCGTCGGGTCTGCGCTGCCTAGCAAATCAAACAAAACAAGCGTGTCCATAGAATCCAATGCGTTCTGACGCATGGAACTTGACGGGAAAGGTTTACTTGCCAGTTGGTTGGCAAGTTGTCGAGCCCCATAGATCGAGTCGTCATCAGTCCACTCGTGGTACGCCTCCTCACCATCAAACAGGATGATTTGTATCCCCACCTTGTTCTTCTTGATATGTTTCTCGTTCTTCCATTTCTTTGTCAGTGCTTCATCAAGTGCTTTGGCGACGTAGAGTAACAGTGCACACGGGAAGGCGCTGTCGGTAGCCCCAATAAACCCTTGCGGTTCAATCTTCGAGTCGTAATGTGCCGCTAGCACTAACCTCCCCACCTGGTCTTCAGCTACATTTGGCGGATCTCGAGTAGCAATGATATTGGTAAATGTCACGTTTTTAACCGTAGGAGTATCTTCCTGAAACGAATGTAGTCGAACGTCCCAGGATTTGTCCAGCGTACTGAAAAAGTCTGTGAAATGCTTCTGCACTTCACGCGACCCGTCCGTATCCGGGATTCGTACTTTGAGTATAGGAGCCAACAGGCCCTTGGGGTCCTTGACTCCTAGATAATCCGCTGGGGCGTAGATTTCCTGAAGCTTCTTGATTTTATCGTCATCGAGTTTCGTGTATGCTGCGACCACCGTCGCCGTCAACGCAGCTGCCGTATAGCTCCACCAGCGCATTCCTTCTCCTTTTTGGTGTATCTCTGAAGGAGAAAAATGCAAGAGCGAGCCTAATAATCTTAAAATCCAAAAAAAAAAAATAATGCCTGATCTGGTTCTATGAATGATGAAACTCAAAATGGGGTCCCTCCGCTTCTAAGCTTCTAGTGAATCGCGCGGCTCGCCTGTATCTCCATGGAGACAGGAACAGGACCAAAACCAAAACTCCACAATCGCGAGACACAACCAGCGGACTGTGACGACCAAAAAACGAACGTGGGGCGACGGCGACGACGCTCACAATATGCAGGACGACGAGGCTTCGTTCACGTCGTTCCCGGTAGACGGGTTCAGGGAGCGCAGTGACCCCAAGCTGCTGTCCAACTTCTACACCAGATTCAAGTCGTTCACAAGTGCGGCTAGCTCAGCAGTGACCAATGTTTTGCCGGTTGGCCACACTGGCGGCAGGGGAGTCGCCACAATCGATATCAAGCGTCCGAACAGCGCTGCTCATGACGACATGGTCCTGTCATCTAGTCCATTCACTGGCGCACGGTTGAACGCCGCTGCACGAGCTGAGCAGCAGTTTGAGTCGCCTCTCAAGTACTTGCAAGACGACTCCTCATCAATTGCTGGCGGAACGATAAATAATTCAATCATGAACTCGCCGTCACCTATGCATAAGGCTTCACCGAGTCTAGGCGAAATCACTGTACACGACGACGCGGATGTCCATACGATACTTGCGTCTACAACGACGGGATCAGATCCCCCGCCACCGCGACAGCTGCCCCAGCTTTCAAGAACGCCCAGTGTGAACACTTCTTATTCTTACTACAATATACGAGACCATTTACCGGGGTTTGCAATGGAACGGGAAACTTCGAGTGACTCGGAGAGTATTATATCGACAAGGGACTATATCATAAACAATATTGATCCGCGCTTAGCGAGATCCGGAGGATTAGGCAAGGAATTTTGGATGAAAGACGAAAATGCAACTGAATGTTTCAAATGCTCGAAATCTTTTACTAGTAAGTTTGAAATGGATGTCAATTGTACTAACTAAGAAAAAGCGTGGAGGAGGAAGCATCATTGTAGAATCTGCGGACAGATATTCTGCTCATCTTGTACAGAGTTGATCCCTGGAGAGAAATTCAACTATCCGGGTAAAATGCGAGCTTGTGTCAACTGTCTTGATGTTATCGACAAGTACACATCACCGTCATCAGAAGAGTCTGTGAATGGCGACAGCCAGACTATCAACGAGCCCAGGCACGAAGGTGCTGACAAGATTGAGATATCGTTCAACAGTGCGCCTCAGCCGGCACCGGCCATGAGCATTCCTGCCACAAGAAAGGGCGAATCGCTTGAGATTTTCCCCAATGCCGAAATATCAGGTTCTCCTCGAAGTGTCGGGTCAAAGAGCAATATACGTGCTTCGTTTGCAGATCCTGTAGAGTCGCGGGACTCAATGGCTGCTGGCACAGAAACTGAATCTGAGCAGGAGGAGGAAGAGGAAGATGAAAAGACTATGAGCTTGTATACAGCGCTGATTGGGGACTATGAAAACCAAGGCAATAATAGACAGTCCTTTTTCCGTCCTAGAAGCGGCACGAGTCGAAGCCAGGATGGACGTGGGTTGATGCGATTACCGACAAGACGCGAAAGTTTTAGCAATGTGCGAAGACTCATGTCTTCCAGATCTCGAAACGGGTTGAAAGATTCTACGAGCAATGTGGCACCTATTTCTCAGCGTAAGAGCAGAAGCTCCAATGTGGTTCCAGCTCCTAGTGTTGATTTGAACAAAGCGTGCATCACTCATGCAAGGGCCTTCCTGCATCAGCTGTTGGAAAATTACGAGCTGTCTTCGGAGCGATGGGTCGATGTGCTGATGGGGCCCTTGCTAGCATGCTCGCAGAAAATCGACTTGGATATTCGTGGTGGCGACAATATCGATATTAGACACTACGTCAAGCTGAAGAGAATCCCCGGCGGTCATCCTCGTGATATCACCTATGTCGACGGCATTGTTTTTTCAAAGACCCTGGCGCTCAAGTCCATGCCCCGTCAAATCGATAATCCACGCATACTACTGGTGACTTTCCCACTTGAGTATTCGCGAAGCGGGCATCATTTCATGAGCATTGACCCCGTTTTGGCGCAAGAGAGTGAGTATCTCAAAAAGCTTGTTCGAAGAATTGTGGCTTTGGATCCTCAAATTGTGCTTGTGAGCGAGAGAGTCAGTGGAGTTGCGCTGCAATTGCTCGAAAGAGCTAGAATTGCTGTCGTGTCAAACGTCAAGGATAGCATTATCACGCGAGTCGCAAGATACACACGTGCAGATATAATCTCGTCTATTGACAGATTAGCCATGAGTCCACGGCTCGGCAAGTGTCAGTCGTTTGAACTGAGGGCGTACAAGCTAGGCGACTCATACAAGTCGTACATCTTCTTGCGTGGCATTCCCGAAGAGCTTGGTTGCACGATACTGCTGCGAGGAGCGGATATGATGACTTTGGCAAATATCAAAGCGGTAGTCGAGTTTATGGTGTACGTTGTGTTCAGTCTGAAGCTTGAAACGTCGTTGATGCGTGACGAGTTTGTGCTAGTACCGTCGACTGACCCAGCGACAGGCATTGGGCGAGATCACCAAGATGAAACCGGCTATTTCCACGATCTAGTGCGCAAGCAGCAGGGCAAGATAATGTCGTCTTCTCCGTTTGTAAGATTCGGCAATCCGTACTTGCTTCAAGAAGCACGAGAATTGGAGGATCAATTGGTGCTTATGGAGCGTGAGAATCTCGCGTTGGACTTTGATGACGAGAAAATGGTTGTTGATTCATATGCAAAGCTAGGTCTAAAGCACGGTATCGAATCTCTTCCCGGTGGCGTTGCCACTGCTACAGAGCTTGTCAAGGCTGTCAACGGCGAACGGCTACAGCAACTACGAGATCAGTGGGAGACGCAAAAGAGGCAATGGGAGCTGACATATGCCCAGGCTCCATTAATGTTCAGTCCCTCGGCTCACCAGTATATTGTGACTCTATTCTCGTTGGTCAACAAGGAAACGACGGCTCCGTGTATTGGACCAGAGCCGATGGCGGTTGATTTCTATAGCGACAGCGACATGACTCTGGGCCAGTTCATCGAGCAGGCCTGCCTTACAAGCAATGACGCGTGTCCTGATGGATGTGGCAAGACGTGGATGCAGCATTACCGAAGCTACGTCAATGGCCGGGGCCGATTGAATGTGGTGGTCGAGAATTTCGAGTGCCGACTGCCTGGGTTGCAGAATACGATTCTCATGTGGAGTTACTGCAAGGAATGTCAGAACACCATGCCAGTGCTACCGATGAGTGGACACACCTGGAAGTACTCGTTTGGCAAGTACCTAGAGCTCTCATTCTGGTCGGACAAGATTTCGTTTCGCGCAGGCATGTGCAAGCACGATATCTACCGCGACCACGTTCGGTATTTTGGGTTCCATGACTTGGCGGTCAGGTTTGAATATGATACGGTGGAGTTGCTGGAAGTGATTGTACCGCGACCACGCATTTCGTGGAAACCGGAGCGAGAAGTCGAGATCAAGCTGGAGATATACATAAGCATCAGCGGCAAGATCCAGCGATTCTACAGCTCTGTGCGGTCGCGACTGGAGAGCGTGATTGTTGAGAATGTAGCCAGTGACAGGATCGATGATTGTCGAGAAAAGACAGACCAGCTGAAAGCACAGTGTGAGAAGGAACAGGCCGAGTCATTGGAGATGCTCAAGAACGTGTATACCGAGACGAAGATCAACGAGATCCTACCACTCAATGGCATTATCCGGATGGTACAAGAGAATGTTGTTAATTGGGATGCCGAGTTTGCAGACTATGAGAGCAGCTTTTTCCCGTCTGAGAAGGATATCACCCGGATCACAGCGCAGCAACTGCGTAAAATATTTATTGACAAGGACGAGCATGAGCAAGAAGAAAGCAAGTCCGGTACTGCTACTCCTGCTCCTAACAACACAAATAACAATACCGCCGCTACCACGCCTACCGGTGCGGCGACGACGCCAGCGGCGGCCGATGACGACGATGGCAGCAGCGATAATGAGAAGACTGCTATAAGTCCAGAATCGTCGCTGGAGCTACAGAAGAGCACGTCGAGCCTGCCGGTGGATATTCCCGGTACAAACACCGAAGAGTTGTTGTCTTCAGAGAAGCCTTTGCGAGAAGCAGCTGTCGACACTATCAAGGAAGAGGACAATGGTGACAAAGCCAATGAAGATGAGCAAGATAAAGTTTCAGACTTGCGGCGGCTTGTGGTGAACGAGCGACCGAACCGACACGATGCAACCAGTGCGCCAGTGAGCCGATCTGCCAGTCCGACGAAGAAAGATGTCAGCCCCAAAGTTCGCGAAGTGGCCAACATTTTCGAGCCGCCTCCCGCTGTTGCACGAACCAGTGAAGAGATTCGTCGTGGGGCTGCAGCATCTGCAGCAGCTGCTGCCGCCGCTGCCGCTAGTAAGAACAAGGCTAATCGGCCCTCTTCGATCCCTACATTGGTGAACCGGCCGACACCAGTGCACTCCAAGTCTGCTTCCTCCAAACCTGAGTCAACGTCATTCCGCAAAAAGTTTACAGACAAGATCCATTACCCAGGGCATTCTCTGCGTCAAAGGTTTGGATCGAGTACAAAGGAGTTGGAAAGGCAGCTCACTGCTGCAGGCAACATTGGACGAGGGCAGGGCATGTCAGGAGAGAGCTCAAGAAAGACCAAAGTGTCATCTCTCGCCAAGCATTTTGATCAATTGAGCCTGGAGTTTGAAAAAGAGCGTGCTCGAGAGAGGTCCCTCATGGCTCAAGGTCGGGTGAGAGCGATTCCCGTTGCACGAGCGCGGCCAATTGTTGAGGTGTTTAAGAATGTGCAAGACGCAGTTAAGGATTCGAACAGCAGGTTTCCGGCTACAACATCGCAAGCACCAAGGAGGTCACTGGAAGAACCAAGGAGGTCACTGGAAGATAGACGCAGACGGGGAAGAGAGCAGGATAAGGATCTTGCACTGCCGCAACCTAAGGATGCTAAAGTAGCCGAGCCAGAGGTGTCTAAGATATCGACGACGCCGAATGATAGCAAGGTGACTAGTCCCGCTGTGGAAGTGGCGAACCCTGTAGCAGATTTACCTGTTGCACCAGAACAAACACAGTTGAAACCGTCGGCATTGCCAGAGGATGACGTGCCTAAAGAGTCGAAGGAGAAAGAGATCAAGCCCGAGTCGAGAGTCAATTCTGATTTGAGTTTGCTCATGGACACTAAAGAGGAGCTTCCGCATACTGTTGAGCGGTCGAGTTTGATGCAAACGCTGACGAGGTTCTGGGCAGACCGGTCGTCGACTGGCTGGACGCCGTTGGCTTATCCTCTCAACCACACTGAGCATGTGTTCGCCGAGTCCGACATTATCGTTCGTGAGGACGAGCCCAGCTCGTTGATTGCATTCTGCTTGGCGTCTGCCGACTATATCGAGAAGATTGAGTCGACGCGGGAGAACAACAGCAAGGAAGTACTGGAGAGCACAATGCTGAAAAAGACGGGCATGCATCTCAAGTACCAGTTCCAGGAAGGGTCGGCGATGCTGTCGTGTAAGATTTACTATGCAGAGCAGTTTGAGGCGTTCCGCAAGCAGTGCAACTGCGAGAGCAACTACATCCAGTCGCTGGCCCGGTGCGTGAAATGGGATAGTGCTGGCGGCAAGTCTGGCTCTGCGTTTTTGAAGACGCTGGATGACCGGCTGGTGGTCAAGGAGCTGTCACAGTCGGAGCTGGAGGCGTTCCTCAAGTTTGCGCCGTCGTATTTCGAGTACATGGCGCAGGCGTTTTTCCACGAGCTGCCTACTGTGCTGGCAAAGATATTCGGGTTCTACCAGATCCAGATCCGCAACCCGATTTCGGGCAAGATGATGAAGATGGACCTGATTGTGATGGAGAACCTGTTCTACAACCGCAAGATGACGCGCATCTTCGACCTCAAGGGCTCGATGCGGAACCGCCACGTGAAGCAGACGGGCAAGGCGAACGAGGTGCTGCTGGACGAGAACATGGTGGAGTACATTTACGAGTCGCCGCTGTTTGTGCGGGAGTACGCCAAGCGACTGCTTCGCACGTCGCTGTTCAACGACACGCTGTTCCTGGCCAAGATGAACGTTATGGACTACTCGCTGGTCATTGGCATTGACGAGCAGTCGAAGCAGCTGGTGGTGGGCATTATCGACTTTATCCGTACATTTACGTGGGACAAGAAGCTCGAGTCGTGGGTGAAGGAGCGGTCTGTTCTAGGTGGCAGTACCCGTGCGCTCGGGCTCGAACCGACGGTCATCTCGCCTAAGCAGTACAAGAACCGGTTCAGGGAGGCAATGGAGCGGTATGTTTTGATGGTGCCTGATTGCTGGTACACGGAGTATTGATTATTTTTTTAATGATATGTACAATTAATTTTTTTATGATAATAAATATTTATATATATATACAAAAAGCATGTGTGCTTCCTTCGCATTTTATACAAGTTTGACGGCAGTGTAGTTGCTCTTGCCCGTTCGAATAAGCAGCAAGTCGCCGTCGATATGAGTTTCGTCGACAGTGTCGCTTGTCACTTGGCGACGGGCCAGCCCAGCGTACACCCCGCCGGCCGTGACCAGTCTTGTGCACTCACTTTTACTCTTTCCGAGCACGGCAGCAAGCACGTTTCGCCACGGCTCGCCGATGACTTGTGTGCGGTCCATAGTTTTGAGCATGCCCTCGGCACCAAACACCTCGATGATCTGGGTGGTGGGCTGAGCCGCACCATGAGCGGCGTTGGCCCCTGAACCTTGATCGTCGCCAAACAGCACCCCGGTGATAAACTCGGCACGCTCACCAGCGCCGTCCCCGTGAACTAGGTCCGTAACTTCTTGAGCGAGTACTCGCTGTGCGTACCGTAGCGACTCGTCCTGGGCATGTGTAGCCATAACCTCGTCGATAGTCTCGGAAGGCAGCAGCGTGAATAGCGACAGGTAGCTCCCCACTGCCGAGTCCGGGCTTTTGATAAAGTACTGGTACAGCTCGAACGGCTTGGTGAGCGTCGGATCGAGCCACACCGCGTTGCCGGCCGACTTGCCAAACTTTTCGCCCGACGGCGTCGTGAGCAGCGGCACGGTGAGCCCGAACGCGTCCTTATTCGCCAGCGCCTTGGTCTGAGGATCAGACTTTAAGCCCGAACGCAGCCTCGAAATCAGGTCAATGCCTGCTGTGATGTTCCCCCACTGGTCGTTGCCGCCGAGCTGCACCATGCAGCCATGGGTCTTGAACAGGTGCCAAAAATCGTACGCCTGCAGCACCTGGTAAGTAAACTCGTTGAACCCAATACCCTGGTCACTTTCTAGTCGTGCCTTTACGGACTCTCGCGCGAGCATTTGCGCAACTCTAATGTGCCGACCATAGGTGCCTAGAAAGTGGAGCATCGTCACGCCGCGCCACCAGTCGGCATTATTGGCCCGCGTCACTTTCCCGGCCATTGTCGAGTCGTAGCCCCGTTTCTGCGCATACTCAGAGCCGCGTTTCAGGAATTGTGCCATTTGGTCGTGGATGCTCTTGACGTTGCGTTCGCGTTCTTCTGTGATCATCTGCTGCCGCTCTGTCGCACGACCGGAAGGGTCGCCTACCTCGCCCGTCGCGCCTCCGACCAATGCAATTGCGTGATGGCCGCGAATATAGAAGTGTAGCAGAACCATCAGCGGGATCATGTTGCCCAGATGCAGCGAGCTGGCCGTCGGGTCGGCGCCAAGGTACAGGGTCGTTTTGCTCTTCGCCAGCAGCGTCTCGAGCTGGGGACTCGTCACATTCGACACAAGCCCTCGAGCTCTTAGATACTGTAGTAACGGAGAAGAGGCATCTGAGTTGTTAGAAACGGCTGGTATGCTGATATACCGCCGGAATACCGCAAGTCGTCTCATCCGGAGAAGTCTCAGAGGACTGAAAAAAAAAAGTTGGGAGCGGCTCAAAAAACAAAAACCCTACACTCTAATGATGGAATGAAGGCAGTTTCGACGCTGAGGGAGCTACAGCGCCATGTAGGGGTGCTGGAGTTTCTCTATCCGAGAAGGTCGCTGGAATTTCTCTGTTCAAAGCGGTTTGCGAGTGGCGATTGTAGGAGCGTTGCGGAGACGAAGCCAAAACCACGGCGGATCAATATGAAGCTAGGCGACGAGGTGATGGACGGACGGCTCGATGTGCCGATGCGACCTTATAAAGAGAAATTGCAGGTGACGAAACGAACGAAAAAGAATATGATGGAGCAAGTCGTGGTTATTGTACGAGCAATTCGCGAGTCGCAGAATGGCAATGTCGAGAGCTGGCGGCGAGTGTGGGATATCCTGAACCGACTATTTCCTAATATGAGCGAAAAAGAACGACGCCAATTTACTAAAGATGTGCATATGCTGGATCTGGACAAGCCGGATCAAGAGTATGGTTCGAGGATTCTGCATTTGGTGCGCAGACACGGTTACGACCAAGCGGATCTCAAGCACTGGATCGACTGCTGCGAGGCCCCGACAGTGAAAGAAGCATGCAGAATTATGGACGGTCGAAAGTGGCCAGTGTTCTTGCTCAAATTCGTGCTAAAACGGCGATGTGAGAGTAGAACAGGTGCATACGAGCTGTGCCTTGTATTTCAAGAGCAGTTTCGCCATTTGGCCTCGAGCGACGATCAGCTGGAGACGTTCCGAGACTTGCTCGCAACGCTCATGAGGCACGAGACGGACTTTATCCCGCTCATTGTACGGCTCATTGTCGACCAGATGCACTCGGAGCTTCACACCGACAGCGTACTGAACCAGCTGTTATGGAACTTGTCCGGGTTCGGCACCCGCTGGCACACCCGCGACGCCAACAATCTCAGCGCAGCACAGCGCATTCTTGTACATTACATGACCCAGCACGATATCAAAATTGATACCAAAGGGTATCTTGCACTTGCATTCACTCTCAAAGACCTGGCGCCGGACCGGTCTCGCGCATTTGTCAATGTGGTTGCAGCGCACCACTACGAACAGAGTAACGACGAAACACTTGCATTGAATAACGAAAAACCCAACGAATTGCATTACCGGGCCGCATGGCCCTATTTAGAAGCACTTGACTGTATGAAACTGCTACTTGCAGAGACAGAGCACGAGGCGATGGAGACACTACATCGGGTGCTTATTGAGAGCGACACGAAACGACACTCTTCAATGATATGGACGGCATTTATAACCCGCATGGCAGAGTTTGGCGTGGTGGATGACCAGCTGAAATTTGAATCGCTTTGGAACAAGTGTGTGGCCGAGGGCGTAGAGCTGACGCCCATGCTTGTCAAACGATTGCTGAGCACGTCCTCCACAGTCAATCCTGCCGACCGGCTCAAAATGTTTGAATTTGCCCGTAAGCATGGATGCAAATTCGACCGGTCCCTTAACGAGACTTACTACGACCTCAAGACGTTTTACAAGACCCGCGACTGGTCAACGCAGATCTTTGACCGACTGGACAAGACCAATTCGACATTCAATATCCGGCTGAGGCACGATCTGCAATACTCGCGGTCCTCCATGTGGGACACTTACCAAGCGATGCTTGCATGCAATTTGGATCCGGACCGCGAGACGCTCAAGACGCTCATGGTCGGGGCAGCCAAGCCGCTGCTGAAATGGGGGTCGCTTTACGCATCCCAGCGAGCAGTAGTAGAGTTCAAGCGATGGGTACGTGGTGCGCATGTCGACATGTCCGACGCTGACGACTTGTTGAAACTGTACCCTGATCCGCAACTATTCCATTTCTACATCCGAATGCTTGCCCGCGCTGGGTATAACGAGGAGCTGCTCGCGGTGTTACCGTGGATGGAAAGGATTGAAATGGTGCCTGATTTGAATTGTTTGATCTCGCTCATTGTGTATAGCCCTAATGGCGACTTTTTGATGGAGCATGGCAAAAAGTCAGGAAATAAGCGGTGGAACTGGCCAAGCCAGTCGCAAGTAGACGAGTACAAGTTAATGTGGCCATTGTAATATATAAAATGTTTATGAGATCAGTTTTGATAAAATAAATAATTAGTATGCTACGTATACTAGTACTTTGTGGCGGATCATCTCCTAGTACTGAGTGATCAAGTATCCTAATGTCGCAAGATTCGATGGAAAAGTTTCTTGAATTTGCGACTCGTTTTTGAGCTAGTAGTAGAGGGAATGGCTTCGACATCTTCCAAATCACAAACATCTTTTGGCAAACGAGGGTATGGAGTAGGCACCCGGACGAGCTTATTACTGTGTTCCTCGTTCTGCTCCCTGCATAGTGCGAAACACACCTTTCGTTCCTTGGAGTCTGCTGGTTCGCAGCAATTCCAGGGTTCAAGGCTGCCTTGATAGAGGGACGATGGAGAAGTGGGATGGTTGAGCGCTGGCTTCAGAGCAGGGGCAATTGAGGCGTTGGACATTTTCAGTAGATATTTCAGTGGGTAGAATGAGGAGAGGAGAGTTGAGAAAGAGGGGCCCTATTTATATTTTTCTTGAATATACAATTTCTTTAGGAATTACGGTACTAGGCAATTGATCTGAAATTCGAGTAATCTAATCTGATCTGAGATACCCATTACCCGGGCAGTTAGCATGGGAGAAGCTAGCGGAGCCAGTAAGCCACAGGTTGAGGAGTCTTTCTATGAGAATGATTTCCAGAGTCAGTATGCATTTGATAAATAAATAAATAAAAGAATAAATAAATAAGTAGCCTAGTACTGAGTGCCGGACAATATGTATCCGGTAGTACTAAGCGGCAAGTTCAAACATCCTAGTGTCGCATGATTCGACGGAACATGGCTTTAAATCCACGACTCTTCTTTGCCTTCTTTGAGCGCGTTGTAATAGCTTCAACATCAACGTCTTCTGAATAAAAACTTGCTGGTAGCCGGGGGTACGGTGTAGGCACTCGCACAAGTCTATTGCGGCTCTCCTCTTCCTGTTCGCTACCCAGCACAAAGAACACCTTTCGATCTTTTGAGTCGGCGGATTTACAAACGTAACACTCACAGAGGTCAAGGCTGCCATGGGAGGATGGACGAGTAGGACGCTTGAGCACGGACTTAAGAGCTGGAGCAGTATCGAGTTCGGACATTTTCAGTAGATGATTCAGTGGATGGTACGAGAAAAGGAGATTTGGGAAACGGGAGCATTATTTATATTTTTAATTGAGTATACAATCTCGTTACAAGTTACGCTAGTTGGTAATCGATCTGAAATTGTGGAGATCTGTGATTAGCATATTACAGGCTCTAGGAAGGTCCCCAATTCCATGCCTAGTCTGGCCGAACCAGTCACATGTAAGACGTGTGGACGAAAATTCAGGCTATTAGCTGCTGTATTATATTAATTTATGATACCAGTTTCAAAAATGAGTATGCATTCAATAAATAAGAGACCCTAATAAGTTTTTTTTATGGACAGGTAACAAGCATCCTAGTGCCTTATGACCTAATGTCGCATGATTCGACGGAAGATTTTCCTGAATCCGCGACCTTTCTTTAACCGAGGAGCATTAGCAACGGCGGCAGCAGCATCAAGTTCCGGTGAATCCCAAACGTCTGTTGGCAAACGAGGATGTGGAGTAGGTACCCGCACAAGTCTGTTGCGGCGCTCCTCCTCTCTTTCACGTAACACAAAGTACTCCTGTTGGCCCCTCAAGTCAGAGGAGTTGCAAACGTAGCATTCACATGGTTCAACACCGCCCGGGTAGAGAGATGACGGAGGTGCAGGGCACTTGGGAGCTGATTGGAGAGCTGAGGCAATAGAGACGTCGGACATTTTCAGTAGATAATTCAGTGATCGGTACGAGGAAGGAAGTTTTGGGAAAGAGAGGGCATATTTATATTGTTCGCGAAGATATAATTTTGTTACGACTTACGGTACTAGGCAATTGATCTGAAATTCGAGTAATCTCAGTTGATCTCGATTAGCTCATTACTCGGGTAGTTGGAAGGAGCGGGCCGAGACTGTCACAAGTACACAAGTACAAGCTGATAATTTAAAATATCAATGTCTAAAACAAGTATGCATTCAATAAATAAGTAAGACTATAAGTGAATTGGTTTGAAGCCGATAATCTGTGTCCTAGTACCCAACTACAGGCAATACCAGGTAACCTAACGTCGAATGATTCGAAGGATCATTCGTTTGAGACTGCGGATTTTCTTTGAACGCGTAGTAGTAGAAACAACTTCGACGTCTTCGAAGTTATTCCCTGCTGGCAATCGAGGGTATGGAGTAGGCACCCTCACAAGCTTGTTGCAGCGCTCCTCTTGTTCATTGCCTAGTACGAAGCACACCTTACGTTGCTTTGAGTCTGCTGGTTCGTAAAAATCCCAGGGATCAAGACCACCTTGATAGAGGGATGATGGAGGAGTCGGACGCTTGAGTACCGACTTGAGAGCTGGAGTATTATATGCTTCGGACATTTTCAGTAAGCGAGTCAGTGGGTGGTATGAGAAAGGAAGAATGTGGGAGACGGGAGCATTATTTATACTGTTATTAGAGTATGAATATGCAATATTGCTAGGAATTACGGTAACAGGAAATCGATCTGAAATTCACGGATCTGTGATTAGCACATTACAGGGTCTAGGACGGTCCCCAGTTACATGTATGGAAGGATGGGAAAAACCTGGCCCAGCCAGTGGCAAATAGATGTACTTCAATGAAATTTGTTTCTAAAATAAGTATGCATTCAATAAATAAGAGATTCTAGTAATTTTCTCTGGGATATTGTATGAATCAGAGACTCTAGTAGATTCACTGTACCAAGTGAGAGCATCAAGGATCCTAGTGTCGCATGATTCGACGGAAAATAGCCTTGAACCCGCGACTCTTCTTTGACTTCTTTGAATTCTTTGAGCTCTTTATGATAGCATCAACATCAAGGTCATCCAAATCCCAAACGTTGGCTGGCAAACGTGGGTATGGAGTAGGCACTCTCACAAGCTTATTAGTGTGCTCCTCCTCTTCTTCATTACCCAGCACAAAGTATACCTTACGTTCCTTTGATGCTGCTGATCTGCAAATATAGCACTCACACAGGTCGATACTGCCGTGGTTGATGGAAGACGGAGGAGCTGGGCACTTGAGGGCTGACTTGAGAGTTGAGGCAATAGAGGTTTCGGACATTTTCAGTAGTAGTTCGGTGAGTGGTATGAGGAGAGAAGAATTGAGAGAAAGGTGCTTTATTTATAGTGTTCTTTACTGACAATTTCTTTAAGAATTACGGTACTAGGCAATTGATCTGAAATTCAAGTAATCTAATCTGATCTGAGATGCTCATTAAGCGGGCAACTGGCGGAACAGAAGGACCAGTCGCAGTTATATGCATACAAAATACGATTGCCGTTGTAATATACTACTTCATGATATTACAAAAATAATTATGCATTTAATAAATAGGAGACTCTAGTAAGTGTACTATCGAGCGGCAGGCATCAAGCAGATGATCCTAGTGCCCGACGCTCCATAGTGACAATTAGTCCTGATATCGCTTGATTCGACGGAACAGAGCTTTGAGCCCACGGTTCTTTTTTGGTTTATTTGAGCGCATTCTAATAGCATCAACGTCAACATATTCTGAATCAAAGCCGGCTGGCAAGCGAGGGTATGGAGTAGGCACCCGCACTAACCTATTGCTATGCTCCTCTTCCTCTTCACTGCCTAGTACGAAGAACACCTTTCTATCCTTCGAGTCTGCTGATCTGCAAACGTAACACTCACAGAATTCAAGGCTGTGGTTGAATGTGGACGAAGGAGTTCGACGCTTGACCGCAGACTTCAAGGGACCTGGGGCAACATCGACTTCAGACATATTCGGTAGATAGTTCAGTGGGTGGTATGAGAAAGGAGAATCAGGAAACGTATCTACTATTTATATTGTCCTCAAATATCTAATTTCAATACGGATTACGATAGTAGGCAATTGATCTGAAATTCGAGTAATCTCTCTTGATCTCCGATTAGCCCGTTAGCGGTAGATGGAATGAGCTGGCCGAGCCAGTGGTTAGTGGACGACTAAAAGCTAGTATTGCTATTGCAATAAAAAAATTTCAACGAGACCAGTTTCCAAAAAACAGTTTGCATGCATTTAATAAATAAGTAAGTATCCTAGTACTAACTAGAGGATAATATGCTCTCGTTCTACTAGGCGACAGCTTCAAGTAGCCTAATGTCGCATGATTCGACGCAAGATTTGTTTCAATCCACGACACTTATTTGAGCGAGTAGTAGCAGAAGTAGCAATATCGTCAAAGCCTGGAGAATCCCAGACATCGGTTGGCAGCCGAGGGCAAGGCGTCGGGGCCACAAGCTTGTTACGATGCTTCTCTGCCCTATCACTGCCTAGCACAGGGACCACATTTCGTTGCTTTGGTTCTGCTGGTTCGCAGACGCAGCAGTCCCAGGGCTCAAGGCTTCCTTCGTAGAGGGATGCCGGAGGAGTAGGACGCTTGAGCGCTGCGGTATTATATGATTCGAACATTCCCATCAAGTAAGTCATTGTGTGGTATGAGGAGAGGAGAATTGAGAAAGAGGCGCCTTATTTATAGTGTTTTTGAATTTGTCATTTCGTTAGGAATTACGGTACTAGGCAATCGATCTGAAATTTGTGGATCTGTGATTAGCCCATTATGCGGTCTGGCAAGGACTGCTTAGAAGGATAAAAAAAGATAAAAAACAAAAAAAAAAAAAAAAAAAAAAAAAAAAAAAAAAAAAAAAAAAAAATTGGCTGAACCGGTCACAAGCAGACAAATTTCAGTGAAGTTGATTTCCAAGTTAAGTATGGGTTCGATAAATAAGAGACTCCAGTAAGTTTACCCAGCGACAGACAAGATCAAGTATCCAGTGAACCTGGTGTCGCCTGAATGGACAGTGAACCAGCAGCCCTCTTTACAGGTCAAGCCATCACAAAGTAGACGAGTAAAAGTGTCAGTTGATGAGATTGATTTTCAAATAAATATGCATGCAATAAATAAGTACGAATAAATAAGTACGATTTTAAATATCCTAGTACTACGTAGAGGATAGTGCGTGTGTCCTGGTATTGAGCGACAGCTTCAAATAAAACTAGTGTCTAATGAATCGGCGAATCATAGCTTTTAATCCACGACTTTTCTTTGACTTCTTTGAGCTCTTTATGATAGCATCAACATCAAGGTCATCCAGATCCCAAACGTTGGCTGGCAAACGTGGGTATGGAGTAGGCACTCTCACCAGCTTGTTAGTGTGCTCCTCTTTCTCTTCATTACCAAGCACAAAGAACACCTTTCGTTCCTTCGATGCTGCTGATTTGCAAACATAGCATTCACAGAGGTCGATACTGCCGTGGTAGAGCGAAGATGGAGGAGCTGGGCACTTGAGGGCTGACTTGAGAGTTGAGGCAATAGAGGCTTCGGACATTTTCTGTAGGTAATTCAGTGGATAGTACGAGAAAAGAAGAGTCGGGAAACGGAGGCTCTATTTATAATGTTATTTGAGTAGACAATTTCATTCCGAGTTACGCTAGTAGGCAATTGATCTGAAATTTCTACTAATCTCATCTGATCTGTGATGCCTGTACGGTGGTCCCCAATTGCGAGAGTGAGGCGACGGAACGAAGGAACTATATCCTGTAGTTACTGTAAGCGGAAGTATCTTGTTATGTCCTGGGAATTTCCAGGGAATATCCAAGAAAAATGGCCGTAAATAATACTACAATAGTGTAGTTCATATGTTCTGTAGTACTTATTCAAAGATGTGCTCTCTCTTGACCATCCCCCATAACCAAACTGGCCCTAACAATATTACATCACATTTAGTACACTACCACTTCTATGTACCGAATAGCCACAGGAAAATTCCTTGACGGTTATATTTGCCCTAGACTTAAGGAATTACGCGCCGCACGGGCCGAGTTACTCGAACCGGTAATCCTGAACAAACAGTCTAATCAAGAGAAAAAAATACAGCCTAGTAGAAGAGAACAGGTAAACACGGCCTACTAATAGAGAAGAGAACAAATACCGATAGATATCGAAAAACTTTCACTATGCATATTAGAGAATTGCAGAGGATGAGATGAGGCAAGTATTCAAGGACGCACAGCCGCACGGTCCCTTCGCCACAGTGAGAACATCCTTCCCGTTCTAGTCGATCAATATATTTAATAACGGGCATTATTATTACATGAAGTATTGTAGACCGTGTCTGATGATCCTGTTCATCTCATTCCAGCAATGTACTGTATCTACACTGTACGGATACATAATCTGTGCATAACCTCTTCACCTTTCACTCCATCAAGCGGCACAACCGGGCTGCAACTCGAGGCGGTGTAGGGACACTCAACGTCGATTGCGTGAGAAATTTTTTGAAAATGCTCTCCAAACGGTGTAATGGTACCGCCTAAGAAGTTGGGCATCAAAGGTCAAATTCTCAAACGCCCAACGCAAACATCGTCCAAGTTTCCTCGGCTATCATAGAACTTTTTTTCTTTCAAAAGTGTTTAAGACAGCTCGGGGCTGAGAGTGAAAAAAAAGAGTGTTTCTCAGCTATCGATAGTCTCTCTCAGCCACATTGAAAATTTCTAGTTGTGAGACACTTTTCGCCGTTTACTCTAGCGTATTCAATTCGATACTGGAGTAGCAACCACAGACTGTAAATCGTTCATAAGATCTACGAAATAGAATTGGAAAGAGATGATCAAAGAGTGAGACTGCATGATGGGATAGAATGTATTACCAGATGCTGTAGTAACCAGGTGATGGGCGGAGAAGACCTTCAAATACAGCATCCGATTATAAATTCAATGTTGCATTAGAGTATTCTTAGATTCAAGGGCCCTACTTACCGGTACTTTCCTTTAGGATTACACAGTACACCCGCTTACCGCCGAGGCGCTCATTTGCCGTTATTTTTTATTCAGGAGAAACTCACGCTGCCGAGACTGGACACACAGATGTAAACAGCACACGTGGGGTAAGAGGTTGGATATGTGAGTGTTTTGATCTGGATTAACCTTTTGACACCCTTCTGGCTCTCTCTCTTTCACTCTCCTTCACTAAAAAACGTGTCTCAACGGCGGGAAAATAATTTGATGAACATGATTCAATTGAAGACTTTGGAAGAATTGGATCAACAGCTGCGGGACTTTATTGGGTCACAGAGCTGATTGCTATAATACCGTAGCACTTGTACAGTGGTAAAACCTCTCAGATGCAGCGGACATCTGGAGAGATGCAAAATCGGAATTGGAAAAGAAACGTGTTCACGCTCATTGCCGTAGTACCATCTACCCATATATATGCAGTGGCGGTAATAATGGGATATGGGATGACCCACTATTATACCAATTACATCAGATCCATTAGAAGCAACATACAGGAGTCCGACACTTGAAGAATAAGAATACATAACAGAATAGAATAGAGTTTAATAACCATCAAAAACCGTTGAAATCTGAATCGAGATTACCGGTACACCCGTTGAATAACTAGCGAGGAATTTAATCTATCTCTCAACGTTGTACCAGTTATCAAAACACCAATAGAATCCCACATCTCCGGTGCCCGGCTATCGGAGTTTGAGAGAATACACTCGCTCGCTTGGCAGAGAGTACAGTGTAACGAGCTTGGCCATTTTCACACGTGCAACAGAAGGGAGCGATAAGAGCCAATCACAGACAGTGGTGGCCCCACGGGGGTTGGGAGGGGAGCGTGCGGCTTTTGAAAGATTTCTGCACAAACCTTAATCTCTCTCACTGTTTAAGCTGGAGTTTAGTACTGTTATGCATGATCATGTCTTTTCTGTATGTCTAGTACAGTGTGTGCTGAGATTTTGTACATACGGTCCCTTTAATCACCCCACGTGGGTTCATACTACAGTATCCTTCACCTACGCTCAACTTGAACGGAAAGAGATCTTCTCGAGATGTAAAACATTTGTTTTCTCTCGTACACTGGTAACAAAATTATCTGCACAGACGGTAAATGTAGTCTGTGACCAAATTTATTATCTTTTCAGGGTTAGTCCGTTTGCTATTTGGTATTAACCTTGGTATTATTATACACTAAACTTACCCTACTCTTTCCTCCCCTAAGTATAGTACTTCAAACCCAAATTAGGAAATAAATCCAACATTAATTCATTTAAACTTCTCATTAAATCTCCCATTTCACACCCCAAAAAGAGTAAAAGTTGAAGCGCCGTGTCCAAACGCGCACCACCACCACACACCACACACCACACACGCCAAAAGCCAAACCCACGTTTCTTTGTCTCGCACTGGTGATTGGCCCCGAAGAAGACGACGCGCGGCTCAACGACCTGTTCCATGTCTCAGTTTCTGTATCGCACAAATTGGGCAGCTCGAGCGACACAACGTGCTCTCTCTGCTTTATTTTTTTTTTCCTATGGTACTAAGGTTGCCCATATATAAAGATGTTTAGATTCCCCCCTATTCCTAGTCTCTTTTTCTTCTGTGTGTGTCGATTAACCCTCCCTTTTGCTCCTCCACTCTCTCTTTTGAAGGACTCTTTAAATGTCTGAGCACATCCATACCCACGCTCCACCAGCGGGTATCATCCCGGTGCCTGGTGGACCCCAGGAGTACGAGACCGTCGACGGCCGGCTCGTGGAAAACGACGATTACGTGGTGCCAAACGACAAGGACGAGAAGGAGATCTTCTCCTATTTGTTGCGACCTGCTGACTCGTACACCCCAGAGGGCACTTACTGGGCCGATCTGCCATTCGGCTCGATGGTTTCTTTCGTGTCGGGCGTCGACCGTGCCGAAGTCAAGCGAGAATGGGGCAACTTTGTACGAATGTTCAAGGCCGACCCATTGTCGCCTGTCCACTGGTACTTCCGAAACTGCGTCATTCCTGGTGCTGGTTTGGGTCTCGAAGGTTATGTCTTGTTCTCCATTGGTAACGTTTCCAGTTTGTTCGCTGCTGTGTGGCCAGAGTGCTTCTCCAAGTACAAGGTCTGCAACAAGCAGTGGGTCTTCGCTATTACATACTTGGAAATTGTCGGAATCATCTTTGGTCAGATTTTGGTTGGTTTGATTGGTGATGGTATTGGTCGACGATGGGGTTTGATTCAGGACGCCATCATTATGTTTATCGGTTTGATTATGTTGACTGCCTCTTGGGGTACCTCGCTCAACGGCTGGGTCATTTGCTACGCTTGGTCTCTTTTCTTCTACTCTATCGGTGTTGGTGGTGAATACCCAATGACTGCCACCATTGGTATGGAAAAGGGTAAGCGAACCAAGGCTTCTACTGCTGAGGATCGATTGCACCGAGGCCGAAAGGTCACTTTGGCCTTTTTGATGCAGGGTTGGGGTCAGTTCTTCAACCAGGCCTTGCTTATCATTTTGTTGATTGTGTTCCACCACGGTTCTGGTCAGCCACCATACTCCAAGGTTGCCACCCAGTGGACTTTCCGAGTTGCATTCGCCATCCCTGCTTTGGGAACCTTGTGGTTGGTCTACTACCGAACTTACAAGATGCCAGCTGCCTCCAAGGAGTTGAACATGGCTAAGAAGAAGGCCAACGTTACTGGTTACGATGTTCAATCTCTCAAGCTTGGCATGAAGCACTTTGCTCCACGATTGCTTGCCACCACCGGTGCTTGGTTCGCCAACGATGTCTTCTTCTACGGTAACAAGCTTTTCCAGTCTACTTTCATTGCTGCATTGACTGATGGCAAGGGTACTGTCATGACCAACTGGCTTTGGAACTTGGTCAACATTGGTGTCTCGCTCTGCGGTTACTACTTGGCTGCCTTCTTGATCGACAACAAGCTCTACGGCCGAAACCGAATGATGCAGATTGGTTTCATTATGGACTTTATCTTGTTTGTCGTTCCAGCTTTCCACTACAAGTACTTCTCTACCCAGAACCCACACGCCTTCCAGGCCATTTACTTCTTGTCCTCCTTCTTCAACCAGTTTGGACCAAACTGTGTCACTTTCTTGGTCGCTGCTGAGGTATACCCAACCCCAATCCGAGCCACTGCCCACGGTATCTCTGCCGCTGCTGGTAAGGCTGGTGCGTTGCTTGCTGCTGTGTTGTACAACTACATTGGCAACCAGACCAAGTTTTACGTCGTTCCATGGTTTGGTCTCGCTGGTATGCTCGTCACTCTCTTGTTCTTGCCAGATGTCACTGGTTTGGACTTGGCCGAGCAGGACCGACGATGGACTTACATTCGAGAGGGCCGAGGTGATGAGTACCACGGTGTTGCCATTCACCCAACCCACTTGTCTCTCTGGGAGCGATTCCGAGGCGTTGGAAAGAACTACGACTCCGAGCTTGACTACAAGCAGAAGGTCAAGGAGCTCCGAGCCGACTGGGAGGAGAAGCAGCAGGCCAAGTACGGCGAGACTGACAATGCCACTGAGGTTGAGGAGAACCATGTTGATGACCTTACCCCAGAGGCTCACAACTACTTCCACCGAACTTCTCCAATGATCTTGCCAAAGTCTGAGAAGCTCTCTTCCACTGACGAGGAGAAGATGCCAGAGTTTGAGCTGCCATCCGGTGCTCAGTAACTTCATTCCTAATCTCTCATACCATTTTATTTTTGTGTAAAAGTGTGCATTTCTAATGTGTTTTTTCGTTTCATTTTTCCTTTTTTGATTTTAATAATATAATATTGACGTTTATGATAGACTTAATTTTTCTCTTCTTCAATTTCCAAGACATTGAGCCGCGCCGATCATGCATCAGGGGGGCTTCTGATTGCAGGTGTGCCAATTAAAGTCTCGTATTCCGATATTTGACTTTTCATCCATCTAGTAGTCATTCAGATTCGACAAAATGAAGTGGTCTGTGCTATTTGTGACATTGGCTACGGCAGCGCCGATTCCGTTCCGGAAAAGCCTCCATCAGCAGGCATTGGCCGCCGCCGCCGCCCAGAAACCCAAGCCTAGTTCCAACTGGGTGCACGGCATGATCCGGTGCACCAGCGACGAGTGCCGGGTCATTTGCGGCGAATATGGCGACAAGATGTGTTTCGCCAGCCTGCGCACAAATGGATGTCGGGCCAAAATGCACAGTTTCTGGCTCGAGTGTGCTGATTTGCAGTGCTCGCTGCGGTGCACCCGCGACTCGGCGTGGTGCCCCATCTTTGGCACGCTGCGCTACTCAATGCCCGTCGCCGATACGTACGAATTGAGTTTTGACAATACGCTCGACTATGCCGCCAAAGTTGCTACCGACGTCTGGGCCGGTTTGTTATAAACTTTGCTCTTCTTTGAACAATTTTTGCCACGTACAACCATGATGATGAAGTTGGCAGCGATTTTGATAGCTGCCGGTGCGGCGAGTGGTGCACCAACAAGTACAAGGGAAAGACCGCAGGTGACTATTCAGAATGGAACAGTCGTTGGAACACATTCAATCCAGTTTAATCAAGATATTTTTCTAGGGATTCCGTTTGCGCAGCCCCCAATTGGCGACCTGCGGTTCATGGCTCCACAGTCGCTCAACTCGTCGTTTGGCACCCTCGATGCGTCGAGCTATGGCCCGGCATGCTACTGGACCGGCGGCCCAGACATGCACGAACATGACGGACTGGAGTCGAGCGAGGACTGCTTGACGATTAATGTGGTCAGACCAACTTCTGCCACTGCCAAGGGCAAGTTGCCAGTGTTTGTCTGGCTCTACGGCGGCGCATTCCAGCACGGAGCTGCCTCGAGAGATTTATACAATTTGTCGTACCCGGTACATCAATCTATGCTTGGCCACACTCCAGTAATTGGCGTGTCGCTCAACTACCGAACCAATGGGTTTGGCTTTTTGAGCGACGGCAAGCACAGCACCTTGAACAATGGGCTACGAGACCAGCGGCTCGCACTACAATGGGTACAAGAGAACATTGAGCACTTTGGCGGCGACCCGTCCAAGGTGACCGTGTGGGGCGGTAGTGCCGGCGCCCAGTCTGTGACGCACCAAATGACGGCGTTTGGCGGCAGAGACGATGGCTTGTTCAAGCAGGTCATTTTGGAAAGCGGGTACCCGACCACCATGCCGCCTTTGGGAATGCACACGGCGAGGATTATCTACCAGGACGCCGTCAACAGTTTTGGATGCACCAATGCGACCGATCCGTTCAAGTGTCTTCAGCAAGTTCCTGCCGAGAAGATGAAAGAAGTCTTCAGCGCCAAGCTCCCAGCGCTCATCTACTCGCCAGTGGTCGACGGCGACTTTATGCCGGACCACCCCGAGTATCTGTTTGGCAATGGCAGCGTTGTCGCTGTAGACGCCATTGCCGGCGTGACTCGCGACGAAGGAACATTCCCCATCATGTCGCTAGGGCTGGAGGTCGACACGGACGAGCAGCTGCTAGAGCGGCTATCTTTCCGGTATCCGCCCATGAACCTGACTGTCGGGCGTGAGTTAATTGCGCTGTACCCCGACGACGTGGGTGCTCCGTACGGCAGTAAACTGTACGATACGGAATTTGGCAGGCAGTGGAAACGGGGCAACGCCATTGCGGGCGACGTGGTCATGCACGCTCCGCATCGCCAGTTTACCAAGGACATGCTCGCCCATAACAAGACTGTCTATTCGTACGTGTGGGGTGAGCCCAATGTTGGTCCGCCGCCGCAACTAGTGGCGACCCATATGACGGACGTGGTGTATGCGTTTGCCAACCCGACCAACCTGACGCAATCTCAAGGAGCGTATATCGGGTACGACGCCAGTGGCCGCAAGCAGCAATTGAGCCAGCTAACCAGCCGCATGTTTATGAGCTTTATCGCTACGGGCGACCCCAATTATGCTACTGTCGGTTTCACCCACAAGGCGTGGCCTGTGTATGATGGATCCGAGCGTCTGTACTTCTTTAGCGCCAATGGCACGAGCATCATTGAGGACAATTACCGACAGGAAGAGATTGACTATATCAACAGCCACGTAGCAGAATTCAGAACTGGGCCATGATTGCTTCTTAATTATTTCTTAATAATAATATTTTTCTTTCAATAATTCTACAGTGCGGCTGAGACACTCACCCATTCTTCTGCCTTCTGTTCCCCCTGCCCTGGCACACGCGTCAAAAGTGCCAATGGGATCTTCATCCATTGTCAACTCCAAGATTCTTCAGCACCACCCGCTTCATTTATCAAGGAAGCCATTATTCAAGAGAGGAAACGCATGCTGGTATGTATACAGTGAAGAAGCATATGACTAATATATCAGAGGCGCAACAGCGGCGAACACAAGAACATCAATGTGGACGAAGTCGGCAACTATGTCGTGCTGGCACAAATCGGCACTGGCTCCGTGGCCACAGTCTACAAGGCCGAAAACACGGCGGTAGCATTCGACTCTCCGTTGAGATGCGTGGCATTTAAGCGCATGACGCGCAGCTTTGAGGCCATCGGCAAGCAAGAGACGGTCATCTTGAGGGAACTACGCGGATGCAAACACATTGTGCAATGCTTTGGGGCATTCCACTTCAAAGGCGAGTTTATTATTGCGACCGAACTACTAGACTACGAGCGCGAGTTCTCGCTTCTGTCGCGGCCCAACGGCATGAGCCAGTTGGCGGCGCTGGACAACGCCTTGGCCCACGACGGGTACACTGCTCTAGCCAAGATCGCACTGCAGCTGCTACTAGCGGTGGTCGAGATAAACAAGCTCGGGTACGTACACTGCGATCTCAAGCCCGAGAACGTACTGTTCCAGCGTGGGTACCAGCACCGGCTCAAGGTGTTTGACTTTGGCAACGCGACCTCCATAAAGGACCTGGGTGTGTATCGGGAGACATATGAAGTGCAGAGTTTGGCTTACAGGGCGCCCGAGGTGCTGGTAGGCGACCCGACGTTCAACCAGCGCATCGACGTGTGGAGTGTTGGAGTCATTCTTCTCGAACTCTACATCAACGCATTGTTCAAAGCACACAACGGGCGGTGGCGCCTGGTACAGCATTCCAATGTCAAGGACATTGTCATTGGACTCATCAAGAAGTTCGGGACCATGGACATGTACGCGACGAGAGGCACACGGTGGGACGGCGAGTATGAGTTCCGCCACTTCAGAGAAGACATGGGCGGCGGCACGTTCATACAGCGGTTGGCGGTCAGGGAGCCGAATGAGAATCGGAATAAGGTGCTCAACTTTTTGCAAGGGTTGTTGATGCTGGATCATAATAGTCGGATGACGGCAGAACAAGCGTTGAGGCACCCATTCCTGACGACGACCTTGTTGAGCGACTGGGGTCGTGTCCTAACGCGGTCTTGAAAATATTTATATAAAAAACCTTTTTATTACTAATGCGATATGATTGATTGATTTTTAAAGATACTAGTGTCTACTGTCCATAGTCTTCATCCCTCCAGCCGTGCACCGGCGCGGCTTAGAATTTTTTTTTTTTCATCAAGAAAAAAAGTCTCGTATCTTATCGCACCTCATCCATACAACAATGTCACGAATAATTGTCAAGAACCTACCTATATACCTCACAGAAGACCGGCTGCGCACACATTTCGCCAAAAAAGGCACCGTGACCGACGCCAAGCTTGTCAAGAGCCACTCGGGCCAGTCGCGGCGGTTCGGGTTCGTTGGGTTCAAGACCGAGCAAGAGGCACTGGCGGCAGTCAAGTACTTCCACGACTCGTTCATCGATACAGCCAAGTTGCATGTCGAAGTAGTGCATGAGCGGAAAGACCGCAAGCGGCCTGTGGAGGTGGAGGCGGAGAAGAGCAACAAGAAGCACAAGTCGGAGAAGAAGAAGGAGGAGGAAGTTGATCCAAAGCTCAAGGAGTTTATGGAGGTGGTTGGCCGACGAGCAAATGCCAAGACGTGGGCCAACGATGACGTTACTGGTGATATGGTAGAGGAGAAGCCTGTAGAGACGGCGCCGCTTGCTGACGAGAAGGACAGCGACGACGAATACGACGAGGGCGTGGTAAAGAAGAACGAAGAAGAAAGTGATGAGGAAGAAGAGGAGCAAGGACCGGGAACTGATCTCCTAGCTCAGGATTCTGGAGTTTCGGATATGGACTGGCTCAAACAGCATAGTGTGCGGAAGATTGAGGACGAGGTTGATGAAGAAGGCAATGTGAAGAAGCCCAAAAAAGCGAAAAAAGTAGAGATTGAGGAAAAGGTCGAAGAGGTTCCCAAATCAGAGCATGAAAAGCATTCCCAAGAGATTCTACAAAGTAAACGGCTGTTTTTGCGAAATCTTGCATACTCATCCACAGAGCAAGAGTTCCGAGACTTGTTCAGCACGTATGGCACTTTGCAAGAAGTGCACATTTCCATCGACCCCAAAAAGAACAAGAGCAAGGGTTTTGCATATGTGAGTTTCCAGGACGGCGAGGACGCGGTGCGTGCATTCGAGTCGCTGGACGGAACTGTTTTCCAGGGCCGTCTCTTACACATTCTACCTGGCAAACCCAAACGAGAAAATAAGCTCGACGAATTCGACCTCAAGAATCTACCGCTCAAGAAACAACAAGAGCTGAAGAAGCGGGCCAACGCTGCCAAGCAGCAGTTCAGCTGGAACTCGCTGTACATGAACTCGGACGCGGTGGTCAGTTCGGTGGCCAACCAGCTCGGCATCTCCAAAGCTCAGCTGCTCGACCCGACAAGCTCAGATTCGGCCGTCAAACAGGCGCTTGCTGAAGCGACGGTGCTGAACAATGTGCGCGACTACTTTGAGTCCAAGGGCGTCGATTTGCTCAGCTTCAACAAGAAGGAGCGCAGCGATAACGTCATCTTGGTCAAGAACTTCCCGTACGACACCAAGATGGACGAGATCTCGGACCTGTTTGGGCAATATGGCGACGTGACCAAAGTGCTCATGCCGCCAGATGGCGGTATTGCAATTGTAGTGTTGCGTACCGTGCCTCAAGGACGTGCTGCGTTCGCCAAGCTTGCATTCAGGAGATTCCGCTCATCGATTTTGTACTTGGAAAAGGGACCTAAAGATCTTTTCGAGGATGGATCTGCTGTTCCTGTTGAAGGAGAGGAAGTCGTTGAGACCGAAAAGGCCAAGGAAGCCAAGGCGTCCGCTGCTGATATGCTCGCTGCCAAGGATGACGAAACGAATGACGATGTCGCTGATCGAACTTCATTATTCGTCAAGAACCTCAACTTCAAGACTACCCATGTCGAATTCACCAACGCATTCAAGCCACTCGCCGGGTTCATCATGGCACAGGTCAAGATGAAGGCCGACAAGAAGGACCCGTCCAAGAAGCTCTCAGAAGGCTACGGCTTTGTCGAGTTCCGAACCAAGCATGACGCAGAAGTCGCAATGGCAGCAATGGAGGGCCATGTGCTCGACGGCCACAAACTCCAGGTCAAGCTCTCGTCACGAGGCGAGTCGGATACTGTGGCCACCAAGAGCGGCAAGGGCCAGACCAAGATCATTGTCAAGAACGTGCCGTTCGAGGCCAACAAGAACGACATTCGAAACCTCTTTGGCACGTTTGGCCAGCTGCGCACGGTGCGGGTGCCCAAAAAGTTCAACAAGTCTGCGCGTGGCTTTGCGTTTGCTGAGTTTGTCACTGCTAAGGAGGCTGAGAACGCAATGAAGGCGTTGCAAGGTACGCATTTGCTTGGTCGACGATTGGTCATCCAGTGGGCAGAAGAGGATGCCGAGAATGCGGAGGAGGAGATTGAGCGGATGGAGAAGAAGGTCGCTAAGCAGGTGCAGTCGGAGAGCTATGCGGCGATGCGGCTGTCTGGCAAGCGGCGGGCCGAGCTCGACGAGCAACTGGGCGACGGCGATATGGAATTTTAATATTTCGTGTATTTATGCATTGTAGAATTGATTAATGAACTACTGTACTACTGTACTGGCTATAATGGCGGCACTCTTGGATGTACTATCTGGACCTTCAGCGCGCGCACCGAATTTCACTTTTCTGGTTCAAACTTTCCAACCGGCCAAATGAACATTGGAGCGCAGCGGTTCTTCCTGCCGAACATTCGGCTGGCGAGCTCGAAATCGTATTCAGACTTTTTCCTGCGTAATACATTCATCCGGCTCAGGTCATGGCAATCCCGTAAGTCCATCCTCCAAAGCTCGTTCCTCCCCACACTCCGCCGTGGCTTTGCGACGCATCGACAGGTGAATTACAACAATTCGAGCAGTAACAACTGGTCAGGACGGTTCAAGTACAACTTCCACCAGTACCGTGCGCCGCTGCTGTTTGCCACAGGCGTGGTTGCGTTCAACGCAGTAGCGTGGCAATACCTGTACCAACTCCCGGTGCTCTCAGAACTGAAGCGACGCCCGGAGCGAGTGGTCTACGGGATCATTGGCATCAATCTGGGCATATTTGCAGCATGGCGATTCGGCCGCGGCAGGCTGCTCAAGTACTTGGATCGATATGGGCTGCTGCACAAGGACTCGAGCTTCCGCAGCCCGCAGATGCTGGTGAGTGCGTTCAGCCATATGGAGTTTTTCCACATTCTATGTAACATGTATGTGCTATGGGGTTTCGGAATTCCGCTTGCTAAAGTGTTGGGTGCTGAGCGGTTCACAGAGGTGTACCTCAACGGTGCAGTGATTGGGTCGTTATTCTCGGTCATGGCGCCATTGATGACGGGTAGACGAGTGCTCAACCCTAGTCTGGGTGCGAGTGGCGCTGTGTTCACGGTGTTTGGCCTGTTGACGTACTTGTCGCCGGGCATGAATGTGAGCATCATGTTCATCCCCATTGCATTGAACGGGTTCAATGTGTTTATGGGCTCGTTGGGGCTTAACATCGCAGGCATGTTCTACCGATGGGGCGCAATTGACTATGCGGGCCATGTTGGCGGGTCGCTTGTGGCCTTGGCCATGGGTAAGTACTGGACCATGCAGGCTGAAGAGAAGCGGAGACAGGCTAGAGGAAAGTACTTTTAACTTTTAAGTTAGCGCTTGCTTCATGAAATGTACATATATTATCTATAGATCGTTAATTTATTCTCGTCGCAAACCTTCGTTGAGCATGTAGAAATGGCCATTCTTCTGTTGAGCCAGATCAGTCGGTTTCCATTCTGGGTGTTGAGCCGCAGACGATGAGGATTCCGCGGCTTGTTCCAGCTTGTCGAGAGTGAATTCCTGGGTCGGGCCGCCAATCCTTACAAGAGGCTCGATGCCCTCAGTGTCGACATTAGACACATGCTCCACAAACGTGAGCTGGTTCTTGAGCTCTTTGAGCAGCATGTCTCGTCGTTCTGGATCGTTGCGCGCGGAATTGAGTGCCGACTGCCTGAGCAGCTTCTCGAGCGTTTCCTCGTCGGGCTCGTCGTGTTGTGCGGAGGTTTTGTTGAATAGGTCCGTGACCGACCATGTCGGCTTGCTGAGCACACTGGCTATATCAGCTTTGGACGTTAGCCTTAGTACGTTGATAGTCATGGTGTGTGTATGTGTATGTGATAGTGATAGAAGTGAAAAATTAAATCACAAATCCGCTGATAAGCGATAGTTGGAGCGAGGTCCAAAAATCTGAAGGGGCAAAAAATCCGGATGCTCCCAACGCCGCGCGCCACAAAGGTCACAGACCAAACACCCAGAACCCACGTGCGCAAATCGAGTGGTGCTGCTGTAATTGCCGGGACAAGCTGTGCGTCGTTGTCCCACCCGAGAAAGTTGTTTCTTCGAGCAGAAGCGGCCTTTTTCATCTCTTTTCTTCCAGTTTTCTTTCTCTTTTCACCTGCTCACTAATGTCGTCTGCTGCGCTCCTTCAGGCTGCTCCTGGCAAGCGAATTGCGCTGCCGACCCGTATCGAGCCCAAGGTGTTCTTCGCCAACGAGCGAACGTTCCTGTCGTGGCTCAACTTTACTGTCGTGCTCGGCGGCCTGGCGGTGGGCCTGCTCAACTTTGGCGACCGCACATCTCGAATCTGCGCCGGTCTGTTCACACTGGTCGCCATGAGCACAATGGCATATGCGTTGGTCACGTACCACTGGCGAGCTGCCGCCATTCGACGCCGGGGCTCGGGGCCATACGACGACCGGTTCGGTCCAACTATGCTGTGCTTCTTCTTGCTCGCAGCAGTCGTCGTCAACTTTGCTTTAAGAATGCGCCAATAATTTCGTATTCGAAGCGACTTCGACTTACAAGATATCGACTGTGTTCTTTCATTGCAGAGCTCGGTCCTCGATCCATACAACAACTCTCCTGATCATGAAGACCTGGCGTCTTTCATATTTCATCAACCATAATTCTCACATACTTTGTCATATAATGCATTTCTCTTTCATATTTCATCAAACATAATTCTCACATACTTTGTCATATAATGCATTTCTCTTTACTTACCAGCCACTGCACGCACGGCTATGCTGTCGCACCCAAGATCCCAGCGCCCGCGAGAAAATTTCAAAGTGTGAGGCTCAAAAAAATTTCAACATTTGATACTTTTTTCTCTTACACTTATACACTTGAAGAACAAAAATGGCCAAACAACCAAAGGCCAGGCATTTCGGCATCAAGCGGAAACACACCTCTGGTGCCGCCAAGAACTTCATCACCCGTACACAGGCAGTCAAGAAGCTCCAAGTTTCTCTAGCAGACTTTCGACGGCTGTGCATCTTCAAGGGCATTTACCCACGAGAGCCACGAAATAAGAAGAAGGCCAACAAGGGCTCCACGGCTCCTACCACATTCTACTACACAAAAGATATCCAGTACTTGCTGCATGAACCTGTCCTGCAAAAGTTTCGAGACCACAAGGCGTTTGCCAAGAAGCTGAATAAGGCTCTCGGCAAGGGCGAGGTGCACCAAGCCAAGCGACTTGACGAAAACAGACCGCAGTATACCCTCGACCACGTTATCAAGGAGCGGTACCCGTCTTTTGTGGATGCATTGCGAGATTTGGACGATGCGCTGAACATGCTGTTCTTGTTCTCGCTTCTTCCGGCCACTGACAAGATTTCGCACAAGATTACGGCCGAAGCAGACAAGCTCTGTAACCAGTGGATGGCATATGTTGCTCGAGAAAAGCTGCTCACTAAAGTGTTTGTGTCCATCAAGGGTGTGTACTACGAGGCGGTGGTGCGAGGACAGAAAGTCATGTGGCTCGTTCCGTTCAAGTTCACTCAGAACATTCCAAGCGACATTGATTTCCGAATCATGTGCACGTTTTTGGAGTTTTACTGCGTATTGATCAAGTTTACCAATTACAAGCTTTACACTGATTCGGATCTCATCTACCCGCCAAAGATCAGCGCCCAGAAGATCAAGGGCGTTGGTGGTATCACCGCATATGTGCTTGAATCTACCAGCGAGCGTCCACTCAACGGCGGCGACAAGCTCACTGCTTCTAGTGATGCCAAGGAGTCCAATGTCGACTTGGCATTGGACAAGGCTGCCAAGGCCGATGCCGAGCATGAAGCTGAGGAAGAGGAAGTCGAGGAAGATGAGGAGACTGGAGACTTGGATACGTTTGTTGCGGCCCCAGCAACCGCTGCTACTGGTGCATCCGATGTGCTTGTCCAGCCCACTGAGCATGCTAACGAAGTCGGAAACTTGTTCTCCGAGTTTACATTTTTCATTGGCCGAGAAGTGCCATTGGACATTGTCGAGTTTTTGATCACTTCATGCGGCGGCAAGTTCATTTCCGAAGCCGCCAACGACGAGCTCATTGACAATGAAGATGAAAATGCATCCAACGACGCCGCTGCTGCTGCGGCGAAGGTCGATTTGTCTGGCGTCACTCACCAGATTTGCGACCGACCTTCCATCACTAGTAAAGTGCCAGGCCGTGTGTACATCCAGCCACAGTGGGTGTTTGACTCCATCAATCGAGGCAAATTGCAGCCTGTCACTGAGTACGCACCTGGCGAGACCCTTCCTCCACATTTGTCACCATGGGGCGACGCTGGTACTTATGACCCAGAAGCTCAAGAAGATGAGGACGATGAGTCCGACTCTGACTCTGAAGAAGAAGTAATTGAAGGCGGTCCAGATGAGGAAGATGAAGAGGATGAAGAGATGCAGGAACGACAACGAGAGCTTGAACAAGAAGCTGCCGGTGTCAAGGCATCTGCTGCTCCACAGGCCGATAAGAAGAAGAAGAAGCGAGGTCTCACTCAAGAAGAGGAAGATAAGGAACTGCGAAAGAGCATGATGTCGAATAAGACCAAGAAGCTTTACAACAAGATGCAGTACGGTATCAACAAGGACGAAGAACGAACCGAGCACTTGAAGAAGAAGAGAAGAAAGAATGACAAGAAGAAATAAATAAATAGTGTACAGGTAAAATAAAAGGATGTTACTAATGAAATTTTTATCGACGAAGACGGGTATCTAAGGAGTTTCTGTCTGGCATTTGCAAGTCGAATAACCCCGCCAAGTCGGTCTGGAGCCGTTCCAGCTGCGCCGTCGCAGACGCCATGGCGTCCATATCCGTGAGTAATTGTACATTGATATGCGATTGCACCGTCCACCGCCCTGATTCATCTATCAGATGAAGCTTCTTCTCTTTGTCAACGTCAATCGGCTGGTCAGCCTCTTTACCTCCATCGCCCTCACCCAATGTACATATTCGAAACAAGTTCAACACAATCGATCCAAATACAAACTTGTATCCACGGATCCAGTACTCGTAGTCAAACTTGTACCCTAATTTCGTCATGAACCCAAACGGGTCTCCTTCCGCTATCGAGCTCTTCAATTGGCTCTGTGATGTCACTCGCCGTTTACCTGCTTCAGGCATTTCGCTAATTTTGACATCCCATATGCGTGTTTTCAAAAGTTCCGGGTCGTCCTTATACGAGACTACCTTATGCTTGACTTTAGTTTGCTCCTTATCCACCACTTCCTCCTCATTAACCATGGTAATTCTGTATTGCTCGACTTGGTTCACTTCGCCGGCTTTAAGAATGGGCTTGAACGGGTATGCGGTGCTCCACACTAGGCAGTGCTGCGACACGCCTCGCGGGTGTGCTCCAGACAGCGCTGCCAGTGTGTGCAAAGTGATTTTGAGATCGGCATCCGGCACAGACGCATACAGCGACAACTGTTGATGCATTGATGAAATTCGCCGCTGTGATCGTGGGTAAATGAGTACTATCTTCCAGTACGAGGTAAACGAAAGTTGTGTGTGTAGGTTTTCTTTAAAGCCGCGGGGCGCGGCTCACGACTGAAAAATGGACTGAGGATTGCAGATCGAGGGGCTTCGGCAGGTGGAAATCAGCTTTTATATAAGACACTTGCTCTTGGAGGAATAAAGTACTCTTCTTCACGTTTGAGTGGTAAAAATCATGTCCAAACTGAATCCAAAGACTAAAGAGGTCGAGTTTTCAGGTGCGCCTGGAGCTCTCTTGATCAGTATCGGTCTGCCACTAGTGTGCAATGCGCTCTACTTTCTGTGTAACGACAAGGGATGTCCTGCGGCATGGGACTTGGAGGTGATAATGGATCAAGTGCGATCAGCCGAGCTCATAAGCTGGGAGGCGACGTATGCCTACCTAGCATGGTTCTTCTCACTAGTGGCTCTGGACGTGCTGATCCCGGGCCAGAAAGTGCCCGGCACCAAGCTTCGTGATGGAAATACACTACAGTACAAGTTCAACGGCACATATGTTTTTGGAATCCTACTTACAGTACTGGCGAAACGATGGATCGATACTAAAGGCGCAATGCCCGAGCTGGTGTTTGTGTACGACCATATCTTGCAGTTGACCAACGTGGCCATCTTGTTCAGCTTTGTACTAGCGACCTACGTCTACGTCATGTCGTTTTTACACAAGAAGGAGCCGATTCTGGCGCTCGGAGGCAATACCGGTAACCCCATCTTCGACTGGTTCATTGGCCGCGAACTAAATCCAAGAATTGGCAGCTTTGACATTAAGCTGTTTTGCGAGATGCGACCTGGTATGCTGCTGTGGCTCGTGATCAACGTCTCCATGGCCCACCACCAGTTCCTCAAGTACGGACACATTACAGACTCAATGGCGCTGGTGCTTGTGTTCCAGGGGTACTACGTGTGCGAGGGGACGTTCTATGAGGCAGGCATTGTGTCCATGATTGACGTTACCACCGACGGATTCGGGTTCATGCTCTCGTTCGGCGACCTGGCGCTGGTTCCGTTCACTTACTCGGTGCAAGCGCGATTCCTCGCCGACCACCCGGTGGAACTGGGTTGGCTGTGGTTCAGTGTAATCATAGGCGTGTACATCTCCGGGCTGGCCATCTTCCGGCTCGCAAACAACGAAAAGGCGCAGTTCAAGGCCGGCAACACCAAGGGGCTCAAGTACATTGAGGCCGAAAACGGGTCCCGGCTCATCACCTCGGGCTGGTGGGGCATGTCGCGGCACATCAACTACTTTGGCGACTGGTTATTGTCGTGGGCGTACTGCCTGCCGTGCGGCTTCAGCACCCCGATCCCGTACTACTTTATGCTCTACTTTGCCACTTTGCTCATCCACCGAGAGCAGCGAGACGAGGCGAAATGCGCTGCAAAGTATAAGAAGACTTGGGAGGAGTACAAGCGTCTTGTGCCATATAAAATCATTCCAGGCATTTATTAGTCTCTGTATATGTACAATAAATTCATTCTCCAATTACTTGTTCTTCTTGTCCTTTTCCTCGATCAGGGCCTGGGTATCCTCCATAAACGCAGCAATTACGTATCCAATAAGCACGATATTAGCCACCAACGCCGCCAGACCGCCAGACCACAGCGCATTGCCGCCAAACACGTTCTGCACGACGAAAAACGTCGTCACCGGCATCACAATCATGGCGCCTGTGAAGAACACAAGCTTGCGAATGACCGACCTGCGGTGTTAGTAGACAATTGTGCTCAAATTAAACGTACGTGGGCACATCGACCCGTCCTACTGTAGTCGTCGACATTGTGTTTAGTGGTCAAAGTGGTGAGAAATGGCCCCGCGGTTTTGAACTCTCCACAACCATGCCCAAGTCCAAGAGCTCCAAACGTTCGGAAGAACGACGCGATGGAATGCGCTCAATAACGACACACATACCAGCAGCCAAAATCAAGAAAATATGGCCCAGAATGTCCGAGGCGGGCCAGGCCGAGGTGCTCAAGCTGCTGGAGGACGCGTCGCTGCCAGTCGTGCACGCGATAAAAGGCGATAAGCGGCGCGAGGAGTTTCAACTGCTGTTTTCAAAACTGTTATCGAGTACGAGGAAGAAACTGGTCAGAGTGCCCGTGCCGCCCAGTACCGTCGACGTGCACTATAAATACGACTCGCTGGTGGCGCAACGCGACCAGCTCGAAGCAGCCATGCTGCCACTTCTAGAGCAGATACCAATGCTGGAGGCCGAAATCGAAAAAGAAGAGGCCGAGCTGGAGCAGGACGAGACGTATCTACAGGAATTAGAGCAACGATCAGCAGCTCATGAACGCATATCTACTACTTCCACAAAACTGGCTCAACGCCTAATCGACAAATACTCTAATGAAGGGTCTATTCAAGATTCTGCTCTCGCGATCAACTTTGAGCCGCACCCAACTTCTGCGGTTCCATCTCACCCAGCACTCAAAACACACGTCGCCAAACTCACAGAAAACACTGCGAATCTGCGACCATTATTAAATAGCATAGAAAGCATATCTTCAGTAATCGGCCGCTCCAACGAGCTCAAGCCGCTTTAGTACATGATAAATCTCCCAATTTCCCCAGTGCGGCGCCGCAGAAGCTTTTGAAAAAGTCCCTCCGCGCGCGCGCCGTGAACAACTCACAAACGACCAAAAGCATCAACACGCACACCGTTTGACCTACTACTTTTTTGGAGGACAGGGAAGGTGTTGAAACCAGTACGGATCTAAGGGCTGCTTGGGAATATACCAGCCATTCGTTTCATTTTTGTTTGAGAGAGTAGTCTGATCTGACGTTTCTCTTCAAAAAGCTTGTTGCTTTAATCCCTTTCTATCAAACAGGAAAGAATCCCAGTTTCACGCCCGTATATTGAGGGAGGGAACATTGATTCAAATACCCTTTGAAAAGACGTGACATTTTCGTTAATTGTGGCGTGCTTCATAAGTAGCTTGTTCGTGAGTGAATATTTCCACAACAAATGAGCAACAACAAGCGGCAGACTCAGGGCTCTGGTAAATCGGGCAGTCGACGAGGAGGTGGTGGTGGTGGACAAGACTCTCGCAAGTCTAGCGTCTCTGCGGCGGCTTCTGCCGCCAATGGCGCAAATGGTGCTACTCCTGTGACTCCAACGGCCAGTACCGGTCCAAAGACCAACGCTTGGAGCAAAGGGGCTCCTCATGTGGCTGGCGGCGGCGCAAGTGGCCAGAGCAGTACGCAGACTTCTGGTGCAACGACGCCGGTGCCTGCAGCAAACACCATAAATGCTTCTGGAGTGCAAAATAATGTCCAGCAGGTGACTAATGCTTCTTCGTCGGAGGAGTCTCCACGCCGACATATGCACGACCGGCTAGGGTTTTTGTTGACAAAAGCGATTGGCAGCTGGGCTGTGGTGACGGTGACTTCTGGAACCCGGTATCGAGGTGTGTTTACTGGTGCCTCGGCTGACAATGAGCTGGGTGTGGTGTTGAAAAGCGCTACAAAGGTCGATAGCGGCCCTGGTGAGGACGGCGACCAGGAGAAGGACAAGCGAGAGGTCATTGCCACTCTAGTCATCACTCCAAAGGACCTTGCCGATGTTGTGTTTGAAAAAGTCGACCTTGCTCCAGAAACGGTTGATAGTGCAACCAATTCCAGTGCTCGAGAAGCGAAAGCCGGTGGTTTCAGAACAGACACTGACATTTCGGGCAATCTCCAAAATTATGAGCGTGAATTGGAACGATGGCAGCCTGAAGAAGGTGAGGGTATTTCGCTTGATGATCTGGAAAACTCGCGCCACGATACCCGGTGGGATCAGTTTGCGGTCAACCAGCAAAAGTTTGGTGTTCAGTCGACTTATAACGAGCATTACTACACAACTGCTATCAATAAAAACAAGAGCAACTATCGGGAGATTGAGCGAAATGCAGAAAAGATTGCACAGGAAATTACCTCCGAGGGCCACAATGGCAATGTCCATATTGCTGAAGAGCGAGGTCTGGAGGTGGACGATTCGGGTTTGGATGAAGAAGACAAGTACTCTGGTGTTGACCGTAGACAACATGCGTCGCCCCAGAGCTTGGCTGCATCTGCTGCTGCTCGAAAGCCAGCAGCAACTACTACTGGAGCAGCTTCGAACAACAGATATACCCCGCCACAGTTCCGTGCTCCGTCTGGTAAAAAAGTACAGGGCGTCCCTTACGATCCTGCAATTATTTCATCTCAGCTAGCTTCGCCTGATGGCCGATTGAGTGCTCGAACTTCAGCCGCCCAAAAGTCGTCGACAAATGGCTCGCCAGTCCAGCAAGCCCTCAAGTCAGACGAAAAGGCGAAAGCTCCCACTACAACCTCTACAACAGCTACACGACCTGCCATTGAGAAAGAGCTGGCTGGAAACTTCCGGCAGTTTGTCAATGTCGAAGTTGAACGTCTTACGCAGAAGAAGCAATATCTCCAAAAGAAGGAAATGTCTGAGCAGTTGGAGAAGCTCAAAAAGTTTTCTGCAGAGTACAAGGTCAATGCCCCAGTTCCGCAAGATTTGATGCCAATTCTTGCCAAGGGTAGGGAAAAGCAGGAAGAAATCAAGCAGCGTGCTGCTGCCAACGCCGCCGCCGCGGCCAAGGCGGCGCATGTCAAGCCAGAAGACAAGAAGGCGTCTCCTCCAAAGCCTGCAGTGCTTCCATCGAAAGAAGTCAAACCTACGAGCACTCCACAGGCTACTCCAGCACAGGCTGTTGCTCCGTCCCCAGCTGCAACGCCCGCAACTCCATCGTCCACAACCACCACTACCGCCGCGCCACGAAAGTTCAATTTCAGTGCGCCAGGCTTCAAGCCAAATCCGTCTGCGCATTCGTTTACTCCGCATCTCAAGCCCAACGCTTCAGTAGCGGCCCAGAGTCCGCGACGGTCGCCAATTGCTCCTCATCAGCAACCGCGATCGCCATATCATCAACAGCATACCCCTACACTACATACACAGCATAACAAGGGTGCATCCTCGCCGCAGGCGCCGCCCGCTCCTCCAGCCAATCCATTTTTTGGCAACAAAAAGCCACATGCCAAGTCTATGGAGGGCATGTTCAATCCGTTTTTGCGAGCGGAGCGTGACTACAAGGAGATTAAAGCACGGCATGACAAGGATGCAGAAGCGCCACGGCCGCCGCCTTATATCATCGAAAGAGCATATGTACAAGGTCCTACATGGAAGGTGGGCCCAAGTGACCGAACTGTGGACGATTGGTTCGTGCAGTGGGAAGCTACTACTCGTGCCCAGTATGCGGCCTCGTCTCCACGGATCGCCATTGGGCCCGGAGGATTCCCAGGAGGCATCCCAGTAATGCAGCCCGCATTCGATGAGAGCATGCGCATGATGGGCTCCCCGCCACCAATGCCGGGCCAGATGATGCCTGCAGGGCTCGTTCCAGCGATGGGGTATGCGCCACAATACGCTGCCGCCGCAGCGCCGCAATTTTACGGCCAGGCACGAAATGGAGCAGGAGGCCCCGCGGCGGCGCAGTTTGTGTCTCCTCAGATGGTAGCGGCTCAGTTCCCGATGCAATACGGGTACGGCAGTCCACGGGGGCCGCAGCAAGCAATGATGGCGCCGCCAATGTACTACCAAGGCGGACCTGCTTTCCAGCCGCAGTATGGAAGCAGGCCGAATAGTAATAACAGCCAGCACGGTGGAAGCTCGAGTGGAGGAACGAGACATGGAGGAGGCACTCCTGATGCATGATTTCAGTAGAACAGTGTTGATTGAAATAAAAGTTTTTTTACGATTTTACCTTTGTACAACTCTCTCTATAAGGAACCTACTTGCTCCCCGGAGTCTCATCACATTACCCATTCCCCGGATCGGCCTATGCGAATAATGGAATACAAGTGGCGTAAAATCAGGGAACACAACTCATTTACGGTATATTTCATCGAAAATCTGTCGGGTTTCTGTCGTGAACAATGTCTTAGACTATGGGCGGCAGCGTCCAGGTCCCATTATTACCGTACAGTAAAGTTTTTCCGTCGCCGGAAAAATTTGACTTTTTTTCATGCATGCAGCCGCACCATGCGAGGTTCAGGCTTGCTCAAAACTGCCTACTTCGAAGTAATGTTAGACCGAAATCAGAGTCAATTCAGAGTCTAGAAGCAGGAAACTTTCGTTGGGGTGTGGAAAGTCGCCAGGAGGATTGTGGTGATGGGTATTGAAGCGGCGTAGGGGTTTATGAATTCGATCAGATCAGATTCAGCCACTATAGGCATCTAGACATATTTTCGCGGGGTTATTAGTAAACGTATACTAATTATTTCACATGATACCGAGATGGACGATGGAGGACGAAAAGTATCGTATGTGCCTTTGCGTCCCCCTTTACCTAGCGACACGGTGTCGGACCCAACAAAACTGTATGGTCTGTCTCAAACGAAAAAAACGAAAAAAAAAATCACCACGCTGGAAATGTGGATGTTCTGACTGGAAATGGGGATGTACTATTTGAAGTTGTTCAACTGTTGAGGTCGACAAGGTCATCGAGGGTGAACCGGGATTGCTAGACGTGGTTCCGGGCTTCAATGTCTCTCAGATCAACGACGACAGGCAGCAAGGAGGAAATCTGCAATCTAGATGTACATGACACACGGCGGTGTGTATTTACGAAGAGAGAAAAAAAAATGTTTCACCGGCAATCCATCGGCGTTAGGAGTTTTTTGGACGGGCATTTTTTTTTACCTCGGGTACAGGATATATAAACCCAACTTGGTCCTCCAAAAGTTTTCAAAAGTTTTTTCCCATATTTTCGAAAAAAATGTCATCTCCGTCTCTTCTTGGATTGGTGACGCCGCCAGGTGCCGCAGTTGGCACGGGCCTGCTTCCTATTCTCCAGAACCTCGAGGGCTCGTCGAGTGCCCTCGGCAGCACCCTCGACTCGCCGGCGGTGCTTGACCAAGTGCTTGCCGGTTTGCCAGGTTTGTTTGGCGATTTCCCAATGCACGACGACATTGCTCCTTCAGCAGTGTTTGTAGCAGTTTACTCGCTGCTTGCCCTGGGCCACTTTTTTGTGTTTGCCCGAGGCTCATCGCGACGGCACTACTTTTATGCATCCTTCGGCCTCGGCGTTTACTGTCTGTTCCGAGTCATTGGCTTTGCACTACGAATCAACTGGGCCCAGGATACTCTCCGGCTTAAGGTGGGCATTGCCTCGACGGTGTTCTCGTTGGTGAGTGTTCTGTATGTCAATACCATGAATGTGCTGCTGGCACACCGGATCTTCACTTGGCGACACCCAGAGACTGGCACTTCGCGAGGCTTTTACGCCATCATGTGCCTGATCTACTTTATCGTCATTGGTGTCATTGTGATGGCGATCTTGGGTCAGGCCATTCCGTACATTTACTTCCTCAGCGAGTCGCATTTCAATATGTGCAAGAAGGTCACTCGAGCCGCAGCCATTATTGAGCTTTTCTATGCGCTCGGGGGTTTGATTCTCATTGGTGTTGCATTTGCAATTCCTCCAGGAAAGGTTGGTCATCGATTCCTTCGATTCACCAGTGCCGAGGCCCGTGAAAACTTGCCACCTACGTTCCAGCCCACTTGGATCAAGTCGACTGGCATTTTCTACTACCCGGAGAAGGGCTCCCAGCGGGTGATTTCCAAGGACGAGCCACTCGCCAAGGCGATTCGAGTCATCCCATCTCAAGCTCCACCTGCATCGGGCTTGGTCGAGATGCAGCATGAGCCACACCACAATGGTCCTCGTATCCGAGTAGCTGTTGCATTGATTGCAGTGACTTCCACGATTCTAGTCATCAACTGCTGCTTCCGACTCGCATCGACATTTACTAACCGTACTCGAGGCGGCACCGCTACTGAACCATTCTCGAGCTTCATCTTCCGAAACTACATTTTCTATATTTTCTACGGCGCACTCGAAGCGTTGGTCAATGTCGCATACCTTATTGGTCGAGTCGATCTGCGGTTCTATATCGGCGACAGGCCGGTTTCGCGGCCATTCACAGTCTCTCCAGCTGCATCGTCGGTGACCACGGCAGAGAGCGATAATGTCAACGGGCCAGAAAAGCAGGAACCTCAAGCTTAATCATTTTTGCATCTTCTTTTTTTATAATTACCTTATTTAAGACGCCTTCGTAGTAATTTAATCTTTCTTTGAATTCTTGATGTTATGAACTTCCGTAGCAATGCCCACTATTCTTCAGGAAACCTGGATCAGATGAATCTCGAGTAATTGGTCTTCAATGCACTTGCACTGTACTTTATGATCCTTCAGGAACTCAGAGGAAGCCTGTGTCAGAGGAGCAATGCGCTCTATTCTTCGTGAAATCTTGGTCAGACGAGCAATACCCATTATTCTTTAGGAAACCTGGACGCGACGAATCTCGCAAAGTGGGTTATTCACATTCTTAGGATCTACTGCAGGAAATGTTCACACTCCCGATGTTCCGAACGGGATCAGCGCATCATCATGTCGCGGAAGGTTGCTTTGGGGGTCCATGAGCTCATAGAGTCAACAGGTTTAGAGTTTTGTCAATGATCGAGTCAACAGGAATTTAGAGTTCCCCATCCCCAACACTACTATACTTGTACCCCAAACTACTCAATTGTACCCCAAAAATTGAAAATCAATAGACATTTTTCATTGCCACTATTCGGATAATAAAAAAAGATGCAAAAAGAAATGCTCGGCAACGGGGAATTGAACCCCGGTCCCCCGCGTGCTATTCAAATCGCTTCGAATATTGACAGGCGGAAATTCTAGCCACTAAACTATTGCCGATTCCGATTTCTGATATTCCAATTTTTTATGTGCACCATACTCGGGCTTGAGCCGCGCGGCGTGCGGCTCATTTTTTCCGAAAAGTCGTCAGAATTGACTGAAAATTGATTTGAGGAGTTATTAATGATATTAGAGTCACTTGCGGTGGTTGGTGTCGGATTCCGGGAAGAATATATGAGCAGAATCGTTCAGTGCCCCAAGTGGTCATCGCCTTGGTTTGCAAGTAAGGATATCGTTAGGAAGGAGTTGAAAGAACATAGAGTGGAATCAGATATGTTTGAGCACATTATTCAGAGAGGGTTCCGTCGAGAAGAGCTCAAGAAGCTGTCAGTTATGGCAGAAGAGTCAGTCTTGTTGGACTCATTCACAGCGCAGAGTTAAAGGGCCAAGAGCAACATGAGTGTTCAGAGATGGAAATCTGATGGGTGATTCAGTCTCTGAAAGTACACCCACCAGCCCAGCTTGACTTTAAGTACGGTACATTCTGTCCAGCCACATTGAGAGACTACTGTTGGGCGTAGAGACAGCGCCATCTTCCAAGTAAACTATTCTACACAATGCCATAGCAACTATAAACTCGTTCAATTTTATCTTGGCTCGACGCAGCTGCTATGGCCCTGGACTTTCCACCGCTGTAGGGAAGTCCTTGACTGGGGGCAGCTCAGTTTGGTCCATAGAATCCAATGCAGTACTAGTTAAAACAAAAAAAATGTGACATTCTTTTCAGGTTTTTTATATTTGTATTATTTTTAGTGTAATTGAACATATTTTAGATGATTGTCTGCCCCATTTCTGGTAGTTTATAAGTAGGCGTGCAAAATATCCTAATCAAGCACCTACCTAATCTCCCGCAATTTTAATATCGCAAAAGCTCGTGGCACTCACAACAAAACGACCATACAAATGGCAATGGAGCAAGAAAAATCCAATGAAGAGGAGGAGCTGGAAAGGTACCGCCAACAAGTCGCCGACCTTGCCATGGACGCTACTCCGGGCCAATACTCATCAGTGAGACCTGAAGATATTCGTGACGAGACGGATTCCAGTGAATCTGGCTGCTCTACATGCGACGGAAAGAACGCTGAGAAGGAGGTGGACCGGGAACAGGAGCGTCACGTGTGGTACCCGTATGCGAGCCGGATGTCACGCTTGCAGCGCAGGAAGAACCGTACTGTGTCGGCTATCAAGGTGCTCATATGGCAGCGAATGCTCAGGAAACCGGAGAACCAAAGCGACAAGTCTGAGGATAGGGTTGTAGGGAGTTTGACAAAACAGAGCGAAGTAGCAGAGGTTGTTTCGCTGCATCCGTTGCGAAAGTCTGCGACAATTTGACGGAAATACGGGACAATTTTACATATGACACCTATTAGGGAACCACTTGATGAGTGGAGCTCTTCATGACAAAGCGATACAGCGGCTACGAAATTGTTCGACAACTTGATACGAAGTACCTGTTACGGAAGTACTCGATGAGTGGGGCTCATTAAAGCGCTGCTTTTGCGAAACTGGTGCGACAATCGATGAATGATACCTGTTGGGGAAACACATTCCATCAGATAAAGCTCTTTAGACGTAGAGCGATACAACTGTTGCGAAGATATTCGACAATTTGGTCTGGAATACCTGTTAGGGCAACATGTGACTGTGCCCTTCAGATCTCAAAGTATTTGACAAATTTGATCCGGAATACCCGTTCAGGAGATATCCATTTGATGAAGCTTTTTGAGAAACATATAAAAAGCCCGCCAAATTCCTGAATTCGAATTTCTCAATCATTACTCTTCACAGCTACTTCCAAGAACGCAAAAATGTCGTATCCAGTTTCTTCCACCACAGCTTCTTCTGCCATGTCTACCACCTCCATCAAAACTCGACGAACCAAGATTCGTGCGTTTGGCAAGAAGCTCGCATCAGCACTCAAATCTGCTAGCGAGTATATATACTACAAGGACGAACGAGAGCAGCTTGCGTCGCGTACTGGCTTGGTTGGCGAGTACGAAGTGTCGTACTTCTAGCCCTGTCTTAACAAAATAACTAATTTGTACTTTGTATTTTGTATCTTACCAATTCATTATTATTTTGATGCATAATAGCTTTTTGGCCAATACATTCACATTCCATTTGATACAGCACTTCAAAGTCATGAGAATACATGACAATTTGGTGTGAATACCTGTTCGGGCAATACACTCCATTTGATCTAGCTCCTCAGATTCATCAGTAAGTGCACGACAATTTTAATAACAATTCCCTGTCCAGGAAATACTTCATTTGATGAAGCATCTTGAGAAACGTATAAAGAGCCCGCAATTTCCCACAATTTGGATTTATCAACTACCAGTCTTGACTGCTACTTTTTCGAGAACACAAAATGTCTTATCCAACTTCTGCCGTGTCTACCACCTCCAATACTTCCACCAAAACTCGAAGAACCAAGATTCGTGAACTTGGGAAGAAATTCACATCAGTACTCAAGTCCGCAAGCGAGTACATCTACTATAAAGACGAGCGAGAGCAGCTTTCAAAGCATGCCGGCTTAGTCGGTGAGTACGAAGTGTCGTACTTCTAAACCACTCTACCACAATAACCAAAAACAAAATGTACTTCGTATCTTGTATTTGAATAATATTGCATCAGTTTCTTTCCACAACCTATCTTTCTTCGTTAGTGATTCCGTACTTTTCCAAAGTGCCTTTTATACTGGCTCCACAGCCTCTCTTCGCACACTCTTTTCCCACCCATTGCTGAAATCAACTTTTTGCTGTCTAAATACGAATTACAGCTCCTTAATCACCATATGTATCTCCTATTCTAGTAACACACTTTAGACTACACATCTCCCGATTGCCCGTGCGTAAATCTCAGTCTTGGCTCACCTCAGAGGACCCTTTCAGGGTTCACCGGCAAACACGCCGTTACAAGGGTCCCAAGGTATTTTAAATCCCTCCTAGTCTAGTACCAAAACAACTCCATTTCCTTATACATTTCCCATGTGCACTTCATTCAAACAGCATATGAGCCATGTGCGCTGCTGCTTAGAACTCCAAAAGCACAAGAATACAGGATTATTCCCCTATTAATATTTCAGCCTTGCAACGGGTGAATAAAATTGATCGGCGAGATGTGAGAGGTCCAATGCGGCTGATCCGCAGTGGGACTCGTATTCGCTGTGCGCTTCAGATCGCTTCACATGTCCTCAACAACTTTTTCTCATCAAGGGCCGAACCCGACTGCCATCAACATGCATGCGAGATGAGACTTGCATGGATATGGACAGTAGACAGGGATCGAGGTTGTATCAGTCTATAGAGCCCGTCGTGTACAGAGGAGGTTTTAGAAGTTATAACTCATCTACTAACAGAGATTAAAGTACTTATTCGTCGATTGTCATCACAAGCTTGCCGTGTGCCTTCTTGGACATGAGCTTCTCAAACTGAACAGTCCAGTCCTTCCAGCTCTTGCTCTGGTCAATAAGCACCTTGATGTCGCCAGAGTCGAATAGCGGGTTGTTGACCTCGCTCTTGCACCAGTCGCCCTTGGCAGTCAGCTCCAACGAGTAGTTGAGTCCCGTCAAATAGCCAATGTGAGGTCGAACCAGGGTCTTGAACAAACCCAAGTACGAACCCACCGGTCTGTCGTATCCATGAGACAAGTCGCCAACGATTGAAATATACGCGGAACCATCTGATTTTGGACCCAAGATCTTGGTTGCGACTGAAAGCACGTCGCTGCCGCCGACAGTATCGAGAATCAAGTCGAATTTGCCCTCAGCTGCCAGCTCTTGGAGCGCCTCAGGAACACTTTTGCTTCGGTAGTCAATGATATCGTCGGCTCCAAGATCTTCAACCAGAGCCTTGCTTGATGGCGAGCAAGTCGCGACTACAAACTTGGCGCCGAAATGCTTCTTAAGCAGTTGGATTGCAAAAATACCGCAACCAGTCGAGCCGCCAAGCACAGCCACTCGTGCGCCTTCCTTCAGGTTGGCCTTTTGGATGCACTGATAGGCAGTTCCGAATGTCAATGGGAACGCGGCAGCTTCTTCATCGGTGAGAGACTTTGGTGCCTTGAACACAATGTCGGCACTGTTGAGGTCAAACACCACATGAGTGGCCAAAGTACCATGTCCTCGCTATAAAATGTTAATCTTCATTTAATCTCGTAGTCCATACCACTGTACCAACCATGCCGCAAACACGGTCGCCCACCACAAAGTCCTTGACGTTGGATCCGGCATGCTCAACAACACCGCAGTAGTCTCGGCCAATACCCTTATCCTTCGACGACAAGAAGTTGACGAGGTTGGAGCTGTGGAGCTTCAAGTCGACAGGGTTCAACGCCATGGCCTTAATTCGAACCACGATCTGGTTCGGCTGTGGTGGCAGAGCAATGTTGAACGTGGTGAACGATGGGGTCTGGCCCGCAGACCGGTAAGTAAGCGCCTTGGCTGTAATGCTAGAGCTCATTTTTCGCAAGATGTGTGTATGTTCAGAAAAAATGAGGAGGCAACCAGGAACGCGGTTGCTATATAAGTACTCTTGCAGTAGAACACATTTCCTGTGTCTTGGATTCGCGATTCTCAGACCGGCGTTTGACCCATCGCCCACTCCAAACCTTGCACTCGTGAAATACGCGTTTTTGACGCATTACTCTCTGCAGCAATGGTCTCCTCGAGAATTCTGGACTGCATTCGGCAGACCGATGCTTCGAGACTTGCAATCTCCAATTCTGTCCATCAAGTACCGGTACTTGAGTAAGCTCCAAGTGCGGCTCGAACCCATGATCTGATGCTTGCTGTTTTCAAGACACCCCTTAGTACCCATGTCTCTTATATACTGCTATTTTCATCGATACATGGATTCCTTCTATAGCTACATAACGATATAAAAAAGACAAACCTTTTAGAATAACTTCAACTTATGATCCACTCATGTCATAAATCCGTGCGGGGATTCACCAATAAAAAAATTCAGCCGCACCGCCCCCTCAAAGCCCGTCGGTATAGCGCCTGCGCTTGATAAAGAAATTGCGATAAGATCCTTTTACACACATGTCAAAATACACAGCTAAAACTCATCTATAGTCAAGACCAACTTTCCACGAGCCTTCTTGGCCATCATCTTATCGAACAGCAGCTTCCAGCTCTTCCAGTTTTCAACCTGGTCAATGACAACCTTGACTTTGCCACCCTCAATCAGATCAACGCTGTGCTGAGCCCAGTCGCCCTTTGGAGACGTCATCTCAAAGAAGTAATTGTAGCCCGTGAATTTTCCCATGATGGACCGCCCAAGCATTTTGGGGACCGAGGTGAGCCCAACCACCTTGTCGTATCCAACTTCCTGGTCGCCTACAAGAGTAACATAAGCAGACCCAGACTCTCGTGGCTCAAGAATGTCCTTCGCAATCTTCTGAACTGCGTTTCCTCCGACGGCATCAAAGATCAAGTTGAACTTGAGGTTCAATGACTTGAGAGTCTGAGCAACGTCTTGAGTCTTGTAGTCAATAGTCTCGTCGGCCCCCAGGCTCTTGACAAACTCAGCGCTGGCTGCAGAGCAGCTGGCAACAACATACTTTAGGCCCATATACTTTTTGAGGATTTGAATTGCAAAAATACCTGCGGCCGTTGCACCACCAAGCACAATGGCATGGGATTCCTTGGTGAGCTTGGCTCGATGAATGCCCTGCCAAGCAGTAGCAAACGAGATTGGGTACGCACTTGCTTCTTCGTCGGTCAATGAAGTTGGCGCCTTGATAATAGCATCGGCTTTAACGTCGACTTGGACGTGGGATGCGATGGTACCATATCCACCCTAGTGTTTGTGTGTTAGTTTACTTTGCGATCAATATGCACATACAACGTGATTGTAAAAGCCGCACACCCTGTCGCCGACAGCGAAGTTGGTAACGTCTGGCCCAATGTATTCAATTGTACCGCAAAAGTCTCTTCCTAGACCTTTCTCACCAGGATAGGCATTTGTGATGGTGGAATGGAGCAGCTTGGTGTCGATAGGGTTGAGACCTGCAGCCTTGATTTTGACTACGACATGGTTGGCCTTGAGAGGTAGCGCAATTGAGTAGTAAGTGAAGGATGGGGTGCCGCCAGCAGTTCGATAGGTCAGCGCCTTGACGGAGACAGATTCCTGTTCCTGTTGTTCACTCATATTTGATATTTTGTAGCGTGGTATAAATTGTCAGGTGTTTAAAGTTGAGTGAATAGAGGCCCTCCATGAGTTCAAATACTAAGGTGACCTAAAAGCGCCAAGGACTCAAAGACACAAGGACAGATAAAGAATTTCTCACTCATTGCTGGGTCTGACCATGTTTTTTGGTGCACACAAAGGTTCCAAGGGCCTATTAGAGTTTTCCAAGACTGAGTCCGTCAGATGTCTTTCCCTTGTCTCCCGTTCCTGCTTTAGGAACAGAAGCCCAGCCACCCACGAAAATGATTAGAGATAAAAAAGTTATGCCGCTATATAGTAGTTGAAAAAATGCAAAACAAACAGTTATGTATATATACACCCATCCGTGATAATGAATAAGTTACCAAATTTTGTCTTGCAACGGTGCCAGAGAGTTTTGGAGCTCCAAGGTCCGTCACCGAGTCGCTGGGTCCCCCGAAGTGTAAAATGAGATTATGCAGAAGAAAGAGGTCGTCAATAAAGATAAGTCATCGGGTCGTTAAGATGTTCGGAAATAAAAAAAGGTCGTTAAAAAAACAGGGTTGTGAGAAAGGAAAAGATGCAAATTTGTAAAGGGCTATTCAGCGCTTCGTGATTGGTTGGTTTCATACCGCTATTGTGTGTATGGGCCGTATACTTCTAGCCAGCGACTGAAGTTCACTGCGTTGGAAGAGTACTTGTACTGTGAGTCCGCATCCGGGACAGGTCGCAATGTCGTAGCCTTTTAAGAGAGCATCGATAGTAATCTCAAACCGATCTCCACAGGGGCACGGATGGTGCAATACTTCGTGTTTTGAGTCGTAGACCATATCCTCCAGGTCGATCTGGTCGTACCAACTCATACTGCCGATACTGTAATCTCTGTATGGTTGGTTCTTTTTTATTTCAGGTTTCTAGTTTGGCAAAGGTCGCTAGTACCAAACCCCAACGACAGACGCGAAAAAAGTTCTCAAAGGGGTCCAACCACCGACGAGCTGTTCCAGATATGTTTGAGTTGAGAGAGAGAAGAGAAAAACAAGCCAGTGTTTTTTAATCTCAAGTAAAAAGGAGAGAAAGGTGTCGTCTGTATGTAAAACGTCTATCCTTGGAGAGGGACGGATGGCTATTTATACAGGCGGATGTGCAGAAAAGAGCGTTTCAAGAAGGATGGCGTCTATGGGGGCTACACAAAACGTTGTTTAAGCAATTAAAATCCATGCATGCGCTGCGGGGACCTTTTGATGAGCTAGCATAAGGGATGCAGGATGAGGGCAGATGCTTCTGCGAGAATCCCGGGTTTAACCTTTTGGGTTTACTTGCCTAAAGATGACAGAGAGCAATCACACTAGTAGAATTCTAATCAAATACTAGAACACTTTAAAGCTTGTGGTTGTCGTTGGCCCTACGCTACTTCCCCTGGATGTCCAAATCTGTTGTCTATACGGCAGAACGACGGCATTACAGAAGCACGTTTGATGCACAGCCTATCCGTGCGCTTGAAATATGCTTTTGTAAGCGTATCCACCATTCAGCAGTCGCGTGTAAACTGTACACCGGAACTCCTTCTCCTGGTTCACCTAAACGGGGGCTGCTGCGCACTTTTTTTCATGCGCCAAACTGGCGGCGTGTGCACGCGGCGCGCTCCTAAAAACCCTTGTCGACGTCGAGCGCCAACGGCTGGCCTGCATGGAAATTTTCAACGTGCGCTGGAATCTGCATCTGCACAGGCGGGGCCCCAACGGTCGGGTCGGTAGGAGGGGGATGAGCATGACGAGTCGGTTTTCTTGGTACGGTATGATATTTAATGAGAATGAAGTCTATGGTTGTCTATAAGTCAAATTTTAAGACGATCTAGTGGTAGATTTACGGTAAATAACCAGTTCTTTGTCTTTCTATTACACACGCCCCCAACCCGACCGAGCTGGTCTCTATGCATACATGCGTCATGTACAACGCTCTCGCACACCGCTTGCACTTGCAATTGCAACCGGGTACATCTCTTTACGAAGTTGTTCCGTGTCTGTATACCCGCAGCCAATGGGAGGGTCTGGAACGCTCTAGTCATAGTCGCTCCCTTTCGCTCAATACCATCTCTGCCAAAGCCTATCTTGTACGCCAAAAGATCAATTCCATACAATCATACAAAGAAAGAAAGCGACAGGTATAGAAAATGTATGTCAGCCGCATAGACTAGGTAGCGGCTAGACTGATGACGCGCTAGCCAATCAGTGTGTGTGCATTAGTTGGCTTCACATCTGCTCTCCGTTATTATTTTCTACTTACCTAGGTGGACTCATAAATCAATACACTGCATGGATCACGATAACATCTCTGTCTCCCCGTCTTCTACGGAGATCTTCCAAACACTCGTCAGGGAAAGAAATGCAAGGGGCCCGCACTTAGACATCCTTATAATTATGTTTCAACGGAGACACACAGCGCTACCGGTGGCCTTTTTGGACTGCATGCTCATGCTGGCTGTAATTATCGACACCGTACAGTAGTGCCGTGTAAGATTTCCAGACCGTTCCTTAAAACTCCAACGTGTCAATACGAGACTAATTAGTTCCCACTGAACTCCTTAATTTGGGATTTTGTAAATCAATTGCCAAGTGTACCCGACTTATTGATATTGAGTAGATAAAATGCACAGTGGTATGCATATCCGCCTTGAATCCCCTCCTTAAAAAGTTGAACCCTGATCCATGGGGAAACTTTTCAGAATAGCATACAATACGTTGATGTAGCCTTGCTAAGCAGGACTATTACATATGTGCGTTGTAAATACACAGTATTTTTCCTGTCGACAAGGATGTTTACCGTATATTTTTACAGGACGACGCATATCTCATCTATTCCATCTCCGGCGAACCCCTCATTCAACGGCGCTGCAGCGACATAAACATTGCCTAAATACGGGTACCGTGGGAGCAGCAAATACTCAGGGATACCCCTATTTTTAAATAGAAGAAATTGCAACCGTTATTCAGTCAGGACTATGGCAATTTCAGTTTGATTTGATTGATTTAATTCAAGGATTGATGTAAAGTGGCAATTAATTTTGGGTTCCTAAAGTGGCAATTCATTCGAAGATTTCCAAGGCTTCTTACACACTCCTTAATGAGGCTAGAGAAGCAAATTTGCTCAGATATGAATTTAGGTAGCATTTGCTCGAATACGGATGCACCCACGGAACAGTACAGTTCTAGACTGTCTGGGCGGTGGGGCTTATAATCTGCGTTTTGGACAAGCATCAACCGGATCCAGATACACTTAAGCTCCTACACATCTGCACTATATTATTTAACCAACGTCACGCACCTCAGACTGTAAAATTGTAAGAAAAAAATAAATTCAGGAGGTCGACAACGAAGAGTGTCAAATAATTAGTAAGAAATCAAAATGGATGTACCGCCAGAAACGACGGAACGCACCCTCAATAAACTATACTGCCATCTTCATTTCAATCTTCTTCTGAGGCTTATAGTTCTCCAAAATGAAATCCTCGTACTTGAAATCATCAATATCGTCCACCTCTCGAGCAAACTTCAACGTTGGATACTCGCTAGGCTTCCGCTCAATCTGCTTCTTCAACGCCTCGACATGATTGCTATACACATGTGCATCACCCATGACGTGTACCAGCTCTCCACACTTGATTTTGCACACATGGGCGATCATCTTAGTGAGCAGCGCGTAAGATGCAATGTTGAACGGCACCCCGAGACCCATATCGCAAGACCGCTGGTACAGCTGGCAAGAAAGCCTCTTTTCGCCGTTGCGCATGGATACGAAAAACTGAGCAAACATGTGGCACGGAGGCAGAGCCATGAGATGCAAATCCTTGGGGTTCCACGCGGACAGGATTATGCGCCGGTCGAAGGGATTGTTTTTGATAGTGTTGATAACCTCTGCCAGTTGGTCCACACCCTGGCCCGTGTAGTCGTCATTGCAAGTTTTGTACTCTGCTCCAAAGTGCCGCCATTGGAATCCGTATACCGGCCCCAGATCACCCTCTTCGCGGTCCTTGAAGCCACGGTTGTCGAGGAACTCCCGCGACCCGTTGCCGTCCCAAATGCCAATGCCCTTCTCTGAAAGAATCTTAGAGTCAGTAGAACCTCTCACGAACCAAAGAAGTTCCTCTAATACACCTCGGTAGAAGACACGCTTAGTTGTGAGCAAAGGCAACACGTCGTTGTCGAGATCAAACCGGAGCTGCGGAGGAGCAAACAGGGCCAAGGTGCCAGTTCCGGTTCGGTCACCACGCTGCTCTCCCTCTTCAATGATGCGTCGGCACAGGTCCAGATACGACTGCTCGGATTTATTGTTTGTATCTTCTTGTGTCATTGTGTTGCGGATGGTTTGGTTAAGTAGAAGAGAAAATCGCGTCTTTGACTAATTGAGTGCACGCGCGGCGGCGACGCGTCTTGAAGCGCGACAAGGAATTTCAAGAAATTTTCAACGGAAAGGTATGCAACGAATTCAGACTATTATTATGCGTAAGGTTTATATAAAAAAATATTATAACTTTTTTTTTGCGTCTAATATATGAATAGATCAAGTAGAAAATAGAAGAAAAATCCTTAACCTGGTGGCAAGTGAGTGGCCTCGACGATTTCATCAGCGCTCTTGGAAGCATCCTGGCCGTTGCCTCGATCCAATGGGGTTCTCGACAAAGCAGTCATGCCACTTCGGGCAATCTCCAATACACCGAATGGCTGCAACAAATGAATAAAAGAGGTGATTCGCTCGGGCTTGGCAGAGAGCTCGACAATGCAGTTTCGGTCGGAAATGTCTACCACTCGGCCGCCAAACTGCTTGGCGAGGTTTGTGATGGCATCCAAGTGCTCGTGCTTGTGACGCAGAGCCGCACTGGACGGAATATTGTTCGGGTGGTAGTCTCGGATCTGGAATGGAGCAGTGCTGCCGCCGTTGCTCTGACCCTTGCCAGCATCGGCGTAAGCCTGTCCGTGGTGTGTAAGCAGTTCCTCAAAGTACTCTGGACCAAGCAAAGAAACCTTGGCGAGCAAGAGTTCCCGGGACACAATTGGAGCATTGGAGTAGTCCAATACAGCCCACACAGGAACTAAGTCCTCGATCTGTCGTCGAGCCTGTTCAACAATACCTTCTTGGCCATAAAGCACAATAGTCATTCGGGACAAGTCCTTAACTTCAGTGGAGCACACGACCAATGATTCAATGTTGAATCCTCGCGATGCCAGAGTTCCCGACACTCGGGACAACACACCTGGCTCGTTCTGCACCAAGCAGTTCAACACATGTGCCTTCTGTGGCACTTCTTGTGGAGATGGCGTTTCATACAGGATCGAAGAGATGGCGGCGTTGGTGGACCAGTTGGGGGTGTCGATAGTTGGAAGCGGTGGCTGCTTGGTGTTTCGATGCAGAACCTTATATGCCATCGCGGAGATGGAACTGTTAGCTCGAGCACCGGTCATGGCGCGAGTAGCGGCCGTCGCTGCTTGAAGCGTGATGCCTCGAGCCGCTGTCCTGGCAAACATTTTTAGAGAGTGTGTGGTGGAGAGATCAAGAAAAGTTGGAAAATGTGCAAAGAGCTGTGTGATGTTCGTTGGTGCGTAGAGTCACCGATAGCGCGACTATGTGGGGTGCCGGTGCCGGCGCCGTTGGCGGCGGCGGATTTTCGACCTTTGCGGCTCGCAAATGTGCAGAGAGATTTGTGGAACTTGCTATATTATTGGTACAGTAAAATATTCTAGTGCCAAGACTCTTTGGGAATATTTTACTCCTAAATTCCTGGAATATTCTCCGTAGGGTGACTCGTACATAGTATGCACAGACGGAATACACGGAATACTGCGGCAGTGTGGTCTGGGAATACCACACTGTTCAGTAAAACACGATGGGATGATAAATATGACATTAAAATACTGTTAAATTACTTGTCAATGCATTAATATATTTCTGTAGAGTACACCGGAAAGTGCTGAGCAATGCAATTGGACACCCTAAGGACGTTTAAAATTCCTATTCAACACGAGACAACCTCATAGACATCGAGAAGTTCGAGAAACTTAGGCTTTGATGACCGCATGTCCACTTGCTGGGATCTCGCTCATAGTAACGTTTCCCAGAGGAGTGCCTACTCTTGCATCCACCAACGCTCGCACAATGACCGGCGCCGACCGCTTGAAGAATATATCGCCAATAAAGTCCTCAAATAGCTCCTGATTGGTCACATTTACTGGCGCATCCACCACTCTAAATTGCACCTGGAATCCGCGGCCCTCCAGAGTCGTTTCGCACTGCGACCACTCCCGGATCAATATCTCGGCGAACAGTTCGTCGTCCTCGGTATAAAGCTCTGCGATACCACGAGCCTCATTGACCGAGATGCTGAGCTCATCTATAGAGACAGTCGGAGGCGGCTCGATCATAGCGGTGATCGTTGCAGAAATGTGGGGCGTGAGGCCGTCCGGTCGTTCTGGCTTGAAGCTTGAAATCTCGAGACCCTTGATCAAGTCATCCTGTCCTCGCTTACCAGGGAGGTCAAAATCAAACTTCAAGCTATTGATCAAAGATTGCATCCATTTGGGGATGTCTTCCGCTTGGCTTGCGGAGCCTGAAACAGTCACAGTGTTGCCCAATCCACCGAGATACCGCGACACAAAGTCATCCAATGGCGATTTCAGCCCAGGCCCACACGGCTCAGAGACTTCTTGAGGAATGGAGCTGAGATGAGAACTTACTTCTACTTCCGCAGTGGTAAACGGAGTCAGTGTTATCGGAGAAGTTTCACCTTGAGAGACAAAAACCCTCTGGTCCTTACTACAACCTGGTATTCTCAGATCCCATCTCAGTTTCGGGACATATGCAGAAATTGGAAATTGGTAGTCTGCAGACACCCCAGTTGAAATGTCCACACCATTGGCGTCCATACCTTGCAACACAATGTCGCCCATCTTGACCGCAATGCTCTTGCCAGTGCCAGCATTGACAACCTGCTCCACCACGACAGGAATTTTGCCAAACGTAATAGGGCCCTTGGACACTTTGACTTTGGAAACACCCTTGAATTTCAATGGTTCACTAGACAAGAGCCGCTCCACCACACTTCCAATCAAGTGCGAGCTGCCAAATTCGCTCAGCACAGTCACAAAGTCAAACGATGTCACTGCACCATCACCGACATTGACGGTCATATTTGGCACAATGGCATTAACAGCACGCACATATCCGTCCACTTCTTCGTCAAAATACACCTTCACTTTGGAATCAGCCACATGCAACGAGTTGACCAGCTTGGCGCCAGTCGTCACGACCTTGCGCCGCACCCCGCCTCTGACGGCACTGTAGTTCATTGTAGACTGGCCCAAAACTCTGATAGCCACGCCGTCGTCTGTAAACCCATGCACAGCGTAATCCTGAACTTCAATCTGCGGAACGAGAGCCAGCTCCTGTTGCAGATCGTCCAGTCTTACCAGCCGTAGTCCAATGAGCAACAAGACCACAGTGATCAAGAGCGCCAGGCCGCCTTTTTTGCAAAACTCTGCAAACGCTTCCCGTGGTGTCAGACGACCATCGCCTCTTCTTGCTCTTCGCTCTGTATCTTGTAGATTAGGTGTTAGCGTTCCATAGTAGCCCGACGGTCCTGGTGGTTGCTCTGCGGCCAAGCCATTGTGAGAGCTGCTGCTGCCTGCGGGAGTAACATCCTGCTGGCCGTGGTACTGAGGCAGCAGAGGAGCACGCTCCTCGCTTTTACTAGTCGAGCCCCCAGTCATTTGCGCACAAGATAACAACAGAAATGTCAACTTCCAAAGTCGTCGTCCGTCAGTTGAGAGAGTTTTTGTAGCTTGTTGTTCTATGGATTTTGGATTTTTGTGCCGGCTGAGACTTGAGCCGCAACTGAGACATGCGGTGCAGTTGGTTCTGCAGCGAGTTACCCGGGATGCGGCTGTGAACTTTAAACAGTAAGGAATTCAGGAGACTTATTCGTATTCTGGTATTCTACAATAATGTTTACAGTTTAGAAGTTACCTTAAATTCCAAATATTAGACGATTGTGAAAATTCAGCGTCTTGCATAGTGGAGTTTGAAGGAATTGTACCTGTCGGTGCCTCTGACACGAACCGCCTTACCCCAGATTATCACTGGAAACAGCATCAAGAATCCAGCAATCGCAAAGGCTCCACAGATCACAAATACGATATCGATCCCCACACCACGAATCCACGGCTGAAGCGCAAATACCAAAGCGGTGGGCAAAGCGTTCTGCACGAACACTACTCCAATCAACGCTTCGCCAATAATCTCCCTATAACAATCCAACAAATACGTAAGAAGCGAGTCCGACAATGCTGTGCCGCCAAAACTGGCCAGCCCATAAGCCACAACCGGTGCGGCCCACGGCATTTGGCGCGCAAAGCCGTATCCAAACAAAAACAGCGACGCCGTGATCGACAAGCACGGCAAAATAGCGCAGTACAGTCGCATCTCCGGCTCGAATACGCCATGGTTCAATTTGGCCAGCCGGATCACCGACCAGTCGCACATCCATCCGCCTAGAATCGTGCCGATAAGCGTGCCCACGAACGGAGCAATGTTGATGTTGCCCACGCCGACTGAGGAAAAGCTGTAAGGTGGCTTACCAAGAAACTGGGACGTCGAGGTGCTCATGATACATGTCCAGGCGACCGACAAGCCGTATTCAATGGCCACGAACAGCACTAGCGGGAATCTGTACAAGCACACAAACGGAGCGAGCCAGCCGCGCCAGATGGATGGGCCCTGGATATCATCGCATGCTGGAGCCGGGGTCGGGGTGTAGAATGCAAATCGCTCAGTGAGCGGCTTGCGCTCAATGGACATGTCGATCCATGGATGTTTGCTTGAAATGCCCTCTTCGTTAACAGCACTAGCAGCACTTTTCCGATGATGCGTTTTGATCCACTCTGGAGGATGGTACTTTGTCTCCTCGAATGTGAAGAAGAAGAGCAGCCACAGGATCGACACAAATATCAGGCAGTACCAATAATTCCACCGCCAGCCCTGAGACCGCGTAATATAGCCGCCAGCTACTTGGCTCATATTATTGCCGAGATAGCAGAAGATCAGGTACATGCCGTTCATGGTGGCTCGCTCATGCACGAAAAACAAGTCCGAGATCACAAGCTCAATGAGTATTTCTGAAGTGGATGTACCTAGTCCCATAATGATTTGGGTTGCATAGAGCTCCCATACACGGGTCATCCGTGCACTCCATGCTGCGCCCACTATAAGCAGAGCTATCGATGCAAGGTATACGCCCCGTCGGCCGTATTTCACTGCGAACGGAACAAACAGCACGCTTCCAACACCTATAGAGCCCATGGCAGCGGCGTATGAGTTGTTGAGCTGCTCAAACGTCCACCCAAGTTCATGGGTCATGATTGTCCATGAAGGAACAACTATGCAGAGTCTGGATGAGTTAGTACTGTTAGTCAAATTGTTTTAGATACTCACAATGTAAAACAAAAAAGAGTCGACATGGCAGCGACTACCATGGTGTAGAGCTTCTTCCATGTTGGCCAGTTGAGAGGCTCATTCGGATCCTGCGTTGGCACTGGTCGCAGGTTGAGAGTTTGATTATCAAGATTATGCAATTGGAATCCAGCGGCCGCTCCACCTTCTTCTTCACCTAGTGTTATGTTCCTTTCTATCGGTATCGAGAACGTGCGACTTTGAGCAGCTTTCAATGTCCTTATGCTTGACATGCTCCGCTACTTGTCGTCGTCGTGGGTCTTTTAGCCTTTGCAAGACCGTCGGCTTATAAACACTTGCCTAATTGGCCCTATCGCCCTATTCGTGATTGTCGATCTCGCAGAGATGGGCTGAAATGGGCACAAGAATTGGATAGCTATCGAATTTCTGGAGACTGCGGCTGGAGCTTTATGCAGCATATATGCAGATTTTCTTATTTCCTCATGCACTTGGCCATAAAAAATGCAAAAACAATATCAGGTAGTTCACAAACCCATAGCTACCAGCGAGGAATATTGTGTAGATATACGAATCGAAAAGAGTGACAGCTGCGGAAATATTTAAAGCAAAGCCACAAGGACTGTTTCCGGCATTTGAGATGGTTCAATCATTTGTACTTTATGTCACATCACTTCCCCAACGTACTACATTTTGATTCAAGTTAAATCAGAGACACTGATTATCCGCACTGTCAAGTACCTGGAAGAAGATCCAATTAGAGGCTTGGCCTGACTCGCAACCGCGTTCGCGAGAGGAAGGGAAATATTATCTAGCCGCCTCTTTAGTTCCCTTGCAATGTTCTAAACCTAAAGTACTACTGTAGTAAAATACATCCCATAGTACCTAGGATGCATTATGCATAAGCTGCTCATTGCATGAAGGTAGCCATGTCAATGGCGATCACTGATCAGACCACATGCCCCATATACCATTTTGTATACTTGAAGATTCTTGCAGATACCAAGCTGTTTCAAGTGGCTGTTGGGGGCATCAGAGCCTTTTCTGCCGAATGGGCCTGTCAAAAATTAGAAGTACAAGACAGGTCTCAATAGGCGGTACGGCTCCATCAGTCAGGGTCCCTTGTGTGGCTTGTCTCAGCCGCCGGGCCCGCTACTGGAACGTAAAAAGTGAGGAGATTTATATTACAGTTACAATTTAGGGTGCAGCTTGTCTTGATACTTTTAGGAACTCGTTCTCCGTTGATTTATGACTAAATTTCAATTAGCGTGCCTTTGATTGGGGGCTCTTGCACGTACTGAGCAAGGAGGAAAGAGTTTGGCTTTACTTTCTGCGATACATCTATAAAGAAGAGCCAGCCAGATCTTTGATAAGATCCAGCAAGTTTAATCTGATGTGGCATTGTCTGATTATCTAGTGACCAGCCGAAACGCAAGCCAGCCTATCTGGGTGTGGTAATTTAGACTTTGAGCCGCTCGACCCCTGGAAGGATATCCACCGCTAATAGAATTTAGCTATAAGCAAGTCTGAATGTTGAGTAGACAATTTGTAAATATTTATTCCACATGGCCGTTCGCTAGCTATAGCATGGCTCCACGTACTGGTCCTTTCCTAAGGCCCGTAACTGACGCACGCGCGCGGTACTATTCTTCACGACAACGATGCCGACTACATTCGTCGAATTGACTGATCCGAAAGAGATCAACGAGACGCATTCAAACAACCACGCATCATGGGCACAGGGACTAGATAAAGATAACTATTACAAACGAGAGGCGCTGTTCCATGGAATGGAAGTGTGTGGTGAGAACCACAAGTACTTTGCGCTGAAAAATGATGGCGATATTGTAGCTTCATTGGAAGTCGTCATCCTCCCTGCGCTCCTAAAGGAAAAAACCAAGGAGATAAAGAACGTATGGTCTTATCAGATCATCTCGGTTTTCACCCCGGAAAGACATCGTGGCAATGGATACGCGACGCAGCTGTTGCAAGGTGCAGTGAAGGCGATCGATGAGCATAGCCAAAACGAATACGATTTCAGCTGCCTGTGGTCAGACATTGGAGAGTACTATTCCAGATTCGGATACGTGATGGGCGACGATCATCAGATCAAAATAAAGGTCAGTCCCGGCGAAGCACAGATCCCAGAGGAGGTGGAGATTCTGAATCTCAAAGGTGGTGATGCGATTCTCGATGATTTAGCACAGCGAGACACTCAATTGATGAAGGGTGTACTTGAAAGAGAGACGGAACAAGATGGCGTTCCAAGAGCATGCTTGACCCCATCTGCTGCAACACATAAGACAGGTTTGCTTCGGTCTCTGTTTGTTGGAACCTGCACGGTAGATACTAACAAGTATAGCCCATTGTTCGACCAACAACCTTATGGATTCACGTACCAAGACTGCTTCATATCATGGGTGTACTCTTGGAACCCAAGCAAGATAACAATCACCCGTCTGCATGTACCACTCGACAAAAGTCCGAGCGCGAGCGCCGTAGCGGTGAAGTTACTGATGAAAGCAGCGGTAGGATTTGCATCTCGATATGATATCACCAGCATTGAGTTATGGAGTCAGGATTTCCCTGAACAGTTGACTATTGAGGAATTGACGAGCGCTGTGTCGAACACAACTTATGAGAGAAGAAAGACGTCGGAACCCATGGCACGGTTCAGTGAGAAATTGTCAACTGCGCAGTGGCTATTCGCTGGCAAGTATGCATGCTATTAAGTATAGAAAAACTGCACATATAAAATAGAAATCAATTCAAAGAAAAATAAAACTAGTACTCGTAAACATCATAAAAAGCGTTAAAACTTCCTAGATCTGCTCCACGTGCTGCGACACCTGGTTCTTGTCTTCAACTGGCGTCTCGACATGCTCAACATGCTCAGCCTCCTCCAGCTTGCCAATAGCGTTCAGTCGCTTGAATGTCTCGAAAGTATCTTCACCGTGGATAAGCTCATCACCAAACACCCGGGCGATCTCCTCGAGACTGAGTCCGTGGGTTTCTGGGAAGACAAAGTAGACGATGGTAGCCTGTACAAGGAGCCAGATATCGAACACGAGGTAGTACTTCCACGAGATCGCAGCCATGGCAATTGGGTTGACATAATTGTTGAAGAAGCTGACAGTATTTGTGCCAAGACCGTAGATAACGACTCCCTTGGATCGCTGACTGAATGGCAGGATTTCTGTGACATAGAGAGGAACAATCGGGGCAGCAATGTGGTAAACACCCTGGAACAGGAAAATCATAGTCACCGCTCCATATCCCAGGCTCTTTCGAGTGTAATTGTACTTGATGTTGAGTGCCGCAAGAACAGTGAAGATGGAAAACATGAGACTGCAGGAAAGGAAGCCAAGAATAATCATAGGACGTCGCCTGAACAATCGCACTACATTTGCGCACACTAAATCGAATGCCAAGCCGAATGCACTAATGCCAATATTCAACTTAAGCTGCATCGTAGAGTCGGTGATTCCAACATTGTCGAGAATGATGTGAAGATAGTATGAAATAATAGCGTTACCGCAAAGCTGGATGAACCACGGGAAGAAGAAAATGATAAATAGTCGGTGCAACATAGCCTTGGAGGAGATCCATTCGCTCCATCGAGAAAGCTTTTGAGTCTTTTCTGCCTCGAGAGTCGCGGTGATTTCTGCCATCTGGAACTGAACAATCTGACTAGTGGGATCATTTGCTCCATGGTGCTCAATGAAAAAGTCCATCGCCTCATCAATCTTGCCTTTGGAAATCAAGAATCGGGGAGACTCTGGCGAGAACAAGAACAAAGTAATCTGGATTATTGGGAAAACAGCCTGCAAAAGAGAAGCCAACCGCCAGCACCAGTTGGTGGTGGCCATGTGAGAGTGGTAAGTAGCCCAAGTAATGAACGATGCAATGAACGCACCTGCGGGCCAGCCAACTTGCCACATACCCATGAGTGATTCTCGGTGGGTTGGATACGCGGTTTCAGACAAGTACACTGAAGAAGCAGCACTGGCGAAATTGTTACCTGCGCCCATGATAATTCGCGACGCCACAAACATGCTAAAGTTCTGGGATGCCCCCTGAAGAATAGCGCCAAGAACAACCAAGCTTGTACCGAAAACCATCGGCCACTTTCGGCCATATCTCTCCATAATTGGACTGATAAACGGAACCACAATCATACTACCAATAGTCAAACCGTTGGACATTGTACCAAGTCTGGTGCCAGTAGGGTTGCCAAAGTAATCTTGCCATGGCTTCACTGACTGCAAACCGTTGATGCAGCTACCGTCATAGCCACAGGTAATCTGGGTGAGAACTGGAGCGATGAGAAGAGTATTGAGCTTCAACAGGTGAGGCTGTTTCCACCAAGGTGTGTCCAGCGGCGGTAGCACGTCCAGGATCGACTTGCCCTCGGCGATGAGCTGCTCGACGGACTTGTCAGGGTCGACTGCTTCACGGGTTTGAGAGCCAGCGTGAGAAGACTTGAATCGCATTGTTTCGAATAGTGTTTAATGAATTTTTAATGCATATCCATCGACCGTCTATTGCCTGTCTTTTATAATCTGTCCCTGTGTCGTACACGCGGCCTGATCTACCATAGAATACACCGAAACAACCGTTGAATAAAGTGGAGTGCTAATGCATGAAATTCTGCCCCCCCGCTGGAATAGAGGCCACCAGTGGGCAAAATTGTAGTCACAACATCATCACAGCTGTGGGGTAAATCACAGGGCATGTACTGTACACAGCTAGGCTTGGAGATCTGATTGCAAAAATGCGCCAAGTGCATAATGTTCGACTGCTGGAGGCCAAAGGAGAGGCACGGCGCGGGGCCCCACGGGCGTTGGCCCGTAGCTTGGTCCGGCGCCCGCTGACGATGGACAGTCCGGAATATATGCGGGCAAAAAAGCGGAGAATCTGTAACGCTGTATTTTAGGAGAGAATTCATGCCAATGCTTCGTTTCCAATATTGAAGAATACGCCGGATCGACATCGACCCCACACTTGGCCATGCCAGCCTCACGCGGGACGGCGGGACGGCGGGCTAGTCGCGGGCCGGCGCCGGTAGGGCATTCTAGTAATAAATAGAGCTATATAGGTCACCATGAAGTAGCCCCGCCTTCAATTGTGAAAAAAGTCATCATCATGGCCCCTACTACCATCAATTCCACCCCGCAATTGAAGCCTGCTGCTGCTGTCGCCAATGGCAAGTCGCTCAAGTCGTACGCCATCTCGCCTGCCACCCAAGCTCTCTTACGAGATGTCGAAGATGGTCTATACTGCGAGTCCAATGTCGCAAAGGTATGGGGTGTTGCAGCCGCTGAACTGAACAAAACCAACCCTCCAGTAACCGCTGTCCAGCGGTCTGAAAACGGGAGATACACCACCAACGGTGTTACTGACTGGACTGCCGGATTTTTCCCAGGAAGCATATATGCGCTCATTGAACGAAGCTCCAAGCATCCATCAAGGTTTCCAAGTGACAAGCTGCATCCATTGAAGCTCGAGTTTGCTGGACGATGGTGGGCTAGCTACTTGGAGCCGCAGATCACGCGAACCGATACTCACGACCTTGCATTCGTCATTCAGCCAGCACTCAGGCGGGAATACGAGGTTCATGGCTTTGAAAAGGCTAGAAACCAGGTCATCACTGCTGCCTATAGTCTTGCTACGAGATACAACCCTGTCGTCAAGGCCATCAAAAGCTGGGACCAGACTCGAAGTCACACATACCACCTCGGCGACTTTAACGGTGATTGCCTTGTCATCATTGACAACATGATGAACTTGGATATGCTTTTCTGGGCAGCTAAAGAAACTGGGGATCTGGAACTTGCCAATATCGCTACGAATCATGCCAAGACAAGTTTGCGGGACTTCTTCCGACACCCAGAATGGTCGACTTACCATTTGGTAGTCTACGACAAAGAAACTGGCTCTGTCCGAAGGAGAATGACACACCAAGGTTACGCAGACGAATCTACCTGGTCTCGAGGCCAGGCATGGGCTATTCACGGGTTTGCTCAGACCTACGGCTGGACCAAGGACGTTGACTTCCTCGACGCTGCCAAGAAAGCTGCAGACGTGTTCCTTTCGCGAATCTCTGCAGACTTTGTTCCGGCGTGGGACTTTGATGCACCAGATGGCGACACCATCAAGGACGTGTCTGCGGGAATGATCGCTGCGGAGGGAATGATCAAGATCTATCAGCACACATCGGAGGAGAAGTACTTGCAAGCTGCGCTCCGCATCATCAAGGGCAGTCTGGAAAACTACAGCGGTGGTGTATCCAGTTTCCATTCCGACGGCACTGTCAATTTCGGTGCCAACGATGTCATCTTCACACACTCTACTCAGAACTGGAACCAGGATGCCTTGCTCAGGTACCACTCCCACGGGCTTGTGTATGCAGACTACTACTTTTTGGAGATTGGCAATTTGCTTCTAGATATGGGGCTTTACTAGATTATAAATAAGATTCAATAACGGCATAATAGAATACAAGCATAGTTTATAAAAATCGCATCTAAAGCCGCAATAGATCTGGCATCTTCTTCCATGTGCCGGGTAGATCCCCCCTGAACCTTATTTCTTCCCGGGAATACTAAAGAATAGCAAAAAATAGAACTTTCAATCACCAAAACAAATGGCAAAAAGAGAAATCTCACTGGGGTGATTCGAACACCCGATCTGAGGATATTTGTGATGAAGTTACAGTCCTACGCCTTACCAACTTGGCCACAGTGAGTATGCGATTTCAGATGCCGAACAATTTTTTTCACACAACCCAGCGCCGTGTGCTCACATGCGGCTCAATTCTGAGACAAATGTGCGGCTCAACCTTATTTTTGATACTTGAAACGAAAACGATATTGTAAACCAATTGTATTATTTTTATTATAATTATTATGTAGGCTAGTTTACAGACGGCGCTGGCCTTAGCTTAAAATAACCGTCTCTAAATATACTAGATTAAAACGAAACTAACGATATTGTCGACGAGAAAGTCGGTGTGACCAGTAAATCTGCATGTATCTAATACAAACATTGATGCTAAAAATGGTTGGACACATATCTGAGTTGAAATACGAAATTTTGTATAGGAAAACACTGGGACATACTGATTTTGTTCGATATATCATGGCAGTTGAAAACTTGCTCAATAGGGGGAAATAAGAAGGACAAATCTTTTAAATAGCCTTAACACCTCTTTTTATGCGGCGGGTGAACACACAGCGTCGTAGGAGTATAGCTGAAATTTGCCTGCCTTCTGACAAGGTGATAAAATTGAATAATGTCATAAAAAAATACAAAAACAGTTATAAAATGCAACAAATATTGATAAATATCTCAAAAGTTCAAAGAAAAGATATAATGGTTAGTAAATAGAATAGATTCAATGTCATTGGGCGTCCCCGTTCTCTTCAGGCTTTTGCTCTTTCAGAGGTTTAACACCCATCAAGCATGCTGCCAAATCCTGCGGCAAGATAGGTTTGGCTATATAGCTGACCATACCCATCGACAAACATTTCTGTCTGTCTTCGCCAGCCGCATTGGCAGTGAGAGCAATGACACTCGGCCGCTTATCCTCTTCGTACTTGTCCTTCAGCTCCTGCGCAGCAGCAATACCGTCCTTGTTCGGCATCTGAATGTCCATAAGCACAACATCGTACATGTTTCGTCCCTCTGTAACTTCACGCTCACACATGGCGAGCACTTCTACACCGTCCTTGGCGTGATCGGCTCGGTAACCCATTCGCTTCAAATGTTGCAGAGCTACTCGAGTGTTGATTGGGTTATCTTCAGCCAACAGAATCTTGAGCGGATGTCGTACTGCGAGCGTCTGGATCATTCCCTTATCAAAAGTCGTGCTAGCGCTCTTCAATTGGTGCTGAATATTGAAAGAAGAGTGTATAACACGATGTATAATGTTCATCAACCGCGAACGCTGCACTGGTCTCATAAGCATGGCAGATATACCCTTGACTTCCATGTTCTCAGGTATCGACGAGCCGAAAATGGTCATGTAAATGTTTTGCGTTGAAGGTGAATGCTGTTTGATTGCACGGCTTTCGAGGCACTTGTCGCCGTCCATAAGCTTGGAGTCCAGGAATACCAACGAGTAGTAGCCTGGAGGCTTGGACAGCACATACTCCTGAGCTTTTGCAACGGTGCCACAGTGATTGACTTCAAAGCCTAATCGCGCAAGTTCAGTCTCCAAAGACTCCTTTGCAGTCTGGTGCTGATCAGCAATAAGTACTCGTTTGCCCTTGTACATTTCATTATTGGCATTATTTGGCGGCCGATCTGCAACAGCTACGACTCGGAACCAGAATGTAGTTCCTTCGCCCTCAGTGCTGTCAAACGTGAGACTTCCGCCCATGAGCTCCGCAAGCTTCTTGGAGATGGCCAAACCAAGACCCGAGCCGCCGTAAACACGTCGCGCTGAGCCATCAACTTGACTGAACTCTCTGAAAATCTTGTTTCTATGCTGCTTTGGGATACCAATACCAGTGTCCTTGACTGAAATCACAAACTCGTATCGGTTATCCGACGAAACCTTTTCAGCAGTTGTCTCAACTAGAATATGGCCCTCAGATGTAAACTTGACAGCATTGCCCACCAGATTGATAATGATTTGTCGAACTCGTGTAACGTCGCCATAGATAGTGTCGATCTCTCCACACTTGTTCAGATGTACAAGTTCCAAGTCCTTTGTTGCGGCAGGCTCAGCAACCAATTGCACCGCACTTTCGACACACTCTCGCAGAGAGAATGGCGAATTATCCAGAGTAATTGATCCGTGCTCGATCTTGGAAAATGCAAGAATAGCGTCAATGATGTTCAGTGTCAAGCCAGCAGAGCTTCGTATCGTCTCAACATACTCACGCTGCATCTCGCTAAGGTCCGTGTCCAGCAAGAAAATGGAACATGAAAGTAAAGCATTGAAAGGAGTTCGAATTTCATGCGACATGTTTGCCAAGAAGCTTGCCTTCTCCTCGGTAGCTTCTTCTGCAGTCTTTTTTGCCAAGTCCATTTGATGATATAGCCTGGCTTTCTCAATAGAAACAGCAGCTTGTGTACAAAGCAAGCCAATAAGCTCAATCCTTGGTATAGTAAATGCAGTTGGAAGAGATTGATGCTCGAGATAAAGGGCTCCAATCACCTTGATTTGGTTTTGAATAGGCATGCAGAGAACAGATTGAGCACTGTGGTCATGATAATAGTGATCACGTCCATATACCGTGTCGAAGCGCTTGGGATCCTGGCTCCTCACCACTGGTGAACCAGTAGTAATAACCTGCTGAACGACATTAATAGGAGCAACGTCGTGCCTAGCAAATAATGGTTCATGGTTCAGCACAGAAACACCGTTCATCATTCCAACAGAGTCAACGTACAGCTCGCCATCTTCACCAACCGAGACATGTACACAATAGTCTGCTCCAGAGGTCCTCATTACACTCTCTATGAGTTTCACGACAATAGAGTCCATGTCAATACTTTCTGAAATCTCCAAGCAAGCTTGAAGCGCGCTTTTCAATTCTAAATCTTGCTCTTTTTCTTTGCTATTCGAACCCAAATCCATGGTATCAACACTTCCTACCAGTTGCAGCTGGTCCATGGCTCCGTTTTGCAGCTGTTCCTCTTCGATAGCCTCCTCCCTGAACAAGTTGGACAATATCCAGCGCAATGGCGAGGAGTTTTGCACTACCATGTTATTGGGGAACGACGGCCGCTGTCGCAAATCTGCCAGACTTGTCGTTGTTGTTGGCGTAGCAGCTGCTGTGGCAGCAGCAGCTGGAGAAGCCAAATCAGTCGAAGACATGTTGAGACGTGGAATTTCGAACTTGGTTGACATGAGCTCAGGATGCTTGGTAGTCAGTGTCGCAACCTTCTTCTGAGCACCCCACAGGGTGTAAAGTCGGCAAGCCTCACGCAAATATGCCAGGCTTCTTCGTTTGGAGTGAACTTGAAGGTAGTCACCGCATCTCTCATTGATGATCGCAGCCTCGTGAATGAAACCTTGATCAAGCGCGCACTTGATGGCTTCTTCGTACATGTCTAGTGTAATGATGCTATTATAGGATCCCTTGTTCAGTTCAGCCTTAATGAGCAGCCATTTGTGCTGGAACATGCTCGGTGACATTGACGACCAGTTCTCCAAATCCTGTGCAAACTGACGAATAAGACGTTGCATTTCTTGATTCTTGGGCTCTGGGCTGTCAATGATTGCAAGTGCTCCGTAAAATGTAAGCATGACGTGGTATACAGTCACTGGTACCTGAGGGATCAATTTTGGCAAGTCATTACCTATGATATCGGCAGCAACGTATTTGTGGCGATGTACCACTGCCAGCGTGAGCTTTAGCACAAAGTATGCATATCTTAATTCGGCAGAAGAGCTTTCCAGAACTCGATTGACAGTGAACTTATCGCCAAAGTACATACCTTCAAGGTTTGAAGGATCACTATTGCCATTGCCCATCATGTTGCACATACCTTGTATATGCAACTGAATCCAGAGCTTGCCACTGTCATCACCGATCTGCACAGACACAGGCTTCATCTGGCCGAAATAGTCAAACACGCGGTGTAATGGCTCGCCAGCAAGAAATTTGCAAAGGGGTCGGAGGTCGCTATCGCAGTTAGTAGGGAATGGGTACAACAAGAACGTACTAAGAAAGACTCAACATTCCACAGTGGTCTTCAAATGTCTGGCCGGACGACAGAACGATATCATAGTATCTAGATGTTAGCTGTGTTTCAAACAAGTTTAGACGTACCTGATAACTTCTGAGAGCGGCTCAAAATAAATCGCAAGAGTCAACGCGTAGTACTCATAAATGTTAATACCGAAATCCATGCCAACGGCGGAGTTACTGTCAAGAGTGACGATAGCTAATTTGGAGTATTCATATGCACGCTTTAGGTTCGCGCTGCCGCCTTCACCTTGTATAAGCATGGCAAGCGACAAGAGAGAAAACGAACACGAGGCAGATGAACCATAGTCAACGAATGCCAAAACTGCAGTATAAGTCAAAGACCTAAAGAGATTATGACGAGCGGAAAGAATGACCGGGATAGTGATAATTGAAACCACCTCCTGAACGAGCAAGTATTTGGGATCCTCAGATTCCTTGAGATCGACAAGCTGCCTGATCTCGGTTATTGAAACTGGAATTCGTGGCCGCAGTTTCTCATGATAGGTCCTATTCCAATCTTCACTCTCTTCAATATGAATGCCTAAAAGATCTAGACTTTGTAGACCGACAGTGATAGCATCTTCAGTAAGACACAAGCCATATAAAGCCTTTGCCTTGGTTCGTAACAACGCAGCCTTGTCCAGGTCTGAAGGACACGAGTCGAAGAAATCTGCCACAAGCTTGAGGCATTCCTTGTAGCGCTTTCGATTATACTCGAGCTCAACCAGGTTCATAATCACCTCCCGTGTTACATCTGGAGAAAGCTTTTGAATCTCTGGCGTAAGTAATGTCCTTGCAGTCTCAAAGTAAGAATGCGCCATATCGAAATCAAGCATGCCATAGACAACGTTTCCTGCTCTGACATTCAGTTCAATATAGACCATTCTCTCTTCATCCTTGACAATCGGAACCGAGTTTTTCAGCTGGTTGGCAATCTCTATGACCTTATTGGTCGCCCGCGGCTTCCTATGATCTCCGCCCAGTAGTCTCAGCCCGATTGCTCTATGTGCTTCCAACGCTTCCTTTTCATTCAACAATGAATATACAGCCTGCTGCACCAGGTCGTGATAGAACCGGTAAGTTGAAGCTGCAGCAACCCGCCGAATCTCGTCATCGTACAGTTCGATATTGGTAGTACCAACCGGATCCAGGAATGGAAACTTGTAGTGAATTGTGATTGGCAAGATCAGTTGAGCATCTAACGCATAGTGCAATGCTTTGGCAGCTTCGGAGTATGTGACATCTGCAGCGATCGCTAGGTCCTCAAGTGTGAATGTATTCGAACAAATGCAAGCCGCATAGCGAAGAATTCGGATCGTCTTTTCCGGCAAGTTGTTGACCATTGTGAAAACAACATCTGTAACAGTTTGGGGAATCTCTGAGGTATTGAATCGGTCGAAATCCACTCTCCACCTGCCGCCCGCCTCGGGGCTTCCCAAGCGTTCATGATCAAAGAAAATGTACTGTTCATGGTGAAAGTACTTTAGCAACAGAGTTACGAATAACGGATTGCCTTTTGTTACCTGGTAGACTGTCTCGGCCAGTGACTCAACTTGCGGATCCACAACCTGCTCAGAAATAGACGGTCTCTTCCGAACTATACCTTGCGTAGCAGCATTTCGATTTTCGGCTGTTGGACTTCGTTTTCGCCCATTTTGGAAGCCTCTCTTTCTTTCATTAGCATAAGCGCCACCACCTAAGGTATCATTGACAATCTTTTGCACGGCGTCAGAGCTGAGGGATGAAAGCCTCAATTCTTTGTAGCGCACATTCAAGTCGTCGACCAGTCGAACCAGGCTATCATATTTGACAGTATCTGGCGTCGAGGCACACACAAAAGTGATGTGTATTCTATTCGCATACTTTTCGTTTGCAAAAGTAGTCAATTCGCGGAATAATGATAGCTCAGTTGGCGGGCACCATTGAATGTCGTCAAGAAACACGGTTAGACCCTGACCGCCAAACAGACAGAACAAGCTTTTGACGACGAATTTGAATCGAAGCTCCTTCGGAACTGGACCCATAACCTGCGTTTTCGGAATCTGCGCAAGGTACTCATCACCCAACAACTCTTTCAACTCGGGAATTGAACCAAATAAAACTTGAAGATCAACACGCAGAGTTGAGATGATATTTGACCGCCATTGGCTGATAGAGTGCTGCGACCCAGAGATAATCTGATGAACAATATCCTTCAACACCGTGACAATCGAGTAAAATGGAGGCCCTCGCTGATACTGGTCAAATTTGGAAACACAGAAGAACGTGTTTCGTGAGATTGACGACTTTTCAAGTTCATTGATAAGCCTCGATTTGCCCGCTCCAGGCTCGCCCGAACAGAATACAAACTGGAATCCAGTACCTTCATTGCGCTTGTAGCAAGAGTGGAGCAAATTCAACTCTTCATCACGACCGTACATGACTTGTGGCATGAGGAAGATAGGCGAAGACAGTCCACTTGAAGGTACGAACTCATCAGCTTTATCAGTGCTCGGATCTTCTAGCAGATTGATAACCTTTTTAAGGTCACGAGCTAGCATGTCGACACCCTGGTATCTATCGTCGGCATTCTTTTCTAGACATTTCATAATCACTTCGCTCAGACAATCTGGCATCCAGCTAGCAACGTTTATAGGCGCGACTGGGGTTCTAAGCACATGCATATGTGACAGTTCTGAAGGGTCATTTGATCTGAATGGCAAGAATCCAAGCAAAAGCTCGTATAAAATACAGCCTATGCTGTAGAAGTCTGCTCTAAAGTCGACCAGCCGATTGGTGAGGCCAGTAGTTTCAGGTGAGACATATCCCATACAATCAGAGATTTGCTTGAGATGCGTCTTACGGTATCCACGACTGGTATCTTCGGCACGCAATGAGAAACTGAAATCCCATCCTGATAAATAAGTTCTGTCATTGTCGTCAATAAAAATTGTGCTGGACGTCAAACTGTTGTGGGTGATGTTATGCTTGTGGATCTTAGCGATCGTTTCCAGCACTGCAAGGATGATCTGAAGAATCTCACGAATCTCCTCAGTCGACCGTTTGAGAACAACAGGAGGGCCTGAGCTTAATTTATCTCTCAAATCCCGTTCCGGAAACTTTGACGTTGTTGGAAAATACTTTTCGCGTAGAGTTACAAGGTTGTCCTTATCTTGGTAAATTAGTACCACACGACCGTCTGATCCAGTCCTAAGGCATTTTGACGGACGTAATATGCCCTCAACCTCTGCTATGCCTGGGAAGCTTCCCAAATGCGCCCATTCCGCCTTCTTTTGCGATTCATCGTCGTCTTCGCTATTGGATACCTCCGGATAAACAAAACTCCATTCGTGTCTGATTCTGGTGAGATCCTCCAATGAGCCCTGAGTCGAAACCTTAACTAAAACGTTTGCCCCACCCGCCTCGCAACGGGATCTATACATGCTTACCGAATTGAAATAAAACGGGTATATGGCACGCAGTTCCTCGTAGCCTGGGATTTTTGGCGGGCCTACTAAATCCTTGTCCTTTTCATCCTTCTCCACGGTTGCTCGTGATGTAGAGGCCAAACTAGAGTCGCGGGAGCGAGGAGTCTGTCGCATGAAATATGAAGTCAAATTGGCCGAGTTTGGCGACAGCAGAGAAGGAGATGGTAGTGTACTAGGTAGACTCGGAGCAGGCACTGAGTTTGGCGGAAGGAATAGTCCTCCGCCACTGCTCGTGCTGCTCGTACTGCCTGCCCTCTTCGTGCGCATTTATCTATAAAAACCTTTTTCCCTCCGTTAGCCTTAACAAAACAGTTCAATGAACATACGAGTCTCGATTATAGCTACCCGTGCGACCAATGCCGCCGTGACTAGTCGATAATGCTCTGCTCAGAGGGCTGTTCTAGTGTCGTCTTTAGCGCCTTTTTTGGCGTACGCGCTTTTTCGTATGCGGAGAGACCTCTGTGGGTTTGGAACCTAAAACTTAGCTAACGCCGCTGCGCTGACAGCAGCCATGAACAGCTTAAGCGAACTAACGGCGAAAGCTGGTGGCGCGCGCCACGCCTACCTCCCCTCGGCAGCTGCTGAGACAACCAGGGGAAATGTTTGAGTCTACGTAGTTCTTATTAGGAACACAGTATAAATTATTAATATTTCGAATTGTCTTATGTATCTACTCATCGTCAGACTCCTCTTCTGATTCGGAAGCAGCAGTATTAAGCCACTGGAGCCACTGTCGGAATGCCTGCTTGGTAGACCGCAATTGACTTGTTTTCTCCGACTCTGCACTTGAGGCCCATTCGTTGATGTGCTCTTCGTCCAGAAGCTCTTCAAAGTACAAGGTATCGACAGCCCATGTGAATATCAAGGAACCCTGCGGCCGCGTGGCTGCCTGCTCTAGGAGCACCTGAAGAACATGCACTTGGTCAGCAAGCTCGAAAATCTGCCTGCTGATCATTGGCGCCCAATGAGTGAAGACCTTCTTCGCTGCCTCTTTGACTGGCATGTTGTTTTCGTTGACTTTTCGTACAACGTCGTGCACAAGAGCCTTCATCGTCGCTTCTCGAACCTCTTCGTAGTCAGCGTTCATGGTCATACGCAGGGTGTTAAGTTCCAACACAGCAGTCTCAACGTCGTGATTTTCAAGAACGGCTCGTTCGATACTGGCTACAGCTTCCGTCAAGAATCCTTCATCGTCGTCGGCTTCGCCCAGCATATCGGCGTTATCTGAGTAAACACTAGCATCGCTTGCGACTCGACGGTGTCCTCGCTTCTTGGCTGATTTGCCCTCCATAGATACGATTGATTCGTCGGAAATGTTTAGATGCTTCATATTGTAAATCAGTCCGTCAACATGACGTGGAGTGGTCGATTCGCTATCTTCGGCGTCAGAATCGTCATAGTACACCAGCCCTTCGCCGTCGTCTCCAACAATCTCAGAATCTTCTTCACCAACAGCTTTCGAAAGGTTGACATCCTTGAGGGTTCTGTTGGACCCTACCACGACGCCAAAAGATACAATTGAGTCAGAAATTGTGGTTCCCGCTTTTACACGAGCACGATCCGCGACTATACTTCCAACAATCTTAACATTATCTTCAATGACCACATTGTCCCATACGTATGCGTTTTCCAGAAGCACATTGTGACCGATAATGCAATTTCTTCCGACCGTACTCTTGTTGATTCTAGTCTGTTCGCCGATTTGCGAATTCGAGCCGATAACGCAATTGCTCTCTAGTAAACTCGACTGTGCGAGGACCACTCGATCTTCTTTATAGATATGACCCTTTTGGTACGAGAAATTATCTCGCAGATTACTATCTGGAGCAATTGGATAAGCGTATCTCCCGATCAGATCTTTGCAGATAGCGTCGTATGTCTGAAGGGACTGAACTCGGGCAGCGTATTCGTCTTCTATAATATGAGCGTAGATGGTCTTGCCAAGCAGATCCGATGTCAAAATACCTCGCACAAAGTGCCCTCTGATTGTGTCGTAATCAAAATTTTCTTGGAACAGTGCAGGGACGTCTTGCGTACAAATGTCAATTTGACAATCGATGAGATCATTTCGGAATGACACCGTTTCATGCTCCTCCAATACCTCAGCATCTAATGAAATTGACCCCGCTGTCTTTGCTTTCTCATACCGTAAACATCTTCCTGTTGGTTCATCCAAGATAAAGATACCTGGGTCGTTTCGAGGTCGAGTTCGATGTAATGGGCTGCCTTTCTTTAGCACCATCGTCATGATTGCGTTTTTATCCTTGTGCTTTCGTGCGTTATGAGCTTCGAGCACACTCTGGAAGTCCAGACTGGAGACAACATCGCCACTTATCAGTAAGAAATCACGCTTGATCAATCCCTTTGTATCCAAATCTCGCATGACATCACCTACACTCTGCGATCCGGGCAACGCCAACGTGTGTATTCTAAATGGTGATTCAACGGTATTCCATTTGCTCTTTTTGATATATTCGTCCACCTTTTCCGAATGAGAGCAGCACATTAAATATACTTCTCCTACGTCAGCAGTCGCCAAGAACTCAAGGGTATATTCAATGAGTGGACTGCCAGCGAGTGGAAGTAAGCATCTGGGCTGTTCATCTGTCAACGGCCTGAACCGATCCTCGTATGAATCAGCCAGCACCACAGCCTGAAGCTTGTCTTCTACAAGAAGGTCGGATGCTTTTTTCTTTTCCTTTTTTGGAGCCATGACAATCTGTTGTGCTGTAGAATCTGCTAATATCTAGGCTGGTGACTGAAATTTTTGGAGGCACGACAGCGCGCGGTATACCCCACGGCTGAGCTTTGGACTTCCCTCCAGCTCATCACCAATAGAGGTTTCAGATCTCGTGTTACAGAGTTTTCAAGCTGAGGGGGAGATAAAACTCCCACACGCTGTAGATGAAATGCCTGATAAAGAGAAGAAGCTAGATCTTGAGATGGGACCGGGAGTCCTGGTCAAGAGGTACGCCGAAGCTCCTGCACTAGTTGGCGCCGTCACTGTTCAGTTAGTGGGAGTGCTACTATGTGTTATGAACTACGATACCCTGCACTCAATCAACTCGACAGGTGCCTGTGCTGTGATATCAAGCTGTTTATCAGGTCTTTCACAGGGGTTGCTGCAATTGTTTGTTTATCACGAGCTGAGTATCTCTAAGCTCTCCAAGTTTTACGTATACGGCATAGTCTCTGGGATATGGACGGTAAGTTTGTCTAATTTTCCATACAAGAAATGAAGCAGGTCTAACATTTGTAGAAACTGTGGACAGACCAGCTTGCAGAGATATTCTCCTCAGCATTGATTAAAATCTTTTGGGATCAAGCTATTGGCACTCCTATCGGGTTGTTCTTGTTCTGTATGTTCTCCGCATTTTGGGATGGATTGAACATGGACAAATACTTCCAGACGCATTATATCCGCATTCTTCGCGCAAGCTACGTGATATGGCCAATAGCTTCGACAATAGCATTCACGGTGCTGCCACATGATCTGATTGTTCCGTTCAATGCCTTGGTGAATCTTGGCTGGACGACTTTGCTCGGCTTGTTGCCTTCGGAGAAGGCCCATTAGTCGTACTAACTTTGAAAGTTTTTAACGTACCCATTTATGTTTCATGCATGTTATTTACACTATAGCTTCCTTTTTGCATCTATAAACTGCAATGAGCTCGAATAAATTATATTACACCCAGCCGCTCCAGGGGTCAGCCGCACAGAATCCGCTCGTAGAGCACTCATCCTCGCGGTCACACTCACGATGCTGCACTTTCAGATACCTGTGGCTTCTGCTCAGCTTCTCTTCTTACAGATTGTGCGAAGCGGGCCAGGTACTGTCGTTCCTGCTCCGTTGCTTCACCGGACCCAGCCCATCGAATTCGGCACTCTTTATCCACCAAGTATACATAACCTGAATAGGCGTTGCTGCATCTGATAGAATTCTGCAATTCCTTAGTTACTCCCTTTCGAACAAGAAAGTACTTGTCATGCTGGTCTTCTGGTATGCTCTTTCTTAGGCTGCCCATGAACAATTCGACGAGTTTCACTTTGAGCCCAGAGTCTGGCATATTGATATCGACGATTTGGACTCCCGGGAAGTCCTGGTTCTCGGTAAACGTTTTCACTTGGTTCTCTCCCGATAATGCACCATAAATTCGTACAATTGACGTTTTTCCTTTCAGAATATCCGTGGTTGGAGCCCAATTGCTACTGAGAGTCTTGCCCCAGAAATTGGGCATGTAGCCAGCCTTGTCGGCACGGAAATAAGCACTTGGCGCGTCCCAGAACTTGCCATCGCTTCGTCGAAATGATCTCACGTCACTGAATCCTTTGAGTAGTTCGTCCTCTAGTTCTTTCCGCCTCGCCAGGTTCTTATCCATGTCCATCATCTCCTCCTTCATTTCTTTCCATGTTCGTCGATCGACGCCGTCGTTTTCGGTTGATTTAGGCGGCCATGGCCACCCAATGGGTCTGTCTAAAAGTGTACGCTTTCCATCATCTGCAGCACTTGCAAGGCGCCTTATAAACGTCCTGGTTGCCAAGCTCTTCGTATACATTTTTACTATGCTCCTCCAGGTTTTGCCACAACAAACTGCGGTTTTTGAAAATTTCGACCTCTAATCTCCAAGCGACCAGCGGCGCGCGCACACAAGTGCGACTATAAAAGGGCCCCGAATCCCCATCACTTTTGAATTTTTTCTCTTCTTTTTCCTTTTCTTTGATCAAAAACCAAGGAGGACTATGCCACGACGTTTCGCTTCTTTTTTGTAGCGTTGCGTTGCCAAAGACACTTGTCTTTTCTACCTTCGAGATCAAAGTCCTGACTATTAGGAAGTTTAGTACCACGTATCCTATTAAGTTAGGGTGAAGGTATATAAATGTCAAAGAAGGGATATATATTTCTATTTGTATCAAGTCTCTTGTATATATCTTTCGATTAGAGAATATTGATTTGAGTTACCAAGGAATTGTGATTTGATATATGAATGGTGTAGCATTGATCTGATGCTCTAGCATTGACCCGTTGTGCTCTGATGAGTTACGTTTCTTACTAGCGATTGCCATATAGCCGGCGAAGGTCGTAGAGGAGTGTGTCACAGGTATATTATCGAGTCAATTCCTATATTTGTATAAGAACTCTCGCAACAGACGTTCATAATAGCTACTGTCCTTGAGAAGCAGTTCTCGTACACCCTTTGACCACCGTCAAAAAATTTCACACCTGCAGCCGCACCTTGAAATTTCCATCACTCCAATTTGACCAACTTTACGAACTAAAGAGATACAACTAACAATGCTTTATCTCATTGGTCTTGGACTTTCAGATGTCAAGGATATCACAGTCAGAGGGCTGGAGGTAGTCAAAAAATGTGAACGAGTTTACCTCGAGGCATACACTTCCATCCTCATGGCGGCGGATCAAAAGTCGCTGGAAGAGTTTTACGGCCGTGAAGTCATTATTGCCGACCGAGAGCTCGTGGAGAGCGGTTCGGACTCTATTCTCGAAGGCGCAGACTCCAAGGACGTTGCATTTCTTGTCGTTGGCGACGTATTTGGTGCAACGACGCATACAGACTTGGTCCTCCGAGCTCGAGAGCTAGGTATCAAGACAGAATCCATTCACAACGCCTCGATTATGAATGCGGTCGGTGCATGTGGCTTGCAACTGTACAACTTTGGCCAGACCGTTTCCATCGTCTTTTTCCATGAGAATTGGCGACCGGATTCCTTCTACGATAAGATTCTAGAGAACCGAAAACTCGGTATGCACACTCTGCTCCTGCTTGACATTAAAGTCAAAGAGCAGTCGTTTGAGAATATGGCGCGAGGAAGACTGATATACGAACCACCACGATACATGACTATTGCTCAATGTGCGGAGCAATTGCTCGAAGTAGAAGAAAAACGGGGTGAAAAAGCATACACTGCTGAGACACCATGCATTGGCGTATCGCGATTGGGATCTCCGACGCAAAAGTTCTACGCCGCTACGCTGAGTGAAATGACAGAGTACGATGCCGGCGAGCCGCTGCACTCGCTGGTGATGCTGGGGAACAGAGTGCATGACCTGGAGACGGATTACATTGTAGAGTTTACTGCTGACAAGGACAAGTACCGAGCTGCCATCAAGGAGGATCAGAAATACTTCGCTCCTCCGCCAGCTGCTATTGTAGATATGTATGCTGACGACGAGTAAATTATTATATTTGACTGAACGCTTTCTCTAGAGATATCGCGGAATTCTAGACCTGTCGGGAGATGCAATGCATGAAAAAGGCGGGTTCGAGACTATCTACAGTACAGATCTCCCCAAAACACACACAATTGACTCGCATCAGATGCTTGGTCATGGGGATATTTGCTCGAAGTTTGTACATTGTATGTACAGTGTAGTATCTACCTTGGTATCTGATCAAGAGACCAAATGATAACCGCTAGCTAAACGCGTACTCCAGGGAACAAACATTCTAGAAGGCTGATACAGTGGTGCAATTGGACATTTTACGTACATACATTGTACAGTGTAGTAATAGCTGCTGTGTAAGATTGTTCACCTCCAGCCATCAATCAAATGGGCCATTGAATCTTTCAAAACAAGCAACTTACAGCTCTAAATAGCTGATGCGTGCCAAGATGTACCTTCATCTTTCAGCCGCAGATGGCTGGCGATCTATGCAGACATTTTCATGGTGCACATACAGAGAGAGTTTTTGTGATTAAAGGTTATTCCATGTCCAACCTCTCTACTGACGACAAGAGCAATACCGGCGTTAAGCTTTTTAAAGCCTTTATTTTATTCTCTGTGTACCTAAGAGGACTTAGATATCTTGAACTAGTTAAAAAAGAAAGCGGATATGATCCGAATAAAGAGCAAAAAAAGATTTGTTTTATGCAGCTGTATCTGTATGTGTTCTCCTTTTTAAGGGGGCCAGGTCAGAAAAACGTAGCCAGCCTGTACGTCGTGAAGCGTGTCACGTCGAAAAACAAAAAGAAATCGAAATCACAGACTCTCCCACACAGCGAAAGATGCACAATCGCGGCGAAAATGTGCGCGCGCGGCACACACACACACACGCAAAGAAACACTCGCCCGCGGCGGCTCCTGAATTTGGATTTTCGAGGGGGGAAAGGGAAAGGGGAGGGAGGGGAGGAAATGGCGCGCTGCCTTAATAGATTTCCTAAAGTCCACCACCACATCAGCTACAACTTCGCGCCTGTGATTCCACTTCCCTTAAGACGACTTTCTTTATCTCTCTCCACACACGGTTTTTCGTTAAGGGCGTCCGCATTACATCTGTGACAGTACAACCGATTCGGATCTGGTCTAGAGAAAAAGTATAATCGGCAATTTATATATTCAAACAGAGAAACAGCCGGAGCAATTAATCCCCTCTCTACGATTGTTTGTTGTTATTGTTTGGTATTCGACGTTTTCTACGATTGATTAGACACCAATTCTCACACTCACACTACGGCCAAAACGTTTCAATCTTGATCAAAACATCTTAGCGTTTTCGATATCAATCTGCTTGTGTTTTTGTGCGACCATTGTTATCGATTCGGATCAATATATCTAAAACTAATCTTTGCCACTGCCCTCTAACTGGTAAGTTTAAAATCCAAGGGATATCATATTTCCATTATCCTTTACAAAACATGATGATGCTAACAACTCAATCAGAAATACTTGCAATATGCAGACAATAAAGTGTGTTGTGGTGGGAGATGGTGCTGTCGGTAAGGTATGTCGTAACCATGTTGAATAATCCCCTTGCTAACAATCTTCTTTAGACATGTCTACTGATCTCATATACCACAAACAAGTTCCCGTCAGAGTACGTACCTACAGTTTTCGACAATTATGCAGTGACGGTCATGATTGGCGATGAGCCATACACGCTTGGCTTGTTTGATACTGCCGGTCAGGAAGATTACGATCGTTTGCGACCACTTTCCTATCCACAGACTGATGTCTTCTTGGTATGCTTCAGCGTTACGAGTCCTGCCTCTTTCGAGAACGTACGGGAGAAGTGGTTGCCAGAAGTACACCATCATTGCCCAGGTGTCCCATGCTTGATTGTCGGCACTCAGGTTGATCTTCGAGACGATCCCCAGATTATCGAAAAGCTGCAGCGACAGCGACAACGGCCAGTCACTGCAGAGGCCGGCGAAAAGCTTGCCCGTGATGTTGAAGCCATCAAGTATGTCGAATGCTCTGCTTTGACTCAGAAGGGGCTCAAGAATGTGTTTGATGAAGCCATTGTCGCTGCTCTGGAGCCACCTGTGATCAAGAAGAGCAGAAAATGCATTGTCCTTTAAACCAAAAAAAAAACACAACAAGAAAGGATATGAGTACTCCAGACATGAACGAATAGATAATGAAACGGGAGGCCCTGATATGTAACACGGACTGATTTTTAAGTATTCTCTTTTTTTTTCTCACCATTTGCACTATATCTAAGCAACAAAAAAACTTGAAAATGTTATCCATTGATTGAATACAATAGTATATTGTAGTGATGTTTTATGGACTTGGAACTGGACTGATTAGAATGTCGTGTTCATGGCCCCTATAAGCTCAGTGTATCAACCTGGAACGACACGTCCGTTAACCTGACAATTACATACAAGAATTGTACCTCAATGCAAGCTGATTCTATACAAGAAATTTTCGATTATGAACAGCTCAAAGTCACTTTACTAACGTACTTCTAATATTCTGTGCGCGCTGTGCGAGTCCCACACGCATAAACGCGCTTAGAGGTGTCGTGGCGCGCTTTTGGCGGAGAATTTGTGCGTTGAGCCTGTTGAAATTTCCACCAACTTCTAAAACGGCGACACTTTATATCTTTGCCGGTAACGATTCAATAGACCAGCAATGTCACAAATGTACTCGACGCCGCGGTCAGATACGCTGTGTAAGTGGAATCGCCATCACCTTGATTGATGATGCTAACAATTTAATCCCAGTCTTGAGCGGTGAGAAGATCTCAGGCGATGACATTCGTAACCAGAACGTTTTGGCGTGTCAGGCCATTGCCAACGTTGTCAAGTCGTCGCTCGGCCCAGTTGGACTGGATAAGATGATGGTCGACGATATCGGAGATGTTACGGTGACGAATGACGGTGCAACAATCTTGTCGCTGTTGGATGTCGAGCACCCAGCGGGCAAGATCCTTGTAGAGTTGGCCCAGCAGCAGGATCGAGAGGTCGGTGACGGAACTACTTCAGTTGTGATCATAGCCGCTGAGTTGCTCAGAAGAGCAAATGAGCTGGTTAAGAACAAGATCCACCCTACGACAATCATCACAGGTTACAGACTAGCTCTTAAAGAGGCCATCAAGTACATTACTGAAGTCATGACGTCCTCTGCCGAAACGCTTGGTAAGGATTCGTTGATCAACATTGCAAAGACCTCAATGTCTTCCAAGATCATCGGCTCAGACTCTGATTTCTTCTCAAAGCTTGTTGTCGACGCCATCCTCGCTGTCAAGACCACCAACAACCGTGGCGAAACCAAATACCCAGTCAAGGCTGTTAATATCCTCAAGGCCAACGGTAAATCCAGTACTGAGAGTGTGTTGGTCAACGGTTACGCACTCAACTGCACAGTGGCCAGTCAGGCCATGAAGACGAGCATTCCAAATGCCAAGATTGCGGTACTCGATATGAACTTGCAAAAGGCCAAGATGGCAATGGGCGTCAACATCACCATTGATGATCCGGAGCAATTGGAGGCAATTCGAAAGCGAGAGTTTGGCATTATTCAAGAGCAGATCGATAAGATCATCAAGGCTGGTGCGACTGTGGTGCTCACCACCAAGGGTATTGATGACCTGTGCTTGAAGCAGTTCATTGAGGCTGGCGTGATGGGTGTTCGTCGATGTAAGAAGGAAGACTTGCGAAGAATTGCTCGAGCTACTGGCGCCACGATGGTTTCTAACCTCAGCAACTTGGACGGCGAGGAAGTTTTCGAGTCCTCGTACTTGGGCCAGGCTGAGTTGGTCTCTCAAGAGCGAATTTCTGACGACGAGTGCATTCTGATCAAGGGAACTAAGGTACACTCCTCATCCTCAATTATTCTCCGAGGATCTAATGAATACCAGCTCGACGAAATGGAGCGGTCAGTGCACGATTCCCTGTGTGTTGTCAAGCGAACTTTGGAAAGCGGGTCTGTCGTGCCAGGCGGCGGTGCCGTTGAGACTGCATTGAACATTTATCTCGAGAGCTTTGCCACCTCTCTCGGTTCACGAGAGCAGCTCGCCATCGCCGAGTTTGCCAATGCTCTATTGATCATTCCTAAGACCCTAGCAGTCAATGCCGCCAAGGACTCTTCTGACCTTGTGGCCAAGTTGCGATCCTACCACTCTGCATCCCAGAACGCTCTTCCTAGCGACAGCAAGAAGCGTGGCTACAAGAACTGTGGTCTCGATCTAGTCAACGGTAAAGTGGTAGACTCGATCAAGGTCGGCACTTTGGAGCCAACCATGAGCAAGATCAAGTCGCTTAAGAGTGCGGTGGAAGCATGCATTGCTATTCTCCGAATCGATACCATGATCAAGGTGGATCCAGAAGAGCAGAGGGAAGATCCTCACGACCACTAGACATTTTTTCCTCTTTATACTTGTTAATGTTTATGTTCAATGTGTAAAATACATTTAATGATTAAAAAAAATTAAGCTCCTTACAAAGTGACGGCGTCGTCGATTGAGAGCACTGTATTAGAGAGTCGTGCCTGCTCAGCGAGGAACACAACTTTATGACTGGCCAATGCATCTTCGGGAGTGCAGCTAATATGTTCATCTCGAGCTTCTTTGACAGTCTTGCCATTTTGCACTACGTCCCGCACCGCAGCTACAAACGCAGTGGCGAGTCCCGTGTCGCCACCGCCGTGTCCCGACGTTGGATCCTCAGGAGGCGTAATAACTGTAGTCTTACGGGTATTGAAATCGAAGATCTTGATAGTTCGAGAATCGCTGGTAATCTCTCCCTTGGTTCCATACAGGTTCATCTTACGATAGCACACTTCTTCAGACAATGCAATCATCGTCATAGTGGCGGTCTTGCCGCCGAAATCAAGTGACACCACTTGGTTATCGCACACGTCGTTATCGCAGTCGTACACACACTTGCCGTATGGGCCATCGATCAATGCCTGCTTGAGGTGCGGCTCGTCCTCTATGTCGGTGACTGTCTTGGTCTTCCATGCTTTTTTGCCAGCAACAAAGTCATTGTAGTAGATTTTCTTTGCTGAAAACGCACACTCCTTCTCGTAGTCGCAGGAGAAGCAGTTGCTGCCTGCGGTTGCGGGCTTATTTTCTTTCTTAAAATATGCCAATGAGCCAAATGACGAGACTTTCTTGATATTCTCGGCGCCCATGAACCACAGCAAGAGGTCAATGTCGTGGCAGCATTTAGCCATTAAAGAGAACGTGGAAGTTTTCTCTTTACGCCAGTTACCTCGGACATATGAGTGTGCAAAATGGAACCATCCAACCGGCTCCGTATGGTTGAAGTTGATAATATCTCCAATAATGCCCGAATCCACAAGCCGCTTCAGCTCAATGTTATGAGGCGAGTACCGCAGCACATGGCCAATTGCCAGCAACACATTGTTCTTCACTACAGCGTCGTAGATAGCTTTGGTGTCTTCCCAAGTGGTCGCCAATGGCTTCTCGCACAGCAAGTGTTTGCCCTTATCAGCAAATGCTACCGCGACTTCACGGTGCATATCGTCCAGAACGCAAATCATCACACCGTCATACTTATCCGAGTCCTCGAGTGCTGCTTCCCAGGACGAGTACTCTGCAATAGGAACGTCTGGGAAATCAGACTGGCATCTATCTCGCAACTTGGCCAGTCGCATGGCATTTGGTTCGGCAATACCTGTGACACGAGCCCAGTCCAGCTTTCGCAGCGACCCCGTATACGCTCTACCACGCGAGCCGGCACCGACACACAAAATCCTAAGAGGCTGAATTGTCATTATTTCGTCTCTCTGGATGATGTGTCCTCTACGGAAAAAAAATAATGATCAGCCAGGCATATCACCGTTTAAATAAAGCTGGTTGTGCGGCGCGCGGTAGCGTCCCCACACAGAGCACTGAATCATGCGGGGGTCATGAGTGGGTTGGTGATGTACATATCGCAGAGGTCGGAGCCCTGTTCCGGCAGCTCAGCCAATCACCAGCCCGCCAATTCACGCTGCTGACCTGTATGGGCATGGCATCAGCCGATGGGATGTATGCAGGCGAACTCGGCGACGCCACATTTCCGTGAATGGATGATACATTGAATGTCTTGGGCTACTGGATCTGGCTATTAGTACGGCTGAAGACCGTTTTTTATCTGTTTTTGAAATAAAAATGCTACATTGTGGCCAAGAATGTGGCGGTGACCACTGCGAGCGAGATAAGAGCGGGTTTGAACGCATTGGCTACTGTTGCGGCCTGTGAATTGGAGAATGTAAAGTTAGACGAGGTCAATCCGTGTAATACCTGGGCGCACATCTGGTCGTATGGGTCGCATGCCATGAACTCCGGTGGCGGCATATATTGTGATAACTGGCCCCTAAGTACCGGCTTTCTAACCCGCGTGGAATTGACTGGCATTTCGAGTGTATTGTACTGGGCAAAGTAGTAGCTCGCCACTTCTTGTGCATACCGCCGCAGCATGGTCAGAGAGCCCTGCCAGGTCTCGAGATGCTGGTCCATTTTCTTCCATGTGCTCATCTTGTCGTAGAACTCTTTCTTTTTTTCCTTAATCTTTTTCGGATCAGTCAGCTGCAGAGGTTCTATATCTGGATCGGTGGGTTGTGCGGTCTCAGGGCACGGCAGCGGGTCGATGCTAAATCCAACGTCACTGGCAATGTCCGCCTTGGGTTCGTACTGTAATTCGTACATGAATCGGTCGCTAGCCGGACTCAATGCATATGTAGCTGGCAGTAAGATAATGGTGAAGTATCTTATACTAGCAAATTTCATTTTGATAAGAGCAGTGACGAGTATAAGAGTGAGAAAAACGAGCTTAGCGCCGCAGAGCGGCTGACCACTACCAAGTCATATTGAGAATTAAGATATCACAGTTTAAAAAGTTACAAAACATTGGTAAGAAGAATTCTCACAGGGCGTCAATGTACTGTTAATTGTTTATTGGAATATATTCAATCTCTTGAAAGACATTCTTCTCCATGGCCAAGTGTGGCTGAGGCAATCATCAATGGTCTGAATGTTGAGTTCAATGACAATGGGTGTCTGTTATTAGCTTTATATAAATGTGTCAGATGAGTACCGGGTCACAATACATAGTGACAGATGTAGGTTTTACCTTTCTACTTAGGATACACTGTATCTAGATGTACTAAACTAAGCATGTACTTTCTGCAAATCGTAAGGCCTTCACACCCACCCGCCCAACTTTTTATGCGACGCCTAAAGGCATTCATAGGGTAGAGGAATTAAGGTTCGAGTAACGCAGGGCGAATTAATCAACCAGAACGCAGAAAATACATATAGTTCCGGATCCGGCTATTACCAAAAGCAGCCATAAAGTTCCTGCAAACTCTCAAAGCATCACATCCAGCCCTGCGCTGTCATACCGGGTACTTTAATAACGTACGACAAAGATAAGTCTTACTCAAGTGATCATGATTCAACGCTGATAATTATGAAAAGTACACAGGCTTCGAGACATGGATCCTACATTGGAGAACTTTAAGCCGCGCGAGGCACAGACTGAGAGCGCACGCACTAGACGAAATGCAAACAACTTTCCGGTTCTGCATATATCGTACCAGCAGATCTGACAGTCTCCTAAGATATCTTTGCCAGCGAGATTGTTAAAGCAATAAAATTCATGTGTCAGTGATAATAGGATATTTCCAGAAGACCCAGAGACTTGATGGCAGACAATTCTAGAAAAGTTTCGACACTAGAAGATGTGCGCATGACGGCGGAGAAGCGAAATACGACGAACACGATAGACAAGCAATCTAGGAAGGCATCGGATCTGGATGAGATGGCGGATAGTCCGGAAAACACGTCGCAGATAGAAGATGTGGTAATGAAGATGGAAAAAGATGACTCGTCGGTAGAGGAAGAATTTAAGAAGCCGCTCCGCCCGGCAAGTATGGACAGCGAAGAGGATATTAAACGGATAGGAGAGAAGAAGGAGGACAAGCTGGCTAAAGCAAGTTCCACAAAACGGCGCCCACACAGTAAATCCAGACGAGGATGTATAACTTGTAAACGACGGCGTGTCAAATGTGATGAGACTCACCCGATGTGCAAGAACTGTGAGCATTTGGGCTTGGAATGCTCTTTCACAAACCAAGCCAAACCACAGCAAGAGTCCATCGGATCAAATCGGCCGCTGAATATGATCGATCTACGATTATTTTATCATTATACGAGCCAAGGATGGCGCACAATAACGGAAGCCGGCATTCATGGAGATGAGATATGGGGTAGAGATGTTCCGATGCTCGCATTCAACTTTCCATTTTTGATGCATGCTATCTTGACATTCTCTGCAACACATCTGTCTCGTACGCATAGTGGAGTGGTTCCAGAAAATGTTGTCACGGTGCATCGTGGAGATGCGTTGAACCTCCTGCGACAGGAGGTGAAGGAGGTTACCCCATCCAACTTGGATGCGCTAGTTGCCGCATCGATTCTGCTGATTCTTGACTCACTGGCAAATGCATCTTCGCCAGATGCCACAGACCCGAGTTCGCTACCGGCGTCGGCATGGCTCCATCACGTTAGAGGTGCTGCTACGATTTTGATTTCAGTGCAGCCGCTACCACCAGAGTCGCGATTCAATGAACTGGTCAATATAGATCTACAAGATCTTGCAGAAATCCAGCCGGTAGCAGAAGGGATGCAATTGCTGGGAGTGTCGGGGTTGGAATGCTTCGATGAAGACTTGAGAGATCTCTACCCAGTGTCCACAACGTCGCCTTATTTCCAAACACTCATGTTCCTGGATAAACTATATCACCAACAGAACAAGTCGGATTTTATATTGCGGGTGTTTTCATTCCCAGCACTGATAGATAAGAGCTTTATTGAGCTGCTGGTGAAGAACGACAAGACCACGAGACGCATTATAAAGGTGTACTACAAGTTGGTACGGGAGTTTGCTCAACGCAACAAGGAGTCGGTCTGGTTCCTGGAGGGAGTTGCAAAGGTGCTACCTATTGATATGGACTCTGAGTTTGGTGGACTGGGCTTCATTACCAGTGCACTGCCCGTGCAACCTGCCATGCTCAGCTTGGATAAGGCGCTTGAAGGGTTCGATGCCGGCATCCTTGCAGCGATGCAAGAGGTATCAAATAGTATAGGTGAAGAGACATTGGGTTCGGGGATGCAGTACTTCCATGAGAGTTGATCGGGTTGCTTGAGAGCAATTGCGTCGAATATTCGCGGGGGAAATACCGAGCAGAAATTTAAATAGAAATTTAGAACGATACTAACATTAAATGGTTTTTATAGAAAATAAAAAATTAGCCTTTCTGTGTGCGGCTCGCCAGACCTACTCTTTGAAAAATGCGCGCGCGCCTGCATAAACCTCGAAGGACCTTTCTAGATCATTCCCTACTCGCAGCATATTAATTCAAGAGGATTTCCCTCGGAGCGCCCATTCATCTGCAACCCATCCAAAAGTCGTTTCGAAATGGTCCTTCACAACCCCAACAATTGGTACGTAAAAAGAGATGCGTGAACATAAGATCTAACGATATTTCAAGGCACTGGGTCGACAAGAACTGCCTTCCTTGGTCTCGAACCTACTTCAAGGAAAAGCTCACTGGATTGAGTGCTGAAGACGGTGAGACTGCTGCGAAGATCACTGGCGTCAAATCGTGTGATGGTGATGTGGACGTTTCGCAGCGAAAGGGCAAGGTCATTTGCCTGTTCGATCTCAACCTGAACTTGACGTACGAAGGCAAGTGCAAGGACGAGGCGGACATTTCTGGCAACATCACCGTGCCGGAACTTGCATACGATACCGAGCGGGACGAGATTGAGTTCCGAATCGGCATCAACAATGATAAAAACTCCAAGGAGCCAGTCAAGCGTCTGATTCGAAACAAGCTGGTACCTCAGCTTCGAGATGCGCTAACTCAGTTCCACAAGGACTTGCTCGAGACGCATGGTAAGGACATTCAGCACCCAGACCAGGCACCGGGCAAGCCTGTGCTTCCAGAGGGCGTTGTTCCTGCAAGCGAAAGCTCTGCACGACCTAGCGAGAAGGTTGTCGGAACCCAGGCTTATAATACTACATCTCTCAAGCTGGAACCGGTCTTCAATGCTTCTGCCCAGCAGCTTTACGACGTGCTGCTCAAGCCGGATATGGTGGCTGCATGGTCTCGATCCAAGCCTGATATTGCTCCTGAAGTTGGTCGAGAATACTCTCTCTTCGGAAACAACGTCTCGGGCAAGATTTTGAAGTTGGATGAGAAGGAACATACCATTGAAATGTCCTGGAGATTGAAGGACTGGAAGCAGGGCCATTTTGCTAACATGAAGATCGACCTGCTCCAGGGTGCCGGCGAGACGACTATGAAGGTCAATTGGAGCGGCATTCCAGTCGGCCAGGAGGATGTGACCCAGGCCAACTTTGAGGAGTACTATGTGAAGTCCATCAAGCTGACATTTGGTTTCGGTGCAGTGCTGTAATTTATATAAATAGATAGAGGAAGAAAAAGTTAAAAAAATTGTCTAACAAAATAAATTATGGAAAATAAAAATCATCAAAGTCATGATTCGCTCGTGACAGCTTGTTCAGGTTTGGACGTCGCAGTATCAGTAGCAGCAGTAGCTGCTCCTTCGGGCTCGGTCAATATGGGCGCCGCAAATCCAGGCGGCACACCGGCAGCATGCTTTTCGCCAACTGATCCTCGGTAGCAGCCACCGAGTGCAGAGTTCCAAGTCAGATGGCCCTCTTTGACCAATTGGATCATGCTGAAGGCGTCGAGCGTGGCGTACTTGATACCTGTATCAGGGTCAGAGAACTTGGCAAGTTTGCCTGTAATAGTACACGTCCTGCTCTGCTGCTGGAGGAATACCTCCAGCGGATCGTAGTAGCTTGTTGCGCGCTCTTTGACGATGATCTCGCCGGTACTGGTGACAGTGGTCGTGGTGGTCGGGATATGCGTTTTGCCGCTTTGCAGCTTTGGCTGTGACTGCAGCGCTTGGTCGCCAAACAAAATGGCTTTCACCTTGTACTTTGTGTACGCCAGTTCATCGTCAAAATTTAATAATGTCACAGTGTTCCTTTGACGCATGGCATAAGGGCCCTGGACGTCTGGAAGTCCAGGGAATATGTGAGGCTCGGTGTGATGAGATGCCCGTCGTGCTTTGGCATTGCGCCGTCCAGTGTGCGGCATGTATGCTTCTGGCGCCTCGACTTGGGATGCATCGAAGTGACCGTGCTTTTGCTGCGACGGTGACTGCGAGCCTTCATTTTCTTTAGAATCCTGTTGAGTCGTTTCGTCCCCGTCTTGGTTTGTGCCGTTTGCGCCGTCGCTGTCGTTGTCGTCAGCGTTCACAGCGACATCATCAGCAAAAGCAACAGACTTTCTACGCTCGCCTGATTTCTCTTCCGTGGCATCATTAGAGTCCGTGACCACAGCTTCATTTGATTCCTCCGTCACTTTTGTTTCCGTCGAAGGTGGCTCGGCTGCCTTATCTTCATCGTTGTCGGACTGATCATCAACATTAGTCTGAGCTTCAGAGACATGCACGTGGTTGGAGTCCTCCTTAGCCTGCTGCGGTTCATTCAAATCTGTAGAGGCATCTACCATTTCCACATCTTTCGAATCTGTAGAGGCATCTGCCATATCCACATCTCCTTCATGATCAACTCGGTCGTGTAGATCTAGATCTTGGTTCTTGTCTGCCAAGGGCGAACGCGACGCTTGCTCGCGTTCTTCTTCGAGTTCTCTGGCCTGAGCTTCCACCCTAGACGTAATTGCATCAACAACCGCTTCTGCCTCATCTGCTTCAGATGATGGCTTATCTACAGACATTGCACTGTGCTCGTCCGCAGTAGGGCTCTGCTCTTGCTGATCGAGCTGGGCATCTCCGTTGGCCTCTTTGTGAGATTCCGAGCCATCGATATCTTCCTGGGCCTTTACACCGTCTTCCTGAACAATCACATTATCTGTCTTGTCACCAGACTCTCGAGCATCCTCGTTAGTCGCGCTTTCCGAAATCTGTCCTTCTGGCACACCCTCACTCGTAGCCAGTGCTTGATTATTTACATCATTCCCTGCTTTGTCTGCACTTTCGACGCCGTTCCCGAGCTCATTCTTCTCATTTACATTAGTCTCTGTAGGCTCGCCGTTCTCCGCCGGTTTCTCTTGTTCAGTCTTCTCGTGCTTAACTTCGGTTATCACTTCAATTTTTGGTCTGTTGTATATCCTCCTTGGTGGCACGAGCTTTGTCGTACTGACGAAACGGATGACGTTACGCATCGGCTTTCTTCTAGCAAGCATCGCGGCTCGTTGGCGTTGCTTCCTAGCTTCCTCTAATTCGAAATAGCGATTAAGCGATGCAGTGTTTTTTCTCTCTGTTATCTTCGCCTCGGCTAGTCTCTCCTCTTGTGTCATCTTCTTGACTGTTTTCTTTTTGGGCTGTTGCGGCAGACTGGCTCGACGTTTTTCGCTCTCTTTCAACCGCTCAATAACTGCCTTTGTATTCTGGACAGCAGCGGAACGCTTGGATACACGTCTCGACTTGTCCATCAAGTCTGCGGCTGTAGTTCGATGTCGCGTACTCTCTTTTTTGTCCGACTGCTTTTTGGCGACACGAGCAGTCAGAGTCTTGATCTCGAACATTTTCCGTTTCTTGACCTCGTCCTTTTTACGTCTCTCTTGTCGTTGCTGCTTTTGAAGCTCCTCTTCTCCAGCATCTTCAGGCTCCTGATCTTCGTTTTCATCAGATGATTCACTACTACTAAAGTTCTCATCGTCCTCTAGTTCTCCAGCCTTGCGCTTGCGAGATACTGGTTCAACGTCGTGGTGACCTTGCTGCTGCGAGGTACCTTCGTCGTCATTCTCTTCCTCCTCGTCACTTTCTTCGTCTTCCATATCTTCTTCGGCTCCTTCTTCGAAATCGTCGTCATCTTCGAATTCCATGAAAATATTGTCCTCGTCGTCCAAGGGCTCTTCGGCCTGGAGCAACGCTTGGAGTCGATTTCCGGCATTGCCACGCCGCTGACGTGTTGCAATCAAATTCGGCTCCTCTTCGTCGTGTAAGCCGAGTTCAAGCTCTGCATCAGACTCGTCCGACATGATGATATGCGTTGAGGGGTGCAAACGGAGCGAGTCGGTGTCGATGGAGGCGGCTGAAAAAGTGTCGTTGTGAAGTTTCCAAGATTTCAACCACACCACCTCATGCGATATCTGCGCTCACTATACCCGGTCGCTCGGCGATACACCACTGCTTCTACAGCATCTCCAGAGGAATTGAAGCATTTCTCACAGTTGGCAGAATCATGGTGGGATACGCAGGGGCCTCAAAGAATATTGCATCAAATGAACTCGCTACGAGTAGACTACTTGCGAGATACCCTGTCGAAATATGCGATAAGACAGCCTGGATATTCGGCTGATCTGCTACCCAAACATGCAATTGAGGTTTCTGGTAACTCAATGGGTGAGAACTTGAAAGTATTGGACGTGGGCTGCGGTGGTGGTATTCTATCAGAGAGCTTAGCCAGGCTGCGGGAAACGTCAAGCGTGCTTGGCATCGACATGTCGCCGAGTGTTATTGAAGTAGCAAAGGCTCACGCCAAACTAGATCCGGCCCTTAAAGGAAAATTGAAGTATAAACTTACTGAGCTATCTACAATTAAGGAAAGTTACGACTTGGTTACAATGTTTGAGATGCTGGAGCATGTGGATCAGCCAGCCGCGATGGTAAGAGCTGCTCTTGACCGGGTCAGACCTGGCGGTTGGCTATTTGTATCTACTATAAACCGGACACCGATTTCATGGTTCACAACGATATTCGCCGCAGAAGATATTTTGAAAATCGTACCCAAGGGCACGCATACCTGGTCCAAGTACATCAACCAGAGCGAGATTAGAGACTGGGCTGTGGAGCAAGACGACGTTGAATTTGTTCAGAGCAAGGGTTGCATTTATGTTCCTACACAGGGCTGGCTCTTCACCAAGGATACATCCATCGGGAACTACTTTATGGCGATAAAAAAAAGGTGAGCATTAGTGGTGTAATACAACAGTAATAATATATATAATAAGAATTCTAATCTGCGGCTTGAGCGGGGATAGCTTCTTTGGCTTCCCCAACCGGCTCGTCAACAAATGCGGGCATGTCTTCCAAATAACTGGGTGCTGCTTCCCCTTCGCCTTGCAATGCTTCAAACTCCATCTCCTCACCAAGCGCCTCAAGTTCGGCGTCCAGCTCAGCCTCATCAATGTCGTCCGGCACGGCGTAGTTCCTTGACATTGTATCTTGCAACTCTGAGCTCATGTCAAGCAGATCAGCCATCTCGTCCTGTAAGCTCTCGATCTTGTCGATATTGATCTTGCCGTATTGCTTTTTGATTTCCTTGTTGGCTGTTTTCATGGCGTCCACCGTAGCCATTGTGTTTCGTAGATTGTCCGTCGTCATCACTGCTTGCTCCATATTCCACGACTGAGTCTCCAGCTGGTCCTTTTGAGCTTCAATCATCTTACGCTGTCGTAGGATCTTGAGCGCTTTTTGTTTTAATGCGTTCTTGCCCGGTCCGTCTCGCATCCGGCTCATCTTCTGCTGGTAAGTGCCCAGCTCAGCATTGAGCTTTGCCAGTTTTACATCGAGCGATGATACTCTATTGTCGATATTCGAGACTGCCTCAGCCAAAGATGGCTTTGGCACAGTAGTCTTGGAGCCGAATAGTCGGTTCATACTTTATAAATGCGTGGGGAAGTTGATATACTACGAAAGAAGGCTGGAGCGTCGCCACAATACGATGCGCGCGTGAACGAAGTTGGCGGTGGCCGGCAATTGTGCGGCAGGCATGCCGGCAACGGCTAACTGCCACTATTAGCAATTTAGCACGGCTAGTGTTCCAAAGTTTAAAACCCGATCCAAGTTCGAAGAAATGATAACATTTGTCTTCTTGTGATCAACGAATCTAAAGATACTGGTGAAACACGTTTAGAGCCGCACAGCAGCTAATCCGGAATGCGGCGCTCCACAATCAGCGGAGCTCCGTCCTCTCGTTAGACATTTTCCGCTATTATTCAGCGCTGATACGCTATTTACGTAAGAAAGTAGGAAACACCGCAGAAACAGAATGTTTGTTCGAGTTTACAAGGATCATGCCGGCGTTGCGTCAGTGTCGTTTAACCGTTGGCTCTTGTTCGCTTACGGCTCGATGAATAAGTCCTCAACATCTCATTTGTCATCGAAACTGTCCTTGGGCGCAGTTTGCATTAAATAGCGTTATTCCTCTTCTTTTTCTTCCCAATTCTCTTTATTCTTTTTGACTTTTGCAGTTGTTTATCCGTTAAAGTTGGCCCATTTTGGCTTTTCGCTTGTGTATACAGAATGGCAGTGTCTCTCGGCCCACAATTTCAGCAGCTCGCATCCGGCCTCGGGCAGCACAAGATTTCACCTTCTTTGATCTCTCCACCTCAATCCTTCTCGAACACAACCCCAATGTTCACAGACATTCCGTCCGCTTTGGACGCATTCAGTATGTGAGGATAATTAAAAGTCCGCTGCGAGTTTCTAACCAGCTGTAGGAAATGGCGAGTTTTTGGTTGTTATGGACGATGAGAGCCGAGAAAACGAGGGTGATCTGATCATCGCCGCAGACGCAGTCACAACGGAAAAGATGGCATTCCTAGTACGACATTCTAGTGGATATGTTTGTGCGCCTTTGACAAACCAGATTGCAGACCGTCTTGAGCTGCCTCTGATGAGCGCGACTAGAAGCGATAGACACGGTACGGCATATACGATATCGACTGACTTTTCCGAAGGCACTACAACCGGAATCTCAGCACACGACCGAGCACTCACTGCAAGGAAACTCGCTGATCCAACCACAGTTGCTACCCAATTCATGAAGCCCGGCCATTTGTTGCCTCTTAGGGCGGTTGATGGCGGAGTGCTCAAACGAAGAGGTCACACTGAGGCTGCCGTTGATCTATGCAGATTGGCTGGCAAGGAGCCAGTGGGCATTATCTGCGAGATTGTCAGAGATGAAGACGGGCTCATGGCACGAACCGATGACTGTTTGAAGTTTGCCAAAGAACATGGACTAAAGACAATCTCCATTGAGGATCTGGTCAAGTACCGGGAAGAGAACAATCTTTAAGATTAGTATGAGCCTTCATATTATTATTTAATTTTCTAATGTAAATACTTTTGATGATTGCTGAACCCATGTTTGCGGAGAAGCAGAAAGGTTGATGCTACTTGGTCTTGGTTGCAAAGACTGTGTCCTTATTGCCCCAAGTATACTCTCTGTCAGGGTTGCCAAAGTGATCAACTTCCTCGTCAGTCACGGTGGAGCGTCGTTCTTGGAAGTCACCAACAACCTTTTGTAGCACCTCAATGCATCTCTTCTTCATGTCGCCGCTAAGAAGTGTTCCAGCACGATAGTCGGCGGCAAGCTTGGCGACCTCCTCGTCGTCCTCAATAAAGAATCGCATGTACTGGTAGGCAACATCGACATCCGGGTTACCACCGTATTTGATATGGTCTTCTTTCAGTGCTTGGCCACCGGAGAATGCAAACTTCTTGATCTTGTTGGCAATTTGTTTTGGGGTATCACTCAACAGGATTGCAGAGTTTTCAATTGAAGCAGACATTTTTGATCCTGGACCTTGCAAAGCAGGGAAGAACTTGGAGTGAATCAAGGATGGCTTTGGATACTTGAGCTTTGCAGCAACGTCTCGGCATACTCGGAAGTAAGGGTCTTGGTCAATAGCGCAAGGAATCAAGCATGGGATATCGCTTCGGCCATTGAACAAATGTGGGAACGAGCTTGAAAACGATGTTGAGATTTGAATGGAGCAGAAGTGTACTCGGCCAATGCATGCAGAGTCATCGAATCCAAACACCGACTTGGCCGTGGTTGTGGTGATCTGTCGAGAAGTTCGAACCACATTTTCGTAAAATGGACCTCCCATGTATTTGAGATCCGAGAAGATGAATGTTTTCTTGGGGTCGAATCCAACAGCGATAATATCCTTGGCATTTTCCACGGCGTACTTCTTGACGTCGTCGATAGTCAAGCCTCCCCTGAACAAGAACTTCTCGTCGTCCGTGAGCTCGATGACAAGCGGTGCATCAAATACATCTTGGAGCCATTTTGTGAACATGAATGGAATCAAATGGCCCATATGCATCGAGCCTGCTGATGGGCCACGGCCAGTATACAAGTAGAAGGGCTTCTTCTGTTCGAATCGATCCAGAATGACTTCAATATCTCGGACACTGAAAAACATGCCACGCCGCAGAAGCGGGTGTGGCTTAACACCTGTAACCTTCTCGAACCGGTCCAAAATCTCAGGAGTGACCTTTTTGGTGCCGAATTGGGTGATGAGCTTGTCGTAGTCGATATCTTGCAATTTACCATCTACGGTGGCACCTTTCACATCCCATGGCGTGATATTCTGATCCTCATTACCGACAATCTTGGCCTCCTTCACACCCTCGGCAATCTCATTCACTTTGGCGTCTGACATTTCTTGGACGACTCCTCTATATTTCACTCTGGATTAAGAGTCAGTGCTTAGCGGGGGGAATGAAAAAGTGGGTGATATCACCGCGGAGGGCCGCGTAAATCGTGGTACGCGGCTGAGAATCAGTGTATACCAAGTAGAAGCCTCCAAGCTCGCATTTTTAGTAGAGATCCACTTGCAATTACATGCAGATATATTCAATAAAATTTACATAATTAGGCGCCCCATCGTCGCTCGGCCTCCTTCCAGTTGATGACATTCCAGATGGCCTTGAAGTAGTCAGCCTTGACGTTCTGGTACTGCAAGTAGTAGGCATGCTCCCAAGCGTCGATACCAACGATTGGAATGTATGGGCCAGTGACAGGATCCTGATTTGGCTTAGTGATGGTCTCCAAGGCACCGTTCTCCTTGTTCTTGACAATCCATGCCCAGCCTGAACCCTGGACACCAGCAAGCTTGGTGTTGACATTGGAGACCAAGTTGTCAAAAGAACCAAAGTTGTGCTTGATGGCCTGGTCCAATGGAGAGCCGCTGGCTGGTGGCTCACCACCTCCTTGAGATACAGGCGCGAGGTTCTTCCAGAAGAGAGAGTGGTTGATGTGGCCACCGCCGTGGAAGTTGATCAATGGCTGCAATTCGATCTGGGTCTTGATATCGCCAGTGCTCTTGGCCTCGGCAAGCTTCTCGGAAGCGGCATTGAACGAATTGACGTAGGTTTGATGGTGCTTGGTGTAGTGAAGCTCGTTGATCTGGGCCGAGATGTGAGGTTCGAGAGCACCGTAGTCCCAGTCGAGATCTGGCAAGGTAGCCTTACCTCGTGCGAAAACAGTGGACATGCAAGCTCGAGGAGCGGCAGCCTTAATTGCAGATGACTTGACGATGGACAGCATTGTGGTAGGGGCTTTTAGAACTAGTATTTCTTGCGGTCAAAAAGTTCAAGGATTAGAAATGTGTAGAGCTTGTGGCCCCGGATTTATACGGCTGGCTCGATTTGGGAGGAGCAAATCACAAGCAATGACGAATGCTTGCTGACTGTAAGCGGAAACCAAGTGGATCATGTCGAAGACAACGACTGAGGTCATCAAGTTCTAGTGAGCGGATTAATGCGCTATAATATTTATAGATTTAAATTTAAGTAGATAGTAAACTCTCTCTTTGCGCTTGCTCTACTGAGAGTGCGGCGCAACTCTTGAATGTATGTAATGCAGTAGGTATTTTAGATCAGGCTCTCTTTCTCTTTATCCTATTATCCGATATTTAACCACCAAAAAATTCATAAGGCCAATCGAATGCCTTTCTAGCTTTTAGATCGCTAGGCTATGTACGCTACCTACCGCCGGCATACGGCTGATGCGCCATGTGAGCTTCGATATTTTGCCACTTTTTATATATAAGATCTCGCAATTGAATCAATTCTTGTACGTTAAGAATACTCTACTTATAGTTAATCAGGTTTCTTCAAGTAAGGCTAAATCGTTGCCCAAGTTCCTCGTTCTAGCATGGCGTGGGGCGCGCCGGAGCCAAATTTCAATGGACGCGCGTCCAGAAGTTGACACGACCTCGACGACTCGAACTCGTGGTACTTCGCTGAATATCCATTGCATCAAGGACGCCGACCACCCAATAAAAATGGACAAACTGATCGGTCTTGGAATGTTGACTGTCGCCACTGTGGTCTTTGTTTACTACACAACATGGACATTTGTCTTGGTATGGAAATACCCCTGAGAGCCTGAAGAAAGTTGCGCGAAACTAACACTGAATCAGCCATTCGTCGATGAGCCACACTTCATCTTCTCATTCTTTCCTCCAAGAGAATGGGCGATTAAGATTCCAGTCATTCTACTGCTTGCTGCAGTCACATTGGTGGGGACATTTATCGGATCAGTTATGATCAAGCAAGCCGAAAAGGAGCGACGAAAGGTCGCGGCCAAGAAGTCTCAATAATTTATTCTCTTCTTTAATCAAAATGCACACTTTTGAAAAGATATTCCTCAAAGATATGGCGCTGGGCCCTTTGTAAAGAAATGACGCTCACTGGTGCGCTACGATGTTAAATTGGATGGTCGGAAGGGAATTCAGTAACGTAATGTGATCTCGGACAAGCGATGATTTCTTTTGGAAGTCAAATTAGTATACCCGCTTTGTAAGTGATACTTTCCAATCCGTGTTTGCTTAATCGGTACAGAAGAGGCACCTTCGTAGACAAACGTAACTTGACCTGTTGGCGCGCTAGTAACTGTCACACATTTGACATTCGACAAAAGCTTGTAACATTGCGCTGCTGTTCTGATCTATCCTGGTATTAGTCTAGCCATAGTGGAATGCAATTCTCGTTGGCAAGGATGTTGTCACATCTGGTCCCCTGTCTAAGGGCTTGCAATGCAGGGATGAAATGAGTCTGAGCACTTGCCAGGCAGGAATAACCCGGTAACCTCAAAATGTATTGTTACGCCATGTTCTAGATTCTTATGATATCTCAGAGCTCACTTATTTGAAGCTACGGGTGGCGATGCTCAAGGTAGGTGTCATTTACCGGTCGTCAAAGAGGTGAATGGTAATCCATTGGACATATGGGAAAACTTGGTAGATTAACAACGATTTTATGCAAAAAGCTAACTGTTAATGGACTTATCAGCGACTTCTCTGGACACCTCCACACATCCGCCAGAGGCCCGTTAAGCCGTTGACGATGGCGTTGGGCCAGTGCGTGCCACAAGAACGCTAGAGGATGCTGCGACCTAAGATCCTCATTGTAGCTAAACAGTATTCAACATAATGAGGACAAATAAACATCTGATATAGCGGAGAAAAAGAGGTAAAAAAACAAGGATAGATAGAATGTTCGTTGCATGGCTGCCGCGTCGCAGAGTCAAGGCCAGGCGACCGCGTCATCGCCCATCAGTAAGAAGGCGATCCCCATCGATAAGTAACATGCCCGCTACAAGCACTGCAGGACGTGTTCATAAGCACAGTTCGATTCCGGTGAATGGAACATTCAAAACACATTTATTAAATTGTCGTCTCTCGTACGGGGATCCCTGCCATCAGCTGGATGGTCAGCTCCCATGCTGCAGCCAGGTGCGCATGCGCGTCTGTGCCTAGTAAAAGTCTTAGATTGCCCTCCACCCACAACCCGCTTTCTACAGTCGAATCCCATCAAAAACCCCTTTTGGGCAAACCCCCTTTTACAGCTTAAAGAAGTGTTGGCGTTGGGAGAAATGAAAGGTCGAAAAACCACTTTT